>NLAD01000865.1:0-144115 GCA_002370245.1 Metschnikowia sp. 04-226.1
GGGGGGGGAGGGAGGGTAGTGCACCCAGGACACGGTAGTGCACTTGAAGACCAGGAGTGCACTTGAAGACCAGGAGTGCGATCAATGGTCAAGGCCGCACTTTATTTGGCTTAAACAAGCGTGGGCCCTTTGCCCCGTGGGTAGGATCGGGATCCGGTGCACGGTGCAGGCCCGCATGCACTACGGCTAGCTTAAATGTATTCGCTTACGCAGAACATCTACGTAAAAGAGCTATTGCAGCCGAGCCCGACTTTTCTTGGGGCCACTTGTTGGTGCCATTTTTTTGGCGCCGGTTTTTTTCTTTTTTTTTATATCTTTTCTTTCTTTTCTTTTTGGGCCTTTCGGCTTTTAGCCCCAATTGGGCCTGGCTTCGGCTTCCCGCCTCCTGCACTCGGCTCGCCTGTTCTTGAGGCGGGGTTGATCTGGCCCTTCCCTCCTTGTTGATATCCCTGCTCTTGTGTGCCGTCACATGCCCGTGTTCGGCCCTGTCTTCTGCGCCATGTGTTCCTGCTGTTGGTCTTACTTTATCCTGTGTGGTTGTCCTGTATTCGCTTTGCTCCTGTACCCTACTCTCCCTCCACCGGTCCTGTACTGTCCATACTAACTATCCTGTACTGGCCGTGCTTGCTGTCCTGTACTGTAATATTTAATAGCTGTCCTGTACTGTAATATTTAATAGCTGTCCTGTACTGTAATATTTAATAGCTGTCCTGTACTATATTGACTAGCTGTCCTGTACCAGATCATTCCTGTATCTGTTTTTCATCTGGCCTGTATCTATATGATCTAGACCTGTACTTGAACGCCTGCACTTGATCTAGACCTGTATGTTCGATATGATCTCATCTGTCATCTGTCATCTGTATACTCCCATCTACTGAATGCTAATTTCTACTTTTACATCTAATCTTCGCCCAAGGCTAGACTTCCTTGACCCGGCACCCTAAGTAATGATTGTGATATTATCTTTTGTACAACTATCGAAAATCCCTCCCATGTCCAACAATCGGCATGCGCATCCATCCGGCTATTGATACTGCTGTTGGTTTGGAATGTTGCCGTTGGCCATGCCGCTAAAGTATTGGTATGGGTCGTTATACCCGCCCGCCTGGGGCATGGGTAAGCCTCCTTGCTGCGGCATGCCCTGGCCTTGGTACGGCATTCCATGCGGCAAGTGCGCAGGTGGTAATTGCTGGTGGGTGGCTGCCTGGTGTGCAGCGTTGGGCACCACCGGGTGCTGTTGTGGAGGTGGTGCGGGGCTCTGATCTGGCGACTCCTGCGAATTGCCATCGCTCTGATCGCCCTGGTCGTCGCCCAACGACTCTTCCGGCGCATTCAAGCACGCCTGGATCAAGTTCTTGCCCTCGCTCTTGGTCACGAGTGGCTGCAACTTGGGCGTGGTGAAGGTGTAAACGAGCCCGGTCTCACTCACCACTAGTAACAACACCTGCGTTCCCGTCAACACCGACAACTCGTATGCTTTCTTCATGATGCCGGCCTTTCTCTTGGAGAAGGTAATGTGTCTTCTTGACTTATCCTGGATGAATTTGATTTCGATTTTGCGCCGTTCCTTCTGCTGCTTGCCTCCCGAGGGCTCCTCGTCTTCGTCATCGTCTCCACCAACTCCACTCACTGACCCACGACTAAACTGAGCTCCTGGTGCACCGCTCAACACTTCATCATTGTTTTCCAATTTGGTTGAATTCGTCACCTCCGACACTGTGGTTAGTATACTTGTATGAATGTAATGGATATGTTATGCCCCTTCGCTTCACCATTCTCTCCTCACGATTCGATTCGATTCGATTCCCTTCTCCTCTCTCCTTCTTCAATATCATGTCTCCTTATTCTGTCCTCCACTCCTTCCCTTCTCTTCCCTTTTGATCCTCTCTTCGCATCTCATCTTTTCGATCTGAGGTGTGTCCTGCCCTGTCGCAGACGGGAATTCGACAGCAACAGTACCAGGAGGCAGCAGCACCTTGACAAAGACCAGGAAGGCAATGGGGTGGGAGTGTTGGTGGCTAGCACTATGTTCGGGGTGAAGTTGGAGTGTCTATGCACCCATCCATATTAGGAAACACAATGTGCCCAATTGGGCAACAAGTTCTCAAAAAACTCCACAATAAAACGAGGGGCAAAGGACCAGCTTTCGCCAGGCCACGGGCGGCCAGACCCTGGAGGCGGAGTAGGCTGCTTGGAACAAGCCATCTGGGCGTATATACATACTTTTTTGGGGCACTTGTGTGGATAGAGAAGTGACTGTGCTCAATACTGACCTCAAAACAAATGGAGGGCTTTTGAGGATTTAATCCCCTTTTGGTGTTTTGGGACGCGCACGCTTATTCTGCTTTTGATCACGTGTGCTTAGAAATACTCAAACGGGCTTATCTTACGCGGCCGCGCGCCGTCCAGCCTGTCATACTCCATACTAATGCCAATGTTCTGCTAACATGTTACTTTATGCCACACTGTCCAATTGTCCAATTGTCCAAACCGTACCAGATTTATGTTATGCATAATATGAACCTCTGAAATTCTCTTGATGTTTGCTACTATGATTTGCTCGAACCATCAACAATCAGCACTCATACAATCAGCACTCATACAATCAGCACTCAGACGATCAGCACTCAGACAATCAGCACTCAGACAGTCATGGCTTTCTGAAACATCTGAAACTCATGTCACCTGAAAGTCTCCATTTATTTATGGATTGATTTATTTATGGATTGAGGTGTGCCATGTATCATTGGTTTTACTCAGCCAATGCTAATGGTCCAGACTCTATGGTAAGTTCAAGACCAGGACTTCTAATAGATCCTCTGGATCAGTCTGGGAATCTATCTAAGTCACAGATCCAATCCACAAACCAACCTGAGCGACTAAGACACCACAACACTACTACACTACCATTTACTTCCACTTGAGACCTGAAGCATGGTAGTAGTGGTTGATTCTTGACGGATGAGGTGTTCCTAAAGAGTTCTCGTGCATAACTTCCAATACTATCCATAGTTGCAGACCTTATGGCTATTTATATATCCCATTTGTGTGTTGACAGCTACTAAACCATGGGGTTTGTGGGTCGGGCTTGAATAGTCTTTGATGGTGTCTTTGATGGTGTCTTTGATGGTGTCTTTGATGGTGTCTTTGATGGTGTCTTTGATGGTGTCTTTGATGGTGTCTTTGGAAATCAATTACATGGTTAGAACTACTGAAAAAGATAGAATGACCACGAACACTACAACTCTGACAGAACCTGAAATACTGCATGCATCTACATCCACACCTACACATATACACCTGTCTATACCTGGTCTACACCTACGATGCTGGGAACACGGTCACTCACGGCGAGACCAAGTTGGCCACGGCCATCCATAACATTTATGCAGACCAGTTTTCTGAAACACTTTCTGTTATTAACCCTGCAGCATCTTCCATGAACGAGGGTCTAAGCTTATGACGAGTTGACCAAGAGCGAGTCACAAGGTCTATTCATCAACTGGCCACCATGATGATAACATTTAAGGTGTCTGGATTTTGATCCAGAATAACTGGTGTTGGATCATTTGAAACTATCTTGATGAAGGTAGAGGTTTAGTGATCAAGTAACGGTGGATAGAAGAAGTTCCTGAAAGTAAGTACCAATGTGTATCTGCAGGATAAACCGATGAACAAATGAGAAATGGGCTTGAGATGCTAGGTATAGATATGGGTCGCAGAAATTTAATAGTCCTGGATTACTGTTTTTTGTTTATGGACCTATAGCTATGGATTTAGTGCTAGTGGCCATGTACAAGAGCCTATACATATCTAGGCCTATATCCATGTCTTTACATGAACCTAGACCCGGAACTGTACCTATGCCTGGTCTATACCTAGACCTAGACCTAACATAAGTCTATGGTCTATTTATTGTCTATACATACGTATACCCATACTTATGTACAGTCTATCTTTAGTCTAGACCCATCCCTGGACTTCTACTAAACCCACCTCTATATATTTAATATAGATTTGTGTGGAGGAGTGATAGTCCTGGTATGAACGTGTGGATAACGAACTAGGAAGAGTTGAAGACAAGGATTACTTGACCAGTAGCTCAATTGTACTGTGTTACTATGGGAATTCCAACCCCGACTAGTCCTCGATTAAAAACAGACTTTCACACTTTACACTTTCAATAAAAAACTTGAATATTTTCATAGTTTATATTAACTTTCAATGTTTTTTTGGTCCTTTGGAGTTCCCATGGCCTTCACTAGTCTAGAACCTCAGAAAAACCTATCCAGAAATCAAAGCCAAAACTAAAACTAAAAAGTCAACCAAAACAAAAACCAAAACTCAACCAAAACTCAACCAAAACTTAACCAAAACTTAACCAAAACTCAACCAAAACTCAACCAAAACTCAACCTTTTGTTTAAGATACTCACCAGTAGAAGAGGATCAATAGTCTACATTTCTAGTATACCATCAGTAGTCATTAGACACTGCCAGGTCCAGTACAATCGTTAATAAATCGACAATAAATCGACAATAAATTGAAACTACAAGAAATCGATACTATACTAAATTGTTAATACAAGAAATTAACTATACTATAGATTACATGGAGTAGTAGTTGCTTTTGTAGTTATTCATTGGTGTGGATGTAGTGCGATTTACAGTGCTCATAACCATAAATGTGCGCAGTGCTCATAACCATAAATGTGCGCAGTGCTCATAACTATAAATGTGCGCAGTGCTCATAACCATTCCATCACAATAATACTAGACTATTATTACTATACTCCTATTAAATATATTGGTGGATTATACATGCTCATAACCATAATTGACTTTCATTAACAATATTCTCTTAAACATATTAGTTGAATAAACTAGTCTCACATATTAATGTCACATATTAGTTTCACATACTAGTCGAATATATTAGTGTCACTAGAAACAGACAAGTAGAAAATCTATAGTCTTGTCTATTTACCCATCTAATGATAATTATCAGAGATTACATTTAATATTCTGAAAAGAAGAAAGAATCTGAAACTCTGGGTTCTACCTAAGGCTAAAGGCCTACTGTGAGTCATAATGAAGTCATCTTAGAGGTACTTTTAATACAGATATACGTATAAAGAGATAAACTGCTAGATGTAAAATCTATAGATATTTTTCTAGACAATCTTTAATCTATAATCTATAATCTATAATCTATAATCTATAATCTATAATCTATAATCTATAATCTATAATCTACAGATGAAATAATACTATGGTGTGGTATTTTAGAGTCTAGTATAGCAAGTGACATTGGGATATCCAGTTCTGGAGGCCTGATTTAGTCTGTTCCCACCATTTATCTTAAAAATCCATAATATCTGTGAATCCCTCTTTTTTTTTACTCCATTCTGTCCTCTATTCTGTCCTCTACTCTTTACTCTACTCTATCCTGCATATTCTATACCAATTCATTCTCTGTACTCCTTATTACACACTATATATCCATAATTAGATACTCATAAATGAGCCTCCATTTCTTAAAAGAAAGTACCAAAAAGTGAAGATTTTATGTATTATCCCCCACCAGTACAGAATAAATGAACAAGATGGTCATCTCCTTAGATTAAACCAGTATTTCTACCAGTCAAACTACAATCACTAAAAATACTAGAGCTACTATACTGATCCCACAGATCTACACCACAGATCTTCACCACAGATCTACACCACAGATCTACACCTACAGATACAAGTCCACAGATCTACACCTACAGATACACTTCCACAGTACTGATCCCACTGTCTTGCTCTCTGCTTCCACTATTATGGTTTACTCAAAATCTACTGTGTCCTGATTACTCTATACTGAAATTTTAAGTACTAGACAGACGACAGACGACAGACGACAGAGTACCACTAAACCACAGAGTACCACTAAACCACAGAGTACCACTAAACCATTGAGTACCACTAAACCATTGAGTACCATTAGTATCGACAAAATACGGAATTGAATGAATAAATACTAGTTCTAGCCCTACTTGGCAGTCTCTATATCCAGCCAAGCCGTACTTCATTTAGTTTAAAGGTTATTTTCTATTATCCTAATCTACACCCATTGATATATTGATATTGATATAGAGACTCTATAGTTGTCTAATAAATAGATATGGAATTCATTTAGACAGACAAAAGAGGAGAAATAGGGAATGGAATAAGCTTAAAGTAGAGTAGAGTAGTTTAGAGTAGAGTAGAGTTTTTAGACAAGATTTTAGACAAGATTTTAGACAAGATTTTCGCCATTTTTACCCTTCTCCTATAAATTTAGTCAACCACAATTTTCTCTTAGATTTCCTTCAACCACAATTTTCTCTAAGATTTCCTTCAACCACAATTTTCTCTTAGATTTTCTAGAGTCTTCCCTATTTTTTCCCCCATGATGTGGGGTGCAATAAGCGCACCTGCTTTTTTTTTTTATTCTTTCTTTTCGACCAAGTTTTCCACGCAGAGGTTAATGAAAAGCTAAGTGTTTAGAAATAAAAGGTTGTTCACCGTAAACACGTTTAAGGCCACGTAAAGGTCGATATTGGACTTGATAATTTGATATATAATCAAAACCATGATCAATGGGAATGGATCAAGCCAAGAGATTTTATCTTTTGTAATGAATTCCTTAGAATACGAAATAATACCAATTCAAATATCAAAAAAAAAAAATACAATTGCCGATTTTTTTAAGGCATTAAAGGCCTCATTGGGATTATCAAACATGAGTTTAACCCAAGACTTCTTACTAAAATTCCTACTAAAATTCCAACTAAAATTCCAACTAAAATTCCTACTAAAATTCCAACTAAAATTCCTACTAAAATTCCAACTAAAATTCCAACTAAATATTGGTGTTAGAGATCCGAAAACTGGCTCTTCAACAGACTTCACGTGATTACCTCTTTTAAAGTCACCAATGGGAATTAAAGATTTCAAGAGTTTCTCACCATTTTTTTTTTTAAAGTGATGGAGTTTAGGGTCTTGAAGGTTTCTAATTAACGAATCTCCCAAAATTCCAGGAAAAAATTCCAGGAAAAAACCAATTACTTGAGAAGATATGTACTCAGAATATCAGAACATTACCAATTCTGCCGATATAAAGTTTTGGAGAGACTTCTTTCTGATGCCTTTCTGATGCCTTTCTGATGCCTTTCTGATACTTACGAAATATCTTCTATTTTATTGTTGGTAGTTTGGTGTTTTTCAGAGAAAAGTCTCATTTACTAAGTTTTCTAGGGTCTTTATTTATGAAGGATCTCCTGTGAGTGCCAAGATTTATTTCCTAAATTAGATTAGAACTCGGTTTCATTGGGTATATAGTTTATTAGTACATTAGGAGAGAGTATGGTCTGTAGGCTATACAAATTTTTTTTTGTTTTTTTTTTTGTTTTTTTTTTTGTTTTTATGATATGCTGACTCACTCTAAAATACACGGTTCTCCCAGGTATTTACTGTCACCTGTCATAGGATATAAAGACTGATTTAAATTGGAAAACCATCCCAATTTTTAGCTGATTTTTTTACAAATGACGTTCTGTGATTGGTTGGATTGTGGTTTTTGGATTTTAAAGGCAATTATGGTGATTTTAGGTACATGACCTGCATATACCTCTTTTTTCTAGAATTCCACTTAATTCATGAATTCCAGAAAATTTAACTATACTACTAATCTTTTGGAGATATGGGCTATTAAAGCGGTCACGTGAAGATAAAAAAAAACTTTTTTGGGAAAATCTTTAAAAAACATACTAGCATTTAAAGGAATATATACAGTGTTGTACTGCATATAGTTCGACAAATGGCCCAGAATCCAACTAAAAGCTTACTATAGACTTTTAATATAAACCTGTACACCCTAAAGAATTTATCGGCTGCTATGGATGCAGAGAACTAGAGTACTAGAGCCATATCTAGTATGCAGTAGTGTCTACTAGTTGGCTTCTACTGTATATAGAGTATCAAGGGATCTTCAGGTGCAGTACAATTGCCTATACTAAATCCGCTATTTTTCCCCGCTAAGGAAGACGTTTTTAATGAGTGTATTACATCTTGATGAACTGAAGGGTATTCCGAGGGCAGCGCACCCGTACACCAGACAAGGTCAGCAGAAAAAGGACCAACGCAATACGTGCTTTTTTCCATCTTACGATGATATAAATTGGTTCTTTGGAATCCTGGAAATCCGGAGACTATGTTAGCATTTTAAGAGAGTTGAAAATGTTCTGTGGAAGGTTTTAACATGGATCCTCTCGCCAAGCGTGCTATTCCGAGGGCCATTCCGAGGGCCATTCCGACGGTCTATTCCGAGGCAACCTATTTTGCACCCATTCTAAGGTTATGAAGTATATTATTTTGGTAGTGATTTAGAATTGTTTCAAACTTGTTTCAGTGTTGTTTCAAAGTTGTTTCATCATACTCCAATACATTCTTTATGTCAATGCAGAGAGTACAACTTATAAATCTCTATTGGATATTGTCAATCAATAATCCTAACTTTTCTGATGAATAATTTGTTAGAACTATTGGTCTCTATCCTTAATTACGATATCCCAATAATCTGCACTCAATGCTAACAACATCCTCTTCTATTAGTCCACATCTTGCTCATGCAAGCATGGGCATTCTATGGCTCGTGGCTGGGTCTTTAGCTCCCATTCTCCATAAGTCCTTGCTCTTGCTGGCCTTCTCCCATTTCCGGGCCAAGACTCCCGTTCTCAACGCCACTCTCGTTCACGTTCGTCCCGTTCTCCAGTTCTTCTTCTCTGACCTCCACCTCTTCAGGTTCCTTTTCCCGTAGATCTTCCTCTGTAATCACACACGGGTCCAACGCTATCTTCGCAAAGATCTTGTATATGTGGTTCCTCACACTCTCGGACTGTGACACCTCTATTGGCTTGTGCACCGTAAGAAGCAACACTCGGTACAACGGCGACTTTCGAAACGCAATGAGCGGCGTGTCGGCCTGCGCCACCAACTTCTCTACCTTCCGAAGCTCCGCCACAACCTTCCTTTCGTCGCTGTCCTCTTCCTGCATGAGCTGTGGCGTAACCCCATAGTGGAGCCCCGCAAATTGCTTTTGGTAGAAGCTCAACTTGGACGCTAGCTCCGAGGCCCGGGGGAACTGTTCGTAGAAAATCCTCTGCTCCTCCTCGTTATCGAATATGTAGTCGCCATTCTGGTAATCGAATTCGCCTTCCTCAAGGCCCCAGTCCGAGTCAAACCCCTGCATGTCCTCCTCGAAGTAGCCATTGGACTCAATGTTTGCGGTCAATTGTATAGGAGTCGGAGTGGAAGTCTTGGAGGCCTTCTTTGCGGGAGTCAGAGTCGAAGCCTTGGTGGGTTTCTTCGCGGGCTTTTTCTGGCTCACCGAAAATTTGAGCTTGAGCTTCTTTGGTTGCGGCTCGCTGTCGCTATCTAGCTCCATACCATCGGAATTGTCTACACTGATGTCTGGAGTTGGAGGCCGGCCTTTTGAGCCCCATGCAATGAAATCAACCATGTCCGGTGGGTTCTGTGCAAGCTTGTATGCGTCTGTGAGAATGTCTTTTTTTGCGTTGGCTTTTTTAGCCAAGTACGCCTCGATGGCTTCACCATTCAACGGCGTGACATCGCAGGATTTCATCCAAATGTAAGTGTCGTCACTGAAAAACCGAACGGGAATGATAATAACGGGCTTCTTCAGCTTCTTGGATAGTTTTATCGACTTGGGCTTCAACGCCCGAATGTTTTCTGGGAGTTGTCCCTCATCTAGCACCATGGCAGGCCATGCCCTGTAGCCCTTGACTTTGGCGAGAATGATTCTTCTTGGCTGTAGATCCAACTCTCTTCGTAAGTGCTCTAGAGCTGTATCCAAGCCTTGTGAATCTGATTTCTCGGCCTGGCCGACTTCATTGCTGCTCTCAGCAACCGAGACTGTAGGGACCTCTGCTGGACTTTCGGCATTATCAGTAGAAACCAATGCATCTCCAGTGTCATTGCCGCCCTCCACCCGATGTTCAGGTGTTTCAGACGCCGTCATTGATTCGGGAGTAGTAGCACTGCTAAAAGCGTTCCACTTTGTTGGCGAGCGAAAATGCACCGTGCAGGTCCGGCTGCCGCGAATATCACCTCTGGACCTCTGCCACATGAAATCGCAAGGAGAATATAGCAGCGGGCCGTTTGTATCCTTCAATTAATTTTTCTTGGTTCTCAGCTATTGGTTAAACGGGAGAAGAAGCAATTCATTGCCCAGTCCGGCATATAGGCCCGTCGGCCCCCACCGCACTTTGGCGCATTCCTCTGGTCCCAATTGCAATTGCTGCAGATGGCTAGTAGTGCCATCGTGTGTATTGTGGCTGAAATAAGTCACATATCCCTGTCCGCTTCCTGTTGCCACATGTAAAGTGGAGGATGTTTGAAATGCATTGCAGCCAACACGGGTAGTGTATGTAGCCGACAGAGTGGACTTTTCGAACGAAACCCACATTTCATCATCGCCGTCAGTTTTCGGTGAATGGTGCATCGATAGTAGATCCCCAGTTTCAAAGAGCATGACAATATCTGTTTCGGTCAATGAAACGTCCAAAATGGCCCGTGGAGATGACGATGGTTTTGTAGAACGCAGCAGAAAATCATACAGGGTTTTCACCCCGTTTCGAAGATCCACCTTGTATAAAATCCCATCAGCACCGGCTGTAAACACAGAGTGGTCTCTCCCACACATGGAGTACAAATTGTCCTGAGAAAGGGAGAGTGACCAGGATGGTTTTGGCCCCAAGCTCCTTGTATCGTAGAAATGCACCAGGCAGCCGTGGCCCGCCACAGCTAGGAGATTTGGCGTGATGTAATGGCATGTTTCGGAATAGTCGGGAGTCGACCAATATCTCAATCGGGTGCCCCGTACAAGGTCCCATGTTGACAAAGTAGCTGCAGAAACTGCTGCAAAAGTGTCATCAGAACAAGAAAGATCGCCCACGGGGTACCTGGAGCATTTGCCAATTGAAGAATTGTGAAGTGGCGTGGCTGGCGACAAGTGGAGGAAATTGCCACATGATTGATTGCCCGGTAGCTTAGAAAATTGCGTGGGAAAACGGGAGATTTGCAACGACGAGTCAGATTTTCCCACCACCACGAATGCGTCCAGAATTGGTGCAATTGAAGAAATCATGAGGGTTTGGTGTCATGTATCCGCGAAATGAACCGCCTGCGCAGAGACACCTGCGAGATGTACTGATTCACGAGGACCAAGCATTTGGCTGCCAACTCCACTTGAAGTCGGGCCCAATCCAAGGGCCATTTTTCACCAACAATAGTGGAACATAAAAGTAATTATCCAGGCGATTAATCCTCCTCAATCCCTTTAATTTTCTTCAATCCTTTTAAGTCTTCCGTAATCCTCTCCCCCATCGAATAAAGTCCTTAGATCAATTGTGAGCACACTAAGAATTACTTCCAGAAAAAGAATACCCAAGCACAATGCCTGGGGTAAGCCCCACTTTTATACCCCGAATGAAATCCAAGCAGAGGTGTTTCAGGTTGGTCACAAACCGCTTCCTTACCCTTGGTTGCGATTAGCCCCGACCCATGCAGGTCTCACGCCTTTAGTGCACGATAACACGTACCGCAGGATATCGAAACATAAGGTGCGTCGTCGCCCGGCGTGCGTATGCGCCGCGATTAGGGGGGCCCCACGCACGGTGAAATTGCCTGAGTTCCCGGCCGCCTATTCCGTCGATCCCCTTTTGGTACTAGTTACCCAAAGTTGCTTTTTCGAGACACTATATAAACCGCCTTCTTGCCGCTTTTTTTTTTACAGCTCCACCAGTTTCTCTTTAGTAACCCGTCATGGCACCCACACTCAATAATGGAGACTCCCTCTCCAATACGCAGCCCCCGCACTCCAAATTGAAGCGGAGTAACACGGGGTTCACCCCCAACCAGCTTTTGAGCTACGACGCACAAATCCCCGAGTCAGCCAAAAAGATATGGTCCCAATATTCTAGTTTGCAAAAGCTTGACAATGTGAATGAACCCATGGGCGATTCTCTCGGCGAGGATAAGTTTGAGGAAAGATTTGTCTCTCATGTGGAGTTTTCTTTGGCCAGAAACCGGTACAATTGCGACAATTTAGCCGCCTACCAAGCAGCCTCTCAGTCTGTGAGAGATTCTGTGTTACTTGAATGGGCCAATACCCAACAGAAACAGACCATTTACGATGGAAAGAGAGTGTACTACTTATCGTTGGAGTTCTTGATGGGACGCGCTATGGATAACGCATTGATCAACTTGAAGTCACGTGACGTGGTGGATTCATCTTTGTCCAAATTGGGTTTCAATTTGGAAACCGTCTTGGAGCAGGAGCCGGATGCTGGCTTAGGAAATGGTGGTCTTGGCCGTTTGGCCGCCTGTTTTGTCGACTCCTTGTCCTCTAGAAACTACAGTGGCTGGGGTTATGGCTTGAACTACCAATATGGTATCTTTAAACAGACCATTGTCAATGGATACCAAGTGGAGACCCCAGACTATTGGTTGAAGTACACCAACCCTTGGGAAATCGATCGTCATGAAATCCGTGTCCCAATTGACTTCTATGGCCTGGTTGAGGACCACTACGATGAATTTGGCCACAACAAGAAGAAGTGGCATGGTGGTCAACGTGTTCTCGCAGTTCCGGCCGACTTCCCTATCCCAGGATACAACACACAAAACACCAACAACTTGCGGTTATGGAATGCCAAGCCAACCCATGAATTCGACTTTAACAAGTTCAATGCAGGTGACTACTCGTCCTCTGTTGCTGACCAACAACGTGCAGAATCTATTACTGCGGTACTTTACCCAAATGATAATTTCTACAACGGTAAGGAGTTGCGTTTGAAGCAGCAGTATTTCTGGGTGGCAGCATCGCTCTCGGACATTGTGCGCCGGTTCAAAAAGAACAATTCCAATGATTGGTCAAAATTCACGGATAAGGTTGCAATCCAGCTCAATGACACTCACCCAACTTTGGCTGTTGTGGAATTACAAAGAATTTTGGTGGACTTAGAAGGTTTAGAATGGGATAGTGCCTGGGAAATTGTCACCAACACTTTCGCTTACACCAACCACACCGTGATGGCAGAAGCCTTGGAGAAATGGCCAGTCCATCTTGTGCTGAACTTGCTTCCTAGACACATGGAGATCATCTACGATATCAACTTCAAGTTTTTGGAACAAGTGAAGGAGAAATTCCCAGGTGACAATGATTTATTGGGAAGTGTGTCGCTTATCGAAGAGGGAGACAACAAGTCTGTCAGAATGGCCTTCTTGGCTATCGTGGGATCCCACAAGGTGAATGGAGTTGCCGAGTTACACTCTGAATTAATCAAAACAACAATCTTCAAAGATTTTGTTAAAGTGTTTGGCCCCGACAAATTCACAAACGTCACCAACGGAATCACACCAAGAAGATGGTTGAGGCAGGCCAATCCTGAGTTGGCAGCCTTGATCTCCAAGACTTTGAAGGATCCAAACTACGAGTACTTGACCAACTTGGGAAGATTGAAGGAATTGGAGAAGCACGTGAACAATGATAAGTTCTTGAGAGAGTGGGATGCCATCAAGACCAAGAAGAAGGAAAACTTGGCAGCCTTGGTAAAGGCCGAAACAGGAATTGAGTTAGATCCGTCGGTGATGTTTGACATCCAAGTCAAGAGAATTCACGAGTACAAGAGGCAGCAGCTCAACATTTTTGCAGTGATCTACAGGTACTTGAAAATCAAGGAATTGCTTGCACATGGCGTGTCCATTGAGGAAATCAAGTTGAAGCACTACATCTCCAAGGCAAGCATCTTTGGAGGAAAGGCCGCTCCGGGCTACTACATGGCCAAGACGGTCATCCACTTGATCAACAAGGTCGCAGAAGTGATCAACAATGATACAAGCATTGGTAACTTGTTGAAGGTTGTATTCATCCCCGACTACAATGTGTCCAAAGCAGAGATCATTTGTCCTGGATCCGACTTGTCCAATCACATCTCTACGGCAGGTACCGAGGCATCAGGAACATCCAACATGAAGTTTGCACTTAATGGAGGCTTGATTATTGGAACAGTTGATGGAGCCAATGTGGAGATCACTCGGGAGATTGGCGAGGAGAACATTTTCTTGTTTGGAAACTTGGCCGAGTCCGTTGACAGTATCAGAGAGAAGCACTACACCGACGGAGTCAAGGTGCCTGATACGTTGAGAAAGGTGTTTGAGGCATTGGGCTCGGGCTTATTCGGCAACTACGAGGAGTACAGGCCTTTGGTGGAGGGAATCACCCACCATGGCGACTACTACTTGGTGTCGGACGACTTTGACTTGATGTTGGAGTGCCAGACCAAATTGGAGAAGGTGTATGGACATCATGGTGGCGATGCTTCCGACGAAGACCACTTGCACAGATGGGTGAGGAAGTCGGTGTTGTCGGTAGCAAACATGGGTTTCTTCAGCTCGGACAGATGCATCGACGAGTATGCCGAGAACATCTGGAACGTGGAACCTCTCAACCAATGATCCAATGAGGAAATGAGGAAATGAGGAAATGAGAAAATGAGAAAATGAGGAAATGATGCAATGTTCCAATGTTCCATTTTCCAATGTTCAATGCTTCAATGAATCAATGTTTACCGATTAGTCAGAAGCCAGTCTATCTAGGGCCAAGTGTTAGTCTAATTGATTCAGACTACCTGAACACAGTAGATGCAGTGCGTACAGAATAGACTAATAGAGTGTATACCAGAGATAGACTAAGTAGTATCCAATAGAGATAGACTTGAATAAACAATACATTCTTAGACAATCACACAAATATACAATTAATAGAGTAGACTGGATAGTGTGGGACATGTGTGTGTGTCTCACGTGCGCGTAGATCGCAGTAGTGTGCACGCTATACTCCGCCTAGCACGGAAAAGTCTTACTCCACTTTTCTTCTCTGAATCCACTCTGGAACACACAGGCCCCGCCTTCTAGTGACCATACCTAGTTTCTGTGACTGCACGGACGCTTGCGACCCCTGTTCCCAATCCGGCTTTCGGTCGTCGCAATTCTCGTCAAGACCTTGGCTCAACCTTGGTTTAACCACTGCAGACAGACTATCCATAGTGTTTCATTAGTTCAGACTTGTTCAAACTTGTTTCAGACTTGTTTCAGACTTGTTTCAGACTTGTTTCAGATTTGTTTCAGATTTGTTTCAGGCTTGTTTCAGATTCGTTCAGAGTTGTTTCATCGTTTCTTGTTTCTTGTTTCACTTTAGTCCTTTCAATGTTTTCAAGATTACTCATTCTTTATCTCATGGTGGTGGCCTCGGCCAACCCCCTTAAAAAGGCACGGGACTTGATGCTGCAAAACAAAGGAACTAACCCAAAAGATTATGAGGTGTCCAAACTCCCGGGGCTCACGAAAAACATTGCCGAGGAAGAAACCCCACTTATGTTCGCCGGCCAATTAGAGCTCTACCATGAAAACAACACACATTATTTTTTTTGGAGATTCGAGGACCAGTACAAGGCGGAAGAGGCAGAAAACAAAACCATCTTCTGGTTGAACGGGGGACCCGGGTGTCTGTCCATGGACGGAGCTCTCATGGAATCCGGGCCGTTCCGCATTAATGACGACCTTGAGGTCACCTACAACGAAGGGTCATGGCATAAAAAGGCCAACTTGGTGTTTGTGGATCAGCCTGCAGGAACAGGCCTTAGCTACGGGGCCGATTTCGATGGCGAGTTGTTTGATGTGCTGTGGCACTTTGTTCGTTTTCTTGAGAAATACTATGAGGTGTTTCCAGATGATGCTTCGCATGAGATTGTTTTGGCTGGTGAGAGCTATGCAGGTCAATACATTCCGTATATTGCCAAGGCCATCAAAGAACGGAATGACCGGGTTCCTGAGAATGACCGCTGGAATTTGAAGGGTTTATTGATTGGAAACGGGTACATTGCACCCAATGAACAGGGTCTTTCATTTATTCCATTTGCTGTGCACGCCAAATTGATTTCCACCGACCATCCACATTGGAAGGAAATGATGCATGCGCATGACCGGTGTCAGGAAGCCGTGGACCGGGCCAAGGCTGGGAAAACTGGTACCGTTTATGAGGTGGTTGATAGTGCATGTGATCACGTGCTCAACACCATCTTGAAGTACACACGTGACCGCAGTGCCGACTCCAAGCAACAGTGTTTAAACATGTACGACTACACGCTCAAGGACTCGTTCCCCTCGTGTGGCATGGCGTGGCCTCCGGACTTGGCCAATGTCACTCCGTTCTTGGACAAGCACGAGGTCATGCAGGACTTGAATTTGGTGTATGAGAAGTCATGGACCGAGTGTTCGGGTTCTGTCAGTGCCCACTTGAAAGCACGCAAGTCCGAGCCTTCGGTCAAGCTTCTCCCCGAGCTTTTGGAGCATTTTGAGGTGGTGCTTTTCCATGGAAACAGAGATATCATCTGCAACTTCATTGGAGCAGAGCGCATGATCGAAAACCTTTCGTGGGGAGGGCAAACTGGCTTCTCTGAGGATCTTCCGGTATACGACTGGCTCCACAACGAGACCACTAGCGGATACATCAAGAGCGAGCGCAACTTGACGTTTGTCAATGTGTTTGACGCCTCGCATATGGTTCCCTTTGACAAGCCCGAAATTTCACGGGCCTTAGTGGATATCTTCTTCAAAAGGTACGAGATTACGGAGGGCGGAAAGGCCACCAAGCCCAAGATCCGTACCGAGCCTATGAGCCGTGGAACCTCAAGTGGGGACTCGGGCTTTTCTGTGTATCAGAATGGCACAGGTAACTCCACTTACCATGGGGAAACATCGGAACAGGCACATACCAGCCGCATAGTGCGTGTGATCCAGCTTGCAGTTATTGTGGTGATGATCTGGGGAGTGTGTGCCATCTACTCCACGTACCGGAGCAAGCCCACGTCCATCATCAAGACGAAACCTGCGGGCCGCAAGAAGAACGTGCTGTGGGCGGACCAATTGAAGGCCGACGATGCAGATCTAAAGCAGGAGGGCTCGTTGATCTCCAAGGCCATCAACAAGTTGAAGAAGCCCGATAACGGCACATATAAGCCGATCCCCGAGGACATAGAGATGGGCGAAAATATCCGTGGCCATCCCGACGACTTTATCATCGAGAGCGACGATGAACACTCCCGATAGACAGATATTCAGTCAAACAGTGAATATTTGATATGGTCAATGGTACTGACTGATTATAGCGATCTAGTCATGGTCTCTGAAAGTCTCTGATTTCAAATACTGAGTTTCCCAATTGAGTTGACTGCATAATGGCCAAAGCTTCGGGGACAGTCAAACACTATTCACCGATGTCACTACCTTTGGACATATGACACCTCACCTTACTGTTGTAAGCAATAGTAAATATGATACTTAAGATAATGAGCAATAGATATTTATACACTGTACACTTAGAGTGTTGTTATAGACTCTGCTGGAAGAAATACCAAGATCCCGGATCCCAGAAAATCCGAAAAGATCTGTTTAGTAGAAAATGACCTGAACGACTTGAAGTATACTCGAATAACTCCGGTTGAAGGTATCAATCAATCAAAAAGTACTTCAGGTATACAATAGATGTATACTTCACTATGAACAGTACTTGTAAAGACCCTCTTTCACGTCTTTACTTATTCTTCACGGAACGCAACAAATAAACTAGCGGTATTCTCAATTGGGTCAGTTCTATTCATTGATTTATTGATTTTGATTTTGATTTGTTTTTGATTTGTTTTTGATTTGATTTTGATTCTGATTTTGATTTTGATTTTGATTTTGATTTTGATTTTGATTTATTAGACCGCTTCGAAATGTGTTGGGAGCTTATAAACATCCATGAAATGTTCGTCCCTTGTCTAATTGTCCTTGACCTTTGAGTTCCCTCTCTATTTCTTTATATTTTTTCCTCTCTATTTCTTGATATTTTTTCCTTTATATTTCTCGATCTTTCTTCCCTCTATGTTTCATGATATTTTTTCTCGTCTCTTTGGGGGGGCCTGGTCCTAGGGAATCCACTGGAAGAGAGATTGAAGTCCCAAGTCCAGCACCTTCAATCAGCATAAATAGAGAGTTCATATTTCGATTTTTCATAGTAAGAAATCTGGAACTTCCTTTAAGTTTCTGTCTTGTCTTTGAGCGTCTGTGTTTATTGGTAGAAAAGTGGTTGTAGACTGCAAAATTGAGGGGGGAAGCCTGGGGTTTATATAGTTCGCATTTTGGCATGGCTGCGAATCTGGTATGCACATTCCGGGTCGGACACTTACGATTTGGGTCTGCACATACTACTTTGTGAAAAGAATACGTTGTAAAATTTATGATAAAGTTTGTTATGAGCTTGCTATTTTTAAAGACATTTTTTTGGGATCCAACGAGTTTTTAAAAAAATACCCCGGAGATTTGAGTTCGGGCTATATGCAGGTATACACATCCATCATTCACCTTAACCTAACAATCCTAAAAAATCACTTCTAAATACAATTACTCCTGAACTTGATTTGAAGCACTGTTCTAATCATTTAAATGAGTTCTAACAATAATACACTATAGAGTAATCCTCTTAAAAGAGCGTCCGCTGCACCTGAACTTTCTATAGTGTACCAAGTAGTCAGCAATAGATCAATACTAAATATCATGAAAGTCCCAACTATCACCAAAAAAATATAAGGATTCCATTTGGTTTTTTCCTTTCTTTTGATTTAGTTCCAGTATACGTATTTTGCTGAGCGAGTCTTATAGTGTTGTTTTGGGAAACTCTTGGATTTTGGAGTCAATCTTTGACTCTTTTTCAGTCTCGTTCTTCGACACTTTTTCAGACTCCTTCCTTGACTTTCTTTCTGTCTCCCTCTTCGACTCTTTTTCAATCTCCTGTGTATTCGAATAAGTAGAGGAGTCTGACTTTTTCAAGCGAACAGGCTGGACTCTTGGTCCAACATTATGTCAGTCAAGTGATCCACTCTTTAGTATAGACTGTATAGTTTCAAATTCACTGCTATACTGTTTTATGGTAATTAGTATAGACTCCACTTCGTAAAGTCGCTCTCAGCCTTTTTAGTCTTTAAACTCTTTCGTCTCTATGGTACTCAATGGATCATACACTTCTAAGAAATGATCTGGATTCAGATAGTATTTTTAAACGCTGACTCGACTAGACATTGATTCCACTAGATATTGGTTCAGACATATAGTGAATCTATTGAAGTTCTGTTTCTAGACTCTAGGGGTGAAAGTCTATCAGTCAAAAGACATTCTTTTCTATGACCTCGTCCCTCTTATCCATTGTGATGACCTTAAGTGAATCAGAGTATGGATTAATATTGACTAGTATTCTTTGGCATAATATGGTGTAGTCTAGTACATAGTGTAATCTAGTACATAGTGTGGTGAATAGGAGTAATAGTGTTGTAGTAGTTTAATAGTGAGGAGGAGTGCGACTATGGCTACCCCGTGGTCACTGCACATAGCCCCACCAAGTAATAGTGAAACATGAAACATGAAACAAACATGAAACAACATGAAACAAATATGAAACAGGACTAGACATTTACAAGCAATACTAATTAATATATATAAATAATAAAAAGAAACGATGATGATGGAGATATGGCATTACTCCACATGGACTGGCTCACGTGACCGCGAGTTACATCTTGACGAAAAAACCTTCATACATACACCCCCAACATGCTTAGGCAAACCAGATCCCTCTCGTGTTCCCCCTGCTTACGTGGCCTCTCGGTGGGCGTGCCTCCCAAGTACACGTTGGCGTCCATTCGCCATTTCCCCTCGTTGGAGCCCCAGGCCATGGTGCCTTATCCCAGCACATTCTTGGACCACCCTCTAAGAAGAGACTTGTTGTGGAGTGCCGTGGTGTGTGAGGCCGACAATGCCCGGGTTGGTGCTGGATATGTGCCTACCAAGGGAGACAAGTGGTTTTCTAACCGGAAATTGCATCCACAAAAGGGAAGTGGACGGGCCAGAGTGGGAGATGCCAATTCGCCTATTCGCTTCAACGGAATCAAGGCCCACGGTATCAAGGCGCCCCATGATTGGTCCACGGACTTGCCCAATAAGGTTTATAACCGGGCGGTACAAACGGCGTTTAGTGACCAGTACCGGAACGGCCGGTTGAATGTGATTGGAGGCAACCTGGAGCTCCAGTATGAACATGGAGAGCAGATGCGGCAGTTTGTGGACCACCACGATTTGGACGGCTTGCATTTGTTGTTTATCACTAATGAACAACGGCCCAACCTTTTGGCAGCCACCGACTGCTTGGGGCGGAAGTGTGATGTGTTGGTGAAGGAAGCCGTGGAGGTGCGCGACTTGCTTAAGGCCAAGAGGATTTACATTGAGGAGGCGGCCATGAACTGGTTTGTGAGCAGGTACATGAACTAGACGCTGTATATAGAATGGCCAAACGGTTGGGAATAATAATAATTCTAGCCATGATGGCTCTTACCATGAAAATAGGACACAACTGACTGAAAAAGGGCTCATAACCTGTATAAAGTCAATGGACTAAACCTCACTATACCACTATACTCTTGAAGCTATTGCTAGGCTGATGAAAGAGTGGCTTATTAATCAACCGAAAGTTAAGCTACTTATTTATATTATTATAAGTTTAATAGCTATTGGGTCGTGCTGTTACCAAGAAAATTGAATGCCCAAAGATGCTCCCACTCACAGTACTAAGGATGTATGCACCCTCGGAATTGAATTGCAGGGGCACGTGACTTGCACCACATCTACCGTATTTGGCCACACACTTTAGTTTCAAAATTCCCATTTATATGAGTTCATCTGGAGACCACGCAGAATCCATTTTCATTTAAATTTTTGAAATTTATGTTTTCTTGTGGAGGATGAAACGACCTAAGTCAATAGGTCGGAACTGGATATAAGCCCCGGAACTGGATATAAAGCCCGGAACTATCTGCTTTCGCGGATTACCACGACACTACAATATCTACTCTATAGAATAGTTATATACCATACCAACCGTAAACACCTATAGTACCGGATGGAGATACTCATACATTTTTAGAATACTGGTATTATTGCAGCCACTACTCTTAGGGTATGGAGTACTTTGAATATCATTCAACACACTCATTAGGTAGAAGAGTTTTTGGAAAACCCCAGAAACACTCTCATTGGTCAATTCACAGTCGTGTATGAACCAATCAGCCAATATCTGGGTTTACATTGACCAAGGTAGCTACTGTACTGTATAACTGTATGATTACGGTACTGTATTAGTACGGTACTGTATTAGTACGGTACTGTATTAGTACGGTACTATATTAGTGGTGGGGTGGTGTGTTAATGTACAGGATGGCAATGGAGTTGTCTGCAGTATTGTGCGGTCACGTGTCAGGGCTTAAGCCCTCATGTGTCTCCACCACCACTCCGGCACAGTGGCGCGCACCAAGCACTCGCAAGAAAAAATTCTTCCCAACTTTTCACTCCCTCATTACTCCATATCCAAAATGTCCTTAGTCGTTCAAGAAGATGGATCTTTCCAACACATTTTGCGGTATGTATCTGAATGAATGAATCCGTCGAATTCTTATGAACCCCATAAAATACTGCTGAAACAGAAAGAGTTGAAACAACTGAAATGACCAACTGGAAACCACTCCGAAACAACCTGACACAATGAAACCAATGTGAAACAAATGAATAGATGAACAGATGAACAGATGAATAGATGAACAGATGAACAGAATAAATAGATGAACAAAGTGGAAACCAAATTGACTGAATGAAAACGAATGGATAGTATTGATGAATACCGGCGGTAGACGAATTGAATTGGCATATACTAACAATAGTTTGTTGAACACCAACATTGACGGTAGAATCAAGATCATGTACGCCTTGACCAAGATCAGAGGTGTCGGTAGAAGATACTCCAACTTGGTGTGCAAGAAGGCCGATATCGACTTGAACAAGCGTGCCGGTGAGTTGACCCAAGAAGAATTGGAGAGAGTGGTCACCATCATGCAAAACCCAACCCAGTACAAGATCCCAGCTTGGTTCTTGAACAGACAAAAGGACCAGGTCGATGGTAAGGACTACCACGTCTTGGCCAACAACTTGGAGTCCAAGTTGAGAGAGGACTTGGAGAGATTGAAGAAGATCAGATCCCACAGAGGTATTAGACACTACTGGGGTTTGAAGGTCAGAGGTCAACACACCAAGACCACCTCTCGTGGACGTTAAGCCATGTGAAGTATACTATCATCATTGTAATTAATTTACGTTAAGAGATGTAGTGTAAAAGTGTAGTGTGCCGAGCCTACTTAGGTTATATCCTGGTGCACGGGTGTAACGACCCATCAATACTAAATACCCCTACCAATAGAAAAGCAGTATTAGAGTTAGAAGATTATTTAGTCAATATACTAAATCTACGATAATTATGGCTAGGTCCAGTGGATTTGGGAATATTTTAATGACTTGTTAGCTCGAGGTGTATACTTTTTGGACAGACTTTGGACAGACTTTGGACAGACTTTGGACAGACTTTGGACAGACTTTGGACAGACTTTGGACAGACTTTGGACAGACTTTGGACAGACTTTGGACAGACTTTGGACAGACTTTGGACAGACTTTGGACAGACTTTGGACAGACTTTGGACAGACTTTGGACAGACTTTGGACAGACTTTGGACAGACTTTGGACAGACTTTGGACAGACTTTGGACAGACTTTGGACAGACTTTGGACAGACTTTGGACACTTTTTGGACACTTTTTGGACACACTTTGGACACACTTTGAACACACTTTGGACAGATTTTGGACACACTTTGGACACACTTTGGACACACTTTGGACACACTTTGGACAGATTCTGGTGTTCGAGTCTCTATCTGCAGTACCAAGTCAAGTCACATCAATGTCTACACCAGTACGAGACTATGATTTATTCTCAACTTATATAACTATAAAAATACCCACCTAATAATCTGTAAATTATTCAGTACTCCTGCCTTTCTGGTGGGCTAACTAGTAGTAAACGATTCTTTAGTGGTTCCTGCATATAGACATCCACTGGTGATACTAGCAGCTACAATAAACATCATTGAGTAAATCTACCACCAACACAATACACAATAATCTAATACATAGTAATCCAATACATAGTTATATAATATATTACTATCACTTTACTGGTAGTATGGAAGGTGCAGGGAGTGCATATGGAGAGTATATCAAGGCCGTTGCTCTTCGCATTTCGCAATCGTTATCAGCACCAACTGTTTCCAGGCATGACGCGAGCAAGCAAGCGGACGGACCCCAAGAGCCTAGATTTGGACTCTGACGCAGAAAATTTGCCCTTAATTCGGACTACACGTCGATCAGCCAATAAAAAGACGCTTTCAGACGTTTCAAACGCGTCTGTGGGCAGGAAAGCCAGGCCTAGAGCAGTCAAGTCCGAGCCACTTGAGCATTTTGTGATTAAGGATGAAGACGATTCGGACGATTCAGGCAATGAAAACGGGACCATTAAGATGGAGGAGGCGGCGGCAAATGGTGGGGTTTCCAACGGTTCGACAAATGGTATAAAGAATGGTGGTTCTGGGTTGGATGGCAAAATCAAAAATGAAGAAATAGGTTTTGATGAAAAAATAGTTTCTGATGAAAAAATGGGTTTTGATGAAAAAATGGAAATAGACGATAATTTGGGTTCTTATGAACACGGAATCAAAGTGGAGGCTGATGATGATATGGAAGGGGGGTTTATTGCTGATGATCCAGACCTTAAGTCCAAGCGAAGGCCGCGTCGCACCAAAAAGGTGGACACCTATATTGAATCGGAAGACGAAGGTGAAACAAAGGTGAATGGAAAAGCAAATGGTAAAGGGAATGGAAAAGCAAATGGTAAAGGGAATGGAAAAGCAAATGGTAAAGGGACAAAAGGAAATGGAACCAAAAAAGGGGCCAGAAAAGGAAAGAAGGAGGAAGATCTAGATATCGACTACGAGGAGGCCGTGCGGATCAGTGATGGAAAAACCAAGGATAGTGCCATTTCGCTTAGTGATGAAGATCTGGACGACCAAAAGGTGGTGGTGGAGCCAGCCAATAAGAAACGACGCGTGACCAAGAAGAAAAAGGCCCCCAAGGTCAAAGTACCCTACTTCACCCGAACCACCAACAAGCTCTACGAGCAGCACCCCGAGTTGAAGGATGTATTTCCGTACTTGCAGTCGGTGGAGAAGATTAAGGTGGAGAGAAGCTGCCAGCCTCCGGAAATGAACATCCGGCTCTTGCCCTTCCAACTAGAGGGTTTGAACTGGTTGATGAAGCAGGAGGACGGCGAATTCGGAGGAGGCATCTTGGCAGACGAGATGGGAATGGGAAAAACCATCCAAACCATTGGGCTTTTCATGATGGACTTGAACAAGCGGCCCAACTTGGTGGTGGGGCCCACGGTGGCTCTCATGCAGTGGAAAAACGAGATCGAAGCCCATACCAAGGAAGGCAAGTTAAAGGTGTTGCTCTTCCATGGTGCCAACCGTGCCACGTCCACCAAAGAGCTCGAGAAGTACGATGTCATCTTGACCTCCTACTCGGTATTGGAGTCTGTCTACAGGAAAGAGCGGTATGGGTTCAAGAGAAAGGACGGCGTGGTCAAGCAGAAGTCACCCCTACATGCCCTTCCCTTCTACCGGGTGATTTTGGACGAGGCTCACAACATCAAGGACAGAACCAGTGGAACAGCCAAGGCCGCCAACGACCTCAACACCAAGAAACGCTGGTGTCTCACGGGAACCCCGCTCCAAAACCGAATTGGCGAGATGTACTCTCTCATTCGATTCATGAAGTTGGATCCGTTCTACAAGTACTTCTGCACCAAGTGTGAGTGCTCGTCAGCAGAGTGGAAGTTCCTGGACTGGCGCCATTGCGATATCTGTGGCCATTCTCCTATGCTTCACACCAACTTCTTCAACCACTTCATGCTTAAGAATATTCAGAAACACGGAATCGAGGGCGACGGGCTCATCTCGTTCCAGCACATCAGGCTTTTGCTCAACAATGTGATGTTGCGGAGAACAAAGCTTGAGCGAGCCGATGATTTGGGTCTACCGCCACGTGTGGTTGAAATCAGAAAAGATTTCTTCAACGAGGAGGAGAAGGACTTGTATGCGTCACTCTATAGTGACCTGAAGAGAAAATTCAATGAGTTCGTGGCCGAGGGTATTGTGCTCAACAACTATGCCAATATCTTCACTCTCATCACGCGGATGCGGCAGTTGGCCGACCACCCCGACTTGGTGTTGAAGAGGATCGGAACCAATGCGGTTTCCACTGAGGTGGACGGTGTGATCATGTGCCAGTTATGTGACGACGAGGCAGAGGAGCCCATTGAGTCCAAGTGCCGGCACAAGTTCTGTCGTATGTGCATCTCGGAATATTGCCAGAGTTTTTCCGGAGAGGAGAAGAACTTGACGTGCCCAGTGTGTCACATTGGGCTTTCCATTGACTTGCAGCAACCGTCCATTGAGGTAGACGAGGAGTTGTTCAACAAGGGCTCCATCGTCAACCGGATCAAGTTGGGCACCCATGGAAATGGGTGGAAGTCGTCCACCAAGATCGAGGCGTTGGTGGAGGAGCTCTACAAGCTCCGCTCCGATAAGCACACCATCAAGTCCATTGTGTTTTCGCAGTTCACGTCTATGTTGGACTTGATCGAGTGGAGGCTTAAAAATGCCGGCTTTGAGACCGTCAAATTGTCGGGGTCCATGTCGCCGCAGCAAAGAGACAATACCATCAAATACTTCATGGACAACACGTCGGTGGAGATCTTCTTGGTGTCGTTGAAGGCAGGAGGTGTGGCATTGAATCTTTGTGAAGCGTCACAGGTGTTTCTTATGGATCCTTGGTGGAACCCTTCGGTGGAGTGGCAGTCGATGGACCGTGTGCATCGGATAGGACAAAAGCGACCCATTCGAATCACCCGGTTTTGCATTGAGGACAGTATCGAGCTGAAAATCATTGAGTTGCAGGAGAAAAAGGCCAATATGATCCATGCTACAATCAATTCCGATGATGCAGCCGTGAGTCGCTTGACTCCAGACGATCTACAGTTTTTGTTCATGAACTAGACTGACAAAACTGACAAGACAAGACTGACACTGACTGAACCAAAGACTGACAAAAATTCAGACAGAGCTGACCAAAGCATCAGACAATTCAGCCTGTACAGAGTGGGTATACTGAAACACTCTGGAAATGTTCCAGTACCAGTGACACCCTTTACTGGACAAACCCTTATGCTTTAAGATCTCAAGGCTCCATAAGCAGTGATAGGAGAGTATGTTACAAGTCTTCTCCAGAACGACTACTCTAGCTATACTCTCAGAACTAGCACTTGTTCTAAAATTGGAATTGCTTCAAGTGAACGAATCAGCCAATTATATCCAGGTCACAGTCGTCATAGGCAAGTTTATCTATGGGTGCAAATTGCTATAGATGAGAGGTGGGGATCTGGCACTTCGATGGCCAGGTCCTTTCCATCTGCAGTATGTCTATGGGCACCTTGGCCTTCTCTAGCTTTTGCAGCAATACTAGGAGACTAAAATCCACGACTACTAATGGCCACGCACCGTCATTGGTGATAGTTGGCAGTGGAGGAGGAAGATTCGGTTGACCCTCGGAACAGGAGAGCGCGGCCGGAATTGATAACCTCATGGGGTCTAAAAGAACATATACTATAGATATATGAGTCAAATTTATACTGGTTGATCTCCGGAATTTTAATATTTCAAAAACCCAAATACCAGAAAATTTGAAGCAAAACAATGGGGTTTGCGTTGGGCCTTTTTGTCCTGGGGTAGCGCGGTGCACGGGTGTTTCGCAGCCAAATGCCCGGTGGTGCCCTCGGTTTTCATACAGACTAGGTGAAGACTATAAACAGTAGTCCTGCATACTTGGACTTAACAGACTGTCTACAAATACTAATACTACTAGATCATTTGGCACAGTACTAAGTAATGATACGGTTTTCTGTCCTGTATATGACCATGAATACAGTACTTTTCGGTCACCATTTCTGGAGACACTGAAGTATCTTAACCCACATGATCATTGGTACTGTACTGTATATAATCTGTCCATTCTGTCCATTCTGACCATTCTGTGCTGTTCTTAAGGACCCATACTACAATAGGTCATGATATAGTGTAGTGTAGACTTGTCTTCTCCAGTGCCTTGTATGTCTGCAGTGTAGTCTAGTATAATGGTGATCACTCTTATACCCATAGCTCTGGGTCTATCCCCCCAGAACAAAACAACCAAGACAGATTCGAAGAATTTAAAGGGAACTATGGCACGGAAAGCAAACAGCGGAGATTTGGATAATGGTAACGAAATGGATAAAGCAAATCAATGGGATAACAACACTTCAGTATGTGATTCATGACGACTGTGCCATTCTAAATCATCACTGCTAGAGTACTGCTAGAGAGTACCAGTAGTACTAATTAGAAGTAGTACTAGTAGTACTACATAGATGACTGCTTGTAGTAGTATAGTATACTTTTAGTCATAAACATAGTTGTAGTCATAAACATAGTTGTAGGACTAGTACTAGTAGTGGTACTAGTCAGGAGTAGCACTGGTAGTAGTAGTATAGTACTAGTACTAGTACTAGTGTTAGTATAGTAGTAGCGGTAGTACAGTTGGTACCTCCATCAATTAATCCTTCAGGTACCATACTCAATACATACTTTAGTCCCCTAACAGAGAATGCTCCATATAGAGACATCTTGTTCCCTGTCATTACTAGTAAAAGTATTCAGTCATCAGTAGTCAGTCATCGGTAGTCAGTCATCAGTAGTCAGTCATCAGTAGTCAGTCATCAGTAGTCAGTCATAACCAGTAGTACTACTAGTACTACTAGTAAAGTATAGTAAAACTAGTACTAGTTAGGAGTAGTAGTAGTAGAAGATTACTGCTAGTAGTACTGGGTAGTAGTAGCAGTATGATTCTCTGAATCTAAGGATGTATAATAAATGGAGACCAAGATCATGCAGCCACGTCAGGTGAGCTGGAGCAGTAGCTGAGAGCGAGTGAGAGTAAGAACCGAGAGTAAGTGAGTTTATAAGAGATCAGGAGTATTAAGAGTTGAGATTTTGCTGGAGGCACTAATAATGCGCACACCAAACCCTTTCGCTATACTCACTCCTCACTTCTCCTCCTCACTCCTCCCCAAGATCAAAAATACCCGCCAATAATTCATCTAGAATTTGTATCAGGCTTCATCACAACCATACCCCAATTGACCAAAAACCCATACACCGCCTTTATATTCTGTGACTGCTTCTGTGATTGCTTTTGTGATTCTGTGCCTGATTCTGTGGTTGACTCATGGTCTGATTGTGGTCTGTTTGTGGTCTGTTAGTGGCGGAGGTAGTGATGGTGTAGTAGGGAGGAAGTGAGTGAGATTGGTTGTATTAATAGGTCTTATCGGTGACTCATTGCCGTGCATAATGCCGCCTGAGGCCCCGCGAAAACCCGCAGCGCAAAAGTCAAAACCTCAGGGTTTCCCACCATATTCCATTTCTCTCCACCTACTACTTTGCTCCAAAAAAAAATGGATTTCTGGGTCAACTATTTGGACAACCCGACATTATCGGTATTGCCGCATGATTTCTTGAAGCCATTGAACAACCGTTCCGTTGAGGGCACCAAGCCTTTCTCCATGCCCCATCCCCCCAGCTTTATCTCCGGCTTGGCTGCTTTTGCTGCTTTGGTTTATCGCTTGTCCGGGGATGACGATATAATTGTTGCCACTGATGCTCACGCTTCGGGCGAACCGTTTGTGGTACGCATTGCTGTGGACGCCCAAATGTCCTTTGCTCTGTTGAAGACTGCTGTGGCTCTGGAATATGCTGCTAACCTGGCAAAGGTCCAGTACCATAGCTTGAACGACGTGGCAACAGCCATTAAGAGGGAGAAGGCCTTGGACTCGCTTCCGGCCTTGTTCAAGCTTTCTTACCAGCACGCACGGGCCTCGCAGAAGTTGGAGACCTCCGTGGAGGGCTCTGTGCGGGACATGGCCATTTTCCAGGGTGAAAACGGCGAATTCTCCATCTACTACAACTCCTTGCTATATAAGAACGAGAGAATGGACATTTTCCTGCACCAGTTTGCCCAATTCTGTGAGATTGCTGAGCGTGAGCCTGAGATGCCAATCACCAAGATATCATTGACCACAGATTCTCAAAAGGCCTGTTTGCCTGATCCTACGGTGGACTTGGACTGGTCTGGCTTTGGCGGTGCCATCCAGGACATTTTCATGGACAATGCCTTGCAGTTCCCGGACCGCACGTGTGTGGTGGAGACCAAGTCATTCCAGGACCCCAGCCTGCAAACCAGGACCTTTTCCTATAAGCAGATCAACCAATCCTCCAACATCGTGGGTAACTACTTGAAGGAAACGGGCATTAAGAAGGGCGACATTGTCATGATCTACGCTTATAGAGGGGTGGACTTGATGGTAGCCGTGATGGGAGTGTTAAAGGCTGGTGCTACCTTTTCTGTTATTGACCCTGCATACCCCCCTGCCAGGCAAAACATCTACCTTTCCGTGGCTAAGCCTCAGGGTTTGATCGGCATTGAAAAGGCTGGTGTTTTGGATAAGTTGGTGGAGGACTACATTGACAATGAGTTGAATGTGGTGTCGAAGATTCCACAATTGAGAATCAATGCGGATGGTTCTTTGGTGGGTGGTTCTTTGGGCTCGGACTCCGATTGCTTGGAGCCTTACCAGTCCTATAAAGATACTCCTACTGGAGTGGTGGTGGGTCCTGATAACAACCCTACACTTTCGTTCACATCGGGTTCCGAGGGCATTCCCAAGGGTGTTTTGGGCCGCCACTACTCGTTGGCCTACTACTTCCCCTGGATGGCCAAGCGTTTTGGCTTATCGTCTAATGATAAGTTCACCATGTTGTCAGGAATCGCCCATGATCCTATCCAGAGAGACATGTTCACGCCGTTGTTCCTTGGGGCTCAGTTATTGGTTCCTACCGCTGACGATATTGGAACCCCGGGCAAATTAGCCGACTGGATGGCCGAGTATGGTGCTACCGTGACCCACTTGACTCCTGCCATGGGCCAGTTGTTGAGTGCTCAAGCCTCTACTCCATTCCCTGCCTTACACCATGCGTTTTTTGTGGGTGATATCTTGACCAAGAGAGATTGTCTTCGTTTGCAAACGTTGGCTGAAAACGTTTACATTGTTAACATGTACGGAACCACGGAAACACAAAGGGCCGTGTCGTACTTTGAAATCGAGAGCAGAAGTGCCAACTCCAGTTACTTAAAGAACTTGAAGGATGTGATGCCTGCAGGAACCGGAATGCACAACGTGCAGTTGTTGGTGGTCAACCGGAACGATACCTCGCAGACCTGTGGAGTTGGAGAGATCGGAGAGATCTACGTGAGAGCAGCTGGTTTATCCGAGGGCTATAGAGGATTGCCCGATTTGAACAAGCAAAAGTTCGTGACCAACTGGTATGTGGATCCAGCCGTTTGGATCGAGCAGGATGAGAAAAACAAGACCCCAGCGCAAGCTGAATGGAGAGAAGCCGCCTGGTTTGGGCCCAGGGACCGTCTCTACAGAACTGGAGACTTGGGCCGGTACTTGCCCGATGGAAACGTTGAGTGTTGTGGAAGAGCAGATGACCAGGTGAAAATCAGAGGGTTCAGAATCGAGTTGGGAGAAATTGATACTCATTTATCGCAGCATCCTTTGGTCAGAGAAAACTGTACTCTTGTGAGAAGAGACAAATCCGAAGAGCAGGTGTTGATTTCTTACATTGTACCCAAACAATGTGCAGAGTTGAGCGAGCTCAAGGATGAAGTGGAGGACCAAAGCGACCCAGTTGTCCAAGGCTTGGCTGTCTATGGGCCTTTGATCAAGGACATTAAGAAGTACTTGAAGAAGAGGTTGGCATCGTATGCGATCCCCACCATCATAGTTCCTTTGGTGTCGTTGCCTCTCAATCCAAATGGAAAAGTCGACAAGCCTAAGTTGCCATTCCCGGATACCGTGCAGTTGGAGGCCGTGGCCAAGTTGACGTCGGCCAAGTCGGGGGCCAATCACGACGAACAGAACCTTACGCAGTTGGAGACTCAGATCCGTGACTTATGGTACGATGTGTTGCCCAATAAGCCACCATCCATTGTCAAGGACGACTCTTTCTTTGACTTGGGAGGCCACTCCATTTTGGGCACCAGTATGATTTTCGAGTTGAGAAAGAGATTGAATGTGGAGATCCCATTGGGGGTGATTTTCAAGAACCCCACCTTGGAGGCCTTTGCCCATGAAGTGAGTCGTGTAATCAAGGGCGACTTTGCTGAGTTGGCCAATGGTTCGGAGACTACTTCAGTGGAACCAATGGAGAATGAAAAGTCGTATCACGATGATGCCAAGGAATTGTGTGTTTCTGCATTGAACGACTCGTACCCTTCGTTGGAGGGCTTGGACTTTTCTAAAACAATCAATGTGTTCGTGACGGGAGTCACTGGGTTCCTTGGGTCTTTCATTGTGAGGGACCTCTTGACTTCTCGGCCCGAGTGCAAGTTCAAAATTTATGCCCATGCAAGAGCTAGCTCTAAAGAAGCTGGGCTCGAGAGAATCAGAAAGGCCGGAAAGACTTATGGGGTCTGGGACGAAGAGTGGGTCAAGAACATTGAGATCGTGTTGGGAGACTTGTCCAAACCTCAGTTTGGAATGGACTCTTCTGCATGGGACCAATTGGCCAACTCCGTGGACGTGATCATCCACAACGGAGCCATGGTGCACTGGGTTTACCCATACGCCACATTGAGAGATGCCAATGTCATAGGTACCATCAACGTGATGAACTTGTGTTCCACCGGCAAGCCCAAGTACTTTTCGTTTGTGTCGTCGACGTCAACGCTCGATACCGAATACTACTTCAATGCCTCGGACGAGTTCACAGCGAAGGGATTGGCTGGTATTGCCGAAAGCGACGATTTGATGGGCTCGTCCACTGGTTTGGGCACTGGGTATGGCCAGTCCAAGTGGGCCGCAGAGTACATCATCAGAAAAGCCGGGGAAAGAGGGTTGAAAGGTTGCATCACCAGACCAGGCTACGTCACAGGGTACTCCAAGACCGGAGCGTCCAATACCGACGACTTCTTGTTGAGGTTCTTGAAGGGATGTGCCGAGTTGGGCCAGTACCCCGACATCACCAACACCATCAACATGGTGCCTGTGGATCACGTGGCGCGGGTGGTGGTGGCCACGGCCCTCCATCCTCCCCAGAAAGAGTACTTGTCTGTGGCGCACGTGACCGGTCATCCCAGAATCAACTACACCGAGTTTGTGGGAAGCTTAAAGACCTATGGCTACGAAGTGCAACGCGAGGATTACCCATTGTGGAAGACATGCCTCGAGAAGTATGTGGTGGAGGAAGCCAAAAGCTCAGCATTGTTCCCATTGTTGCACTTTGTTCTCGACAACTTGCCCCAGGACACCAAGGCCCCCGAGTTAGACGACGAGAATGCTGTGCGGGCATTGCAAGACGACATTGTGCTCTCGCACGAGGACGTCAGCAAAGGCAAGGGTGTGGTGGAAGATGTGGTCGGTGTCTACATCGGCTACTTGGTCAAGATCGGCTTTTTGCCCAAACCAACGGGGCTGGGCAAGGCATTGGTGGACGTGGACTTGAGTGAAGAGACCATGAGTCTTATTACTTCCGGAGCCGGAGGCCGTGGTTCGGCCAATTAGCCACCAAGAAAAATGGAAAATCAATAAAAAGTGAATAAATGACAAGAAGAGCATGAAGACAAAAAGAATGAGAATTAAAAAAAAAATAGAATAATCCATTATTATTATGGCTTAAGACTGTGGGGATATGGTGGTGGAGATTTTGCAGCCATTTCGGATCAGTAAGATCTAGCAAAACCCTTACACCAAGCTTGAGGTGACTATCTCTAAAGGCTCCATATTCTAATACTCTCCAAACTCTAATACTCTTTAAACTCTCTAATCCTCTCTAAGGCTCTGAGCTCAATTATAGTGACTGTAGAATAAACCGTGTGAATGCGGTAATGCGTCTCACCTCAGACCTGTGTAAACCTGTGTAAACCTGTGTGCTCATCATAGTACACCTCTATGCATGACTCATCATGAACTTAAGTCAGTGACTCGCTTTACTCGTCTCTGATTCGCTGGCTCTTTGTGACTTATTAGGTTTACAAAGGCTCTTCTGTTTAAGTGACTCACTAGTGGACATTGCTATTGGTGGCGAGGTGCATGCATTCTGCGACGCTTCCCCACCTCATGAAACGCGAGTCCCGACTATAAATACTGGGCTCCCCCTCCAGAAAATCCCCTCCAGAATATTTTATTCTCTTGCACTCCGCTAATTCCCCTTCTGAATAACGCAACAACCATAGAAACAAATACAAAACGGTCTGAAATTGACACTGATTGACTATTGACATTGATTATGAAGTTGGCAGAGGGGCTCAGATTAAAAGCAGACCTTGCGATCCAGCTCCTGCGATTGTCAGACAGAATTGAGCAAGAAACTTTGGTGGAGGAGGGAGATGAGTGCACGTCGGAGGTTTATTCGCTCCTACAGGGCTACGATTCAATTTCGGGCCGGTTGCTCCGATTGAATGTGGCCATCAACAAAGCAAATATGGAAAATACCGTCACGTACGCTTCTTACTATGACAACATCAAGGACTTTTTGGCCATTGGAGACTCCGGCACCAACTCCGTCTCCGATAAGGTGACCATGTCAACAAAAACGGTCATGGAGGCCTTGGTCGAAAGAGAGCGGCTCGTGTATGATATAGGTAGATACAAGGCCTTCCAATCACAAGCACAGGTGCAGCCCCGATACAATGTGAAGTCCATCAAGCAAAAGTCCAACCTCGATGTTGTGAAGCTCCGAAAGAGGGTCGATGCCATGTCCAAGTACTTGAGGTTGACCGACACACGGATCCAAGAAAACAACTGGGTCATTGATTTTGAATTTGACTAGCTTGAATGTCACTGATCACAAACCATTGATTACTCGGTCAGACTCGACCGAGCTTGTTACTTGTTGGTAGCTTGGCTTCTTAGGCGATTCTCCTCCCAAGGCATTGAAATTCTATGACGCTCCAGGGCACATTTTTGATCGGTGCTCAAAACGATTGTACGTTATTACAACATCCAGTCATCATTTTTCATTCTTGCTCAGCTTGAAAGTACACCAGTATCTTTATTAATTATTACCAGGAGAAGGTAAGAAGCCAAGTGAGGGAGGGCTTGGGGACAATAACACATTACACATCTATTGAGCTCATCAACTATGAGTTCATCAACTATTGAGTTACTTTAAAGCGAATTCATGAATCTGTTGGCGGTATGACACCAGACCTCCAGTATTGATCTTGTACTGATCTTGTTTTCCTGCAGACACGAGCAGCCACTGCGCAACTTCGACTGCAACTCAGGAAGGTCGCATGACACCTCAGGACAATGCAGAAGCATTCTACTCAAGAAGAGACTCGAAAAATCAGGTGGCTAATTTAGGAGTATACCTATGATATGAGATTTCGTGTTCACCAGCCAAGAGTCTTTGGAACAAATATGGCACTCTAAGACTGAATCTAGTCAACGATTCTTCAGAGCTACCATTACTTCCATGAGCCACTATATTCAGGGAACAAGAGTATTGACTAGTACTGATGCACTTTCATATTTGCATTATGACATTGCATTATGGCATTGCATTATGACATTGCATTATGACATTGCATTTTGGTGCATTCAAGCCTTCACTACTGCACCAGTACATCCATATTAAAGATAATCATTATCAATGGTGAGTGGTGTAGTAGCATGGAGAAGAAACTAGTGTGGAGAAGAGGGCAGTACAGTACTGCTACACAAAAAAGAGGTAATGCTATAAAATGCAGAAGCATAGTATACCCCAATGAATTTATGTTGGAAATCAGTGGAGGAAAGGAGGAGCACCAAAGCATTACATAAATGTACTAAAAAATCCCGAAGCAGACAATGATTATGGTGGCTTTGGAGCTGGTTTTGGGCAACTCTTGGGCCAATGGCTTGAGGCTTAAGTATACTCCACCATTGAACCTCTGTGCCTGGTATTGACTTCCTCTATCCAGGATCTAAGAGTAGTAGTGGTGTACCAGAATCCTATTCTTACAGTCTCATGATTTAATCTAATGGTCTAAAGGTCTACTCTTATAGGCTTATAATATAGTGTCAAGGTATTAGTCTAGTTAAGTCTTCTGCTTTATAGTCTTGTCTTCTAGTTTGTCTTATAGTGTATGGATACCAATGGCCTGGTATTATGCTTTTTTAGGATCGGTAGAAGTATAGACTAGTAGTAGTAGTAGCTGGAGAAGTAGTAGTTAGGAGTAGTGGTAGCAGTAACAGAGGCAGAGTACCAGTAGCCCTAGCAGAGTACTATTATTGGTAGTAGTAATAGCATTAGGAGTAGTTCCAGTATTAGTAGAAGTTCCAGTATTAGTAGCTGGAGCAGTAGCCCTAGTCAAGTGCTATTACTGATCGTATTAGTATCCTAGTAGTAGTGAGTAATAGTAGTGGGAGTCATAGTAGTGGGAGTCATAGTAGTGGGAGTCATAGTAGTGGGAGTCATAGTAGTGGGAGTCATAGTAGTGGGAGTCATTGGTATCACTTCCCAACATACTAGTAGAAGGAACCTTCGAGGGTCCCACTTCAACAATAGTTCCAACCTATCAAAACTCTCGTGCAACTGCAGTACAGTACCGTACTAGGGAGTGGTACTAGGCAGTAGTACACAATGGTTTGAGTTAACTTTCTTTGTAGCAATGAGTGGTGGTTGTTAGAATCTTTCAGCACCAGTGTACTTAGGAGTAGCTGTGGTACTTGTAACAGTAGGCACTGGAACTAAGTCAGTAGTCAGTAGTCAGTAGTCATCGGTACTTATAACGGTGGTAAGCAGTAGTAGTCATTAGCAATCAGTAGTAGTGAGTAGTAGTACTTAGTAATAGTACTCAGTCGTAGCAGTTAGTAGTAGTAGTAGTAGTAGTAGTAGTAGTCCTTGTTGGGCTATGTCACAATCTGTTGATAGACTGGCACCAGGGTATAATGCTCTTCCATTAAAGTTTGTAATTCAAGAGATATAGTAGTCATCTTAGTTATTTGTATTGTTGTGGTTGCTAAACTAATATCAGGAATTTCCTATTCAACTAAGCTGATCTTGGCCTTTATATATTAGTGAGGCTACGTTTTCGCAGCCATCTGCAAGCCCCTTAACGCTTTGCGTTTGTGTCAGGATTCGCACTCTCCAAACTATAAAAGGAGGCCATTCCCTCCAATGAATATCTCCTTATATATACATATTTCATTTCTAGAAAATAACGTGGTTACTCCTTAAAATCTCCAAAGACAAATCTCACGACATACTTTCTTTGTCGCCCCATTCTTGAAACCTTCTTTGTCCGATTCCGCGTGGCAACCAATTCCGCGTAGCAACCGTTTCATCTTGACAATGCATACTGAAACCTCCTCGGACCGATACCTCCTTGGATAGATTCCATGGAGCACCCATATTGTTTCATCTGGAAACTGCATATTGACCCATGCGAGATGTTACACATCACGCCTTTTCAACAGTACTAGTAGTAGTAGTAGTAGTAGTAGTAGTATTACTTATAGTAGTATTACTTATAGTAGTAGTAGTGTAGTAGACACTACTACTAGTAGTACACAGTACACAGACTAGATACTAGTAGATGTCAGTAGTGGACCTATATTATAATGAGATAAAGCGCAACATGTACAAGGTCGACTAGATGCCGGACCATGCACCAGTGCACGAGAAAAGGGTAGTGATCTCGCCACTCACTGGGTGAAATTAGCTGAAATTGGGTTAATGTCATGTTTATATTAATCACTCTTTACTATCCAATTTTTGTTGGGCTACCATTGCTGGAACCCTGAAAACAGACCCCCAGCCGTCCTGCACATAGGACGCGGGGCGGAATTACACCAAACGGGAAAAAGTGCTAGTACTAATACTAATACTAATATTAACTACTACTGTTATTGTGGTAGGTCACTATATACACTACTACACTCTTCTCCATATATACTATAGGACAGCTATACTGCTACACTATGATGATGATGGAGCCATAATACTGACTGCATAAGATTATGAATTGGATTAGATTAGTATACAGGATAAGAGGACACTTTGATCCAGATCCTTCATTGACTAAAAATGTACCTCTAAATTCATGGACTCCCAATTTATTATGGACATTCTGTGGACATGAAATGGTGGTATAGCACTCCTAATGGCTCCAATGGCTCCAATGGCTCCAATGGCTAGAGTATAGAAAAACCAGTACATCCCATTAAAAACACTAGTAATTAAGTATAGAAAAGGAACTTAGACAATATCAGTAATTCTTGTCAGATTGGTGTAGTGGTGTGGATGTTAGGGCAGGACAGGACAGGACAGGACAGGACAGGGCTCGCAACCAGACGACTGCAAATGAACAGGGCTCATAACTTTAAACTGGAGACTAGACACCCCAAGGCCAGAACAAGTATGGTTCCAGGGCTCATAATTATATTTGACTAAATATTCAACACCAATACTTTAGTGTCTTGGATAGTCTGGGTCTTGGTTGGTCTGACTTTTTTTTTGGGCTCGTTTTAAGCTCGTTTTAGGCTCGTTTTAAGCTCGTTTTAGGCTCAGGCCATAGTTCGCGCATCTACAACACATCGCATCTTCTGGGGTAAGGACATGAGCAACAGTGGGACTTCATCTGCATTCCTAGCGCCTGGGCTTCTAGCTAGCCCCAAGCTTCGCAAGTCGTTTTCGCCCGTGCCGACGCCGCAATCGGCCCGGTCCCGGAACCAGAGCTTCGATGGCTCTGCAGACAAGACCATCAAGAAGAGTCTTGTTGAGGAGTTCTACAAGAAGGAGGCCAAGAGCAAGCAACGCAGTTATACGGATATTACGGGGTCTCTAAGCCAGGTGAATTTACGGCCTAATGGATCTTTCACATACTTGAACGAGCTGGACTTTAGAGACGATGACTTTGAAAGAACTGCTCTGCAGGAACCCATTCACGAGAAAATCGCCCATGGCAAACTCCAGTACACGTGGAACGACCGGAACGTGGGCTTTTCCGAGAATACGGCGGAAAGACTCATCAACCTAGACCGTGGCGGTAGCAGTACCACGCTCCTGCAGGTGGACACGGCTCTACACGAGGCTATCCGGGCATCGGGGCGGAGCCGGGGCTTACATACCGAGCCCAACACCAGTGAAAGTGAGTTGGAGCAGGTGGAAAAGTATCTCCAGCAAGAAACAGCCAAGGTGGACGAAATCCACCAGCAGTTGAGGTATAGTGTGGAGGTATCCAAGGGCAAGTACCGGACCAAGTTGGAAGCCAGCATGGACCAGGTGCAGGTGCTACGGCGCACGTTGGAGGAGTTGGGGGAACGGGTTAATGCGGCCCGGGAACGGATCCATAGCTGCAAGGGTGTTTTACTGGGGTCCATGGAGGAGAAGTTGGCCATTCTTGACGATGTGTGCAGGCAGTTCGAAGAGTACGACCGGATCCACCACCAACAACGCATGTGGTACTTGATCATAGCGGGCACGTGCATGGCCACAGCATTGGTGGCATACACTCTAGTGGCACGTGACCTCCGCTAGTGGCACGATGACAAGCACTGACATGGTTTAGGCCTAGACCCACCTGCATTCAAGAGTCTGGTCAAAGAGGAAACATTGGTGCCACTGGAGACCAGGGCCTGCATAGGTTCAGGCGGATGAAGTGGATAATTATGGAACAATCGCCAAAGACAATGGACAATGCGGATATAATGGAAAAATAGGGCATGACTTGGCGGATTATCACAATGGCTTTCCCATTCATAAAGGATAACCCATTGACACCGATTCATTGATTCTTTGATCATTTCTTCATTTCTTGCATTGACACTTGCATTGACAGAGATAATACTGTGCCGATATTGAGGAAAATTGCATACAACAATGGGAAATGGATACAAGTGGACAAGGAGATTGAATAGACAAGAGATATGACAATGTGATTACTGTTGCACAATAATCACTATCTTGCCTTGATTATCAACAGAAACTTTCCACTATACTTTGACTGTTATTATTTCCCAGTGCCATGACCACTATGATACTTGTCACTACTGTCAATACTGTCACTAGTGTTACCACTGTTCTCACAGACTGTCACGACTCTTGCTTACCAGACTGTCAAAATGACTAACACCATTGTCACAGACTGTCATTCACCGACGACACGTTGACATAACAATAAGACCCTGAAAGGGGACTTAACATCTGCAGGTGGTGAAGACTGACTGCAGCATAGCACCAGCATGAGCTTCTCGGCATCACCGCACGCGCGGCCCACCACCAACAGCCGCGACCCACTGGCCGGGTCAGCACTCTGATCCACCGCACCCACCAGAAACAAAACCCTTCAATTACACTTGACTTCAACACACATTCTACTGAACCAAAGATTTGGTGACTATGACTATAAATGATTCCTGTGGATAGTGTGGGACTGTATATTACTCAGTGGATAATAGTGTTCCATGATAACTTACTATGGTTACTAACTGTGGTGTGTAGTTATTATAGTTACTAAGTATTACTGTGGTAACTAGAGTACACAGCCTGGACCGGCCCGTGCAACGGGAAGCTTCGCTCGCGGCCGAAATGAACAATGCACGGGCGCGCAGGCCGGCGCTGTGTGCAGGTGCGGGTTTCTATAATTGCGCTTTTGCTCGCTACGCACTTCTACACCCACTCCCACTTTTTCTTTGGCCATCCTCACTGTCCCCTGCTCTCTTGCTGGATCTGCGCTCCTTGTCCCGGGCTATAATCTCCCTCCTGCACCCTGTGCCCCCTTCGTTGTGTCTCTATTCGACGTGGCGCCAGCGGTCTTTGTTCTTATCCGACTCCTGAATCACTGCTCACCCGAAGCTAAAGGACCAGTAGAAGAAACAATCGACTGAATCAACTGACTGAGTACCGCCTGAAACAAAGTTTTACATCTGAAACTTTTCTGAAACTTCTCTGAAACTTGCCCGATTGAGACGCCAAAGATAGACGTCATCGCTTGGCCTTCCTTCAACTTCCTGGAACCCACTTCTCCTGGATCCTTCCTTTTTCCCATCATCATTTCTTTCACAACTCATCATGGCCCAGCTTTTCTATGTGTCGCCCAAAAACTCGTACGAGTCGCCGTATCCGATCGACGCCCGGGCCCCCCGCCATTTGACCTCGTTGGCTCCTCTCCTCAAGGTCTTCTTTAAGAAAGCAAACCAGGAGCAGGACGTGGATGTGGCCACAGTGGTGGTTCTAGAAGAAGCAGTCCCGGCAAAGAATAAGGCGCTCTCCGAGCTTGACTACTTGAGTTACTCGGAGAAAATGCTCCTTCTTCGCTACTTCTTTGGCCACATGAACTTGATTGTGATCTCGTTTGATGACTTGAAGAACGAGGATGCCATTACCGAACTCAACGCCGCCATTCACAAGATCAACCACCTCCTCAAGTGCAGAATCTCTAGGGTAGCCACGTGGACCGGCACTGGGATCAACATCAACGACTTCTACGCCGACCACAACTCCATCTTGACCAAGGTCCAGGTGCAGATCTCCGACATTGTAACGTCCATGTCGTTTATGCTCTACCACCAGGCCAGCATGTCACATGCCACCGAAAAGGACGTGATCCATTTGAAGGAAGTGATCGTACGCTGCATAGACTTTGCTTCTTTGCTAGAACCCTCCACGCAGGCAAATTTCCTGAAACTATGCCACTGTGTAGGCCACTGGGCGTTTCCGTCCCATGAATTGTCCAATGATGACTTGCTATATTGCATGTATCTAATTCTAGGGTACGCCATCAATTACATCAAGTCTTTGGACACTCCATGTGATGTACAGCTTCTTCTGCCCAACGAGCTTCTCGGCATGATCTTCATGACGAGAGATACGTACAAAAACGGCAACCCTTTCCACAATTTCCGCCACGCGGCCGACGTGACGCAAGCATGTTTCCACTTCCTCGTAAAACTCGGGTGTTTGCCTGAATTCGAGCAATTGGAAAGTGATCCACGGGCCTGCGAGCTTCTGACAATCCAAGGCAAACGAGAGTTTGTGCCGTGTGTGGAGTTGGTGGCCTGTGAAAGCTCTCAAGAAAGTGCCCAACAAGAAAAACAGGCGCTCCTCAGCCCCATGCAAAGCTTGGGCTTGTTGATATCAGCATTGGGCCACGATGTGGGCCATCCCGGAGTCACTAATGCATTCATGATCAAATACTCCGCACCCACATCGCAGATATACGGTGGACGATCGGTGCTCGAGCTGTTCCATGCTACCATCTTCACCAACAAGATCTTGAGTGTCAATTGGCCCAGCCTCCTCCACGCCAGCATCGGCGAAAAAGGCAATCTCAAGAGTCTCATCAACAAGAGCATCTTGGCCACCGACATGGCCGAACACTTTGAGTACATCAACAAGCTCAAAGAGTTCCCGCTTGGCACCAACCCTCAAGAACTGCTCGACCAAGTGCACTTGATCTGCTCGGTGCTTATAAAGTGTGCCGACATCTCCAACGTGACGCGGCCGCTTCGCGTGTCAGCACAGTGGGCGCTGGTATTGTCCAGGGAGTTTGAGGAGGTGGAGATTCTAGAAGACATCCTTGGCAAAAACAGCACTTTCGACATCGACGCATCGTACCAGAAGTTGCCCATGGAATTGAAGGATATATTGGAGAACTCGCCCAACATCCACAAGGGCCAGATCTTCTTCATCCAGACGTTTGCGGAGGGCTTGTTCAACACCATTGCCGAGCAATTTCCCCAGTTGCATTATACTGCAGAGATTGTGCTGGCGAACAAGCGGTATTGGTTGGCAAGAGCAGATTCAACATCATAGCGACAATAGATTTATAGATTTGCATCCACTACAGCATAATTACCCAAAGTAGCCATTTCAAGATTGCTGAGTACTCTAGGCAGTCACAGGCCAGCAAGTGCGCAGTCGCAAATCACGTGCTACGGGATCACGTGCGACATGTCATGTGCCTAGGAAGAACTCGATGAGACTGCGAATCTCTTCTGCTCCAACCCCCATTCTTTTCCCGATCCATCCAGGGAACTAAATCAGCACCAGCTTCTGCGTCGGCCCGTCTGTGTACACCAGAGACCACCCACGCTGAAAGAGCCTTTTTTTCTCTAGTGTCTTGGGAAATTTCGAGCGAACCCCGTCGTTTTTTCACCTCCTCCTCCACGGCTCTTCACTTCAGGCAAAGTGAACCCACCAGGACGAACCAAGAACCCCTGAAAAGGCACGAGAAGAGTCGATCTAGACCCCTGCAACTTTTTGCCCGCTTTTTTCCACCATGGCAAACGAGTTTTCCGACTACAAGGCATACCTGGACCGGCCTATCATGTTGTCTCCAACGCCCGGCGAAGGAGACCTCCGTAGCTTCCAGCAAAACGTTAACGAGAACCAGCCGCAAAACTACCAGTCTGAGCGCAACCAGAGTGTTGGCTACAACTTGCAGCAGGAGTTTGAGGCCTTGAAAGCAGATTTGGACTTAGACTTGAGCTACTCTAACACTCCCGAAGACAGTGTGCTGTCGGGACTGCAAGGCCGGGTTCTCTCGGGAAGCCAAAGGACCATGGCCACCACAAACTCCGTCAACTACGGACTCCTGATGAACCTGGGCTTGGGCGGTGGTATTATCCAGGACTCGTTGGCTAGAGACAGAGCCATGTCCCCATCGACGCATTCTTTATTGGGCAGCCAGAACACCGGACTTGTGACGCCTTTAAACTCGCTCCCCAACCGACCCCAATCGGTGAATGAATTTCCTTCGTTGTTGCTGCGTCAACAAAACCAGACGTTGCCGCCTAGATCCAAGCCATCGTCCAACTTTTACCTGGACATCATTCTGTTCACCAACTGGATCGAGAACTTGAGTCCCCACGAAACCATCTCCATGCTTGACTACTGGTGTAACCACTTGCCTTTCGACATCTTGCTCACGATGAAGTCCAGATTGCAGAGTCACTTGACGCTTCAAAACGGGAACAATGGCTCCATGCAAGGCTCGTTGAACCAAGGCTTGCACTCTCTGCAGTACACCAAGAACTTTATCTACCCCTCGGATTTCGTCAACGACATGGACTCCTTGTCTATAGACGAGTCCATGCGGCAAGGCTCGCAACACTCCGGCTTGGTGCAACCCAAGCCCAAGACCAACAACTTTCGTTCGCATTTGTTCGAGTCCAAGGTGCAGCGTCCCAAGCTGGCAGACCCCACGTTGAACAACCGGTTCCAGGCTCAAAACCAGGCCCAGAACACGGCGTCCGACCGTCGCTCACCCACGTCCCACTTGTACGAGAAAACCAATTTCTTGCAGTTGGCAGCAGCATCCAACCTGCCCCTCTCATATGCAGGCGGAGACAACATCGACATCTCGGCCACCAACAAGTTGGGAGCTCTAGCAACCATCAACTCTCGTGTGGCCTTAGACTCCCGCAAAAACAATCATGTTGCACACCACCCGCAACAGAACCTCCAGGCCCTGAACTCCAGCAACCGCGTGCACAGTGCTGTGGCCTACGAGGAGTCTCTCAACAGGCAAGGCAACTCGTCGCTGGTGCCAGCAGGCCCCAAGTACTCCACCTTGGCCATGGGAGGAAAAGAAGTGGTGTCACCAAACGGAAAGATATCGGGCCCATCCACGCCTTTGTCTTCCATGGCTAACGGGAATTCGTCCATGCCCTCGGAGATCTCCAGCCCCGAGTTGTTGGCCAACATTCCTGCGTGGTTAAAGTTGCTCCGTTTGCACAAGTACACCGACTGCCTTAAGGACATTTACTGGGCGGAGTTGGTGGAGTTGTCGGATGAAGACTTGGAGGCCCGCGGAGTCAAGGCTTTGGGAGCCCGGCGCAAGCTTCTCAAGGCGTTTGAAGCTGTCAAGCTATCGAAAGCGTAGACGTTTTTGACCTCTGCAGTGCGCTGGATATTTGACATATCCCGACACTAACGACCCGAAATAATAGACCCCAAGAGACGCTTTGGAACTATAGACGTCTTATTAACATAGATCTAACGTTCACATAAAGAATCAACCACATAGTAACAATACGTATTAATATATGCTCTACACGATCGTTTATAGTGTTCAGTATTACGGTGGTAGTATAATATTGACGTAAGCATTTCTAGTTCATGATACTAGCAGGATGGTTTGGGAGCTTGGGAGTGGCTGAAAAGTTCACGCATGCACGACATCTCCCACGCATTATTAAAGCTTCGTTAAGCTATAGTGTAACTTAGACCCTCGTGCAGCACGAGTTAGACTATTGTGAGCAAGAGTTAAACAATCGGAAGCAAAATTCAAACAATCGTGCAGCACGAGTTGGTCTTCTTGGCTTGCTTGTAAAACATCCGTGATGACGACGACAAAGCCTCGGACTTGTCGACCAAAGAGTCCAACTTCTCGCCTCTCTGCAACACACTCTCGATGGTCTTGTGCAAGACAATCTTGGTCTCATCCAACTCCTGCTGCACTTTCATGATGGAGTCAGCCTGACTCGGGTCCTGGTATTTCTTTAAGTACACATCTAACTTGTCAAAGGCCAACGTGCTGTTTGTGGCGGACACATTGGACCACTGGCTAGCCGGGTGAAGAGACAAGTACTCCTCCAAGATCTTATTGATCAAAGTGTAAGCTGGCCGAACAGGGTACTCCTTATCGGTGATCAAAACACACGACAAGCCCTCGGACCTCGTGTAGGTGTGGCCCACGTAGTTGCCTTCCTCTATGGATTGCCTCTGGCCCGCAGGGGTTCTTTGGGAGACGGTTTCCGAGAAGAATGTCATGAACTGAGCCACGGAGCTGCGCTCGAAAAAGGAAAACTGCAGGAGGTCACTAGCCGATGACAACTCCACGGCCTTTTCGCCCACCTTGAAGATTCCAATGTAATATACCTTCATGCTTATAGAGGGAGAAGGTGAGGTGTAGTCTGTGTGTGCGCGCAATGTCTACCCTGGTGACAGTGGTGGTCACGTGTGACCAAGCCTCCTATGGCAATCAATATAATAAACTATAAATAAAACTCTAATAGATTTAAATCTATTCTAATTCTAATATTATTGCTATATACTTCATTTAAGATTTGGTCTATTACTATTGGTTCAATTGGGCTGGTTCTGTTATTGGAACTGACTATATCTTGTCTATTGGCCTGCCTGCTTGCGCTATACGAGTGCGACTCTGGTTACTCGTCTGCCATGGCCCAACCACTGGCCAAATCCGCCATATCTCCAGGCCCAGCTTCTCCGGACCCGCAGACACCCACGCTAAAAGTCGTGCTTCTTGGTGATCTGGGCGTGGGTAAGACTTGCCTACGATCGCAGCTCGTGCACCATATGTTTTCGGGGGCCTACAAGGCCACCATAGGCGCAGACTACTTGACCACCACCCTCTGGATTCCCGAGCAGGGGGGTGGGCCTGGATCGGAAGATTTTAGACAAGGGGTATTATTGGATCCTAGAACGGGTTCGGCATTAGAGCAGAACCTGGATCCTGACCTGGATCCGGAACTAGCTAAGGAATTAGAACAAGAAATGAGAGAGGGTTCAGTTAGAGATGGTTCAATTAGAAGGGATTCAGAATTCAGAATGAATTTTATTAGAGATTCGAAAAAAAAAAGACTGGATTCATCTGAAAGAGTGGATTTATCTGAAAGACAAGGTCCTTTTCCTAAAGATAGCGATGGCCTGAATCTAAATCCAGGTGCGGCTCGAAAAGTGTGTCTTCAAGTATGGGATACCGCAGGGCAGGAGCGCTTCAACTCCATCTCGCAGGCCTTCTACCGAGGAGCCGATGTGGCTGTGTTTGTCTACGATATCACCAATTACGAGTCGCTCTTGAGTGTACGTGAGTGGTTTGCCCGATTCATGGCCCACTGCAAAGTCACGGCGCCGGCCATAGTGATAGTGGGCAATAAACTGGATAAGTCCTCCGAACGAAGCGTTGAATTAGCAGAGGTGCGCGATATCCTCTGCCGGAGAACAAACCTGCAGGCAGCGCCCATGGACGGTCACGTGGACTGGAACCACGATCTCTTGGAGGCTTCTGCCAAGGACTGGGCTTCTGTGGAGGCCATTTTTCGACGGGCAGCTTTTCTGAGCACTTCTCGTAACCCGGAGGGTCAGCTGGTGAGGGAGGATTTAATTGATCTCAACGAGTTTCCCAAACTGTCCTCCTGCGCATGCTAGCATTAATCTGACTTTACCAAGTCCTTCATACCAAGCCAGAAACATCAGCATAGAAACCGGTATAGTGTAATAATGCAATAATGCAGTAATGTAGTTAGAGTAGGGTGTATTTATGTAGTTTAGCTAGTCTATGATCTATTTACAGTGTATTTAAGCGACTTTGGCAATATCCTCGGTGGCAGCCTCTTTTGGGGTTTCCTTTTCAGAAACCTTGAGCTCGGCCTCCTGGGGCTTCTCGGAATCTGTGGATGGGACAGGCTCATCGTCGTCGTACAACTCCTCCTTGTAGTGTTCGGGATGCTGTCTGAAGCAGGTTCTCATGCCCTCAAACTTCTGGATACAGTCGATTCCTTTGGGCTCGGTCTCGGAGTAGATGAAACAAGAGAATGCAGCCTTGAACTCTTCACCACATGGCCCGTGGGCCATGCCTCCTAAACATGGACAATCCCAGTTGATTTCTCCGGTCTCGGGGTTATAGGCAGCAGATTGCTCCCCGTCGTGTTCTCCGGAATTGTCCTCATCCGATGTACCTTCATTTTCAGAAGATTCGGTGGTTTGCTTTTCAGAAGACTCGGTGGTTTGCTTTTCAGAAGACTCCTTCTCTTCCTTTTCGGAAAACTCCTTCTCGGCCTTCTTTGAAGCCTCCTCCGTTGCCTTCTCAGAAGCCTTTCTCTTGGGCATCTTCTTTGGGTGGTCCTCTGGAATCACCTCCGATGGCTTGGTGGAGGAGTCATCCACATTGTACTTGGCCTTCCCCTCATGGTCACCAAGCTTGGTGGACATCTTGTCGCTTTCCACCTTGGCCTGGTTGGCATCATTGTTCACCACGGCCAAAGGCAAAAAGACTAGAGACGAAGCAACCAAGGATGCACCAAGGATAAGGTTTCTGGAGTAGAGCGGACGGGCTGCTCTGGAAGAATATGCTCTAGGCAAAGACGTACGGCGAGCGGCCGACTTGAACACAGTTCTAAACATTATGGGCGGATATGGAAGAGGATAGAAGTTGTGTGGAGATGCTTTGGACTATGGAAAAAGAGTGCGGTAGAGTGCATGGAGCTGACTAAGCTAGATTGCTAATTGAGAAGCAGAAGGAAACACTCACTTCCAGCATAGCAGAATGGTAAATATTTGCTTGATTGACTAAATGACTTGATTGATTGAATTACTAATTTGATTAAATTACTAATTTGACCTGATTCATTAATTTTCACTGGGTTCAACTCAAAGATTGTCCTGCACATACTCACAGTCTACTCACAGTCTACTCACAGTCTACTCACGGTCTACTCACGGTCTACTTTATCTACTCTACTGTCCACGAACGATCTGAAGAATCTGTGTCATAAAAAGACTTTTTTCACAACTACTCTTTTTTTTCTATCCTTTTTTTTTCTATCCTTTTTTATTCTATCCTTTTTTTTTCTATATCTTCTCTATGTTCTTAATTTTTTATTCTGTATTATCTTTTCTATGTTCTTAATTTTTTTTATCATTCCTTTCATTGCTCTTGTCTTATTCTGTTATATGGTGCGCTCTACTACTCTGCATATTCTCTCTTGCTACTTGTGCCTGCTCCACAAGAGACTAAATTTAAAGACTCTGGTGTCTACATGCAGTCAACTATAAATCATCACTAATAATAAACCCTCAGCTTATGTAAGCCGTATATTAGGATCTGATGGTGGATGGTCTGGGTAATGCATTGCAAAGTATAGAGTATAGTAGAGTAGTACAGTGGAGTGAAGTATAGAGTATAGAGTATAGAGTATAGAGTATAGAACTATATAAGGTATAGAGTGGAATGGTATTATTTTACGAATGTATTTTGGTTATGGTGTATTTTGGTTATGGTGTATTTTGGTTATGGTGTTGGACTTGTATGGTGTTGAGATGTTTATGGTTTGGGAGGCTAGGGCTGGAATAGTGTGATTAATGCGAGTGAGAGATTTCTTAATATGGATAAATGTTAGAAAGCACACCAAAAATCGAATATTAGAGGAAATAAAAAAAAATTGGGATGGATTACTGAATGAAGTTTAAACTTTTATTTCCGAGTTTAATTATTGAAATTTATTTGTTTTTGGTGAAGTTGATGGAGATTACCTGTGTTCAATGCAGTCGCTCATCAAGACTTACTGCAAGTCACGTGATATAAATATCCAGTATCTTCTTGTTACTAAAATATTCCATCAAATTCAGGTGTATGTATTCCAAAATTCTATTCCAAAATCCTATTCCAAAATTCTATTCCAAAATCCTATTCCAAATCATCTATCCGAAATCTTCTATTTAAGGATGGGGCTTTGGCTGCTTGGTACACTTCATAAGTCAGTCACGTGACTACTGCAAAGAATCGTGCTATTCCGGGGCTTATATCCAGTTCCGACCTATTGACTTAGGTCGTTTCATCCTCCGACCAAGAAAATATTTTGGAAATTTTATAAAAGCATTACATTTATTAGAGATTTGAGGAACAATATATCGAATCGAGAATCTCCAATCTAGCGTGTGTGGACGTCTAAAGCAGGGGTACTTTTAACCTTGCATGTCACGTGACCTTTCCGAGGGTGTCATCATGAAATCTCTTTAAATTATCCTTTACATCATAAATCTGATCTATTCTGTCACTCAAGGATTCCATATCATCCGGATGATCCTCCTGTCCATCTATTCATACTATATACATTGACCGTTGGTACTAGAACTATGGAACAAAAGCACGTGATTCAGCAGCTGTCACCAAAGCTATTACCTACTAAACTCTCTTCTATTTGTCTCTCACATCCTTTGAGAGATCAGGGGTTTCCACATACGTCTCCTTCGCCGGAGAACTCATGGCACTGGCCCAGAACAAAGAGCAGAGCACCACTATAACGGAACCAGCACCAATGGTTCGGATCACCTTCATCGTTTTCTGCGACTCGTGGCTGTTTTCGTCACCGATTTTCTGCATAAGCTTATTCACCTGCTGCTTTTTGGCGTTGAATGATGAGTATGCCATGCGAGAGGCCATGGGCACTGGACCAGATTTCTGTAGCATGCGTACCAGACAAGTGAGTCCCAGTACCCTCTTCATCAAGACCCTCTTCATCAAGACACTGTTCATTGGTGTGAAGTAGTAATAGTAAAGTCTTGGTGGTGAATGTTATAAATTGGTGGAGTGGATGTGGAGGATGTGGAGGATGTGGAGGATGTGGAGAATGTGGAGTGGTGGTGGGTGAAGGTGTTGGAGTGATGTCTTGGGTGATCGGTGCGCCTGGTATATGCAAGACCAGTGCACCATAAGCAGTGCTTAAACATTCCCACTCCAATGACATAGAATTTTCTCATAATTCTTTTCTCATTCTTTCCATCATTCTCATCTCTGTTTTATTTCCACTTCATATTTTTTTAGCTGATTTGCTCTAGGAAGTCCTGTAAATCCACTGGGGTAAAGGTTCCATTGGTCTCCACAAACAAAACATCATTGGAGATGTAACATTGGTATTGCTGGTCTTTTGGTGTGTGGAGGTTGTAAAGTGTGTTCATATGCTTATCTGTTTGGCCATTTTCCATAAAAGTGATGTTCTTCTCCTGGCATAGGTTCTGCACCACATCCCGGAACGTCACGAGGAGATCCTGCACAGGAACAGAGTAGACGTCGCTGGTGCTTTCTCCATGAACAATATAGTCATGGAACTCTTGGCTAGTTTCGGGATGGTTTTTGTAGCTGGGGAGTTCCACCAGGGGGCTTCTTCCTTCCGAGTGTTCCTTGATTAACCATAAGAACTTGTTGCAGTACCAAAGAAACGTATGCTCTCCTTCACCAGTGGTCTGGGCCACTCTATCGAAAGTACCATGGAGAGTCCAGAACCATCTTTTTATGTTGCCTTTTTGGGCCAATAGCTCCTTTAGTTCCTCCACCAAAGGATTGAGTAGATCGATCTCCAAAATTGCCTGGAATTGCTGTTCTGTTAGAAGTTTCCCACCCTCATGGCGCATTCGACATAGTAATCCGAGTTTTTGAGCAATGGGTCGTTGACTATTGCAGTAATCCAAGAGACTGAGTAAATTCGAGGCCAAAAGTGCCTTTGTTAACTCCGAATCGTGTTCTGCAATAAGCTCAAGACCAATCTGGTCGAGATGCTCCAAGATCACGTGCAAAGCCTCCAGGCCTTCTTCATCCACCTGTTGCCATGCATTCACAAGACCCTCGGAGTATTTCTGGCCCATCATGTCTATAATATAGGCCTGGATCTCCTCCAGGCCACCGAAATCCTTCAACGCCTGTACTATCTGGTGGTCGAACCCAGATAAAGGGTCCCACGCAGAAAAGATGTTTTGAATGGCCGGGAGAATGATTTGTTCCTGGCAGATTTCACCAACGAGCTGGTCATCTATAAGAACAGACGAGCCGAGCCACCAGTCGATTTCTTGCTTGATTTCTGAAAGGCTTTTTTGCAGATCTGAGAGGTTCTTTTGCGGATCCAAGAGGGTTGTTTGCAGTTCAAGATTCATGTGCTCGAGTCCAGCGAGCATTTCCATGAACATAGAGTCCCAGTAATTAAGCTGGAAGCCCGAAGATTCTTTAAGCACTGAACGAAAAAGATTGGCCATTTGAACCAAGACTTCATGGTCTCCATGCAGGCTCCTGGCCTTCTCAGCATATTGCTTCACATACCTCTGAGCCACCAGCACGAAGATCATGTCTAGGTCATCGACCTTGGAGAAGGATTCCTGTGTAAGGGATGAGAGAATGTCCAAGAGATCACTAGAGTCCAAAAGGTTGTTCTCCAAAATACTCTGAATATGACCTAGTGCAGAGAGTTCATGCGACTCGGAAGCAATGGCCAGTTCCAAGTAGACTTTCTCCAGAAACAAGCCGTTTTTCTCGGTTTCCAATTGGTTGATTTCTGATATCACCTTCCCCAAAATAGCATGTGATTTCTCCACCTCCGCCTGTCGTCCGTTCATATCATCGCACAACTGTTTATAATGCACAGGAACCTGCACCCCCAACAGCTCCAATGACTCTATGAGAGTATAGAGATCATAGGTGGGTTTGGAAAAACGAATGGGCTCACGTTCATCATCATCACTGGAATCACGGTCGTCACGTGACTCGTCTATTTTTCCCATACTACCTTTCACTGTATTCTGTTTCCCCCTATCGTTCACCATGTTCAGGTTTGCACCGACCTTTTCGTTGATTCCTCCCACCCCCAACCCCTGAGGCCGTAGCTTTGTTTCAATGGGCTTGACGATACCGTCCTGCTTCAGCCCGAGGCCCTGGCCTTGCTTGTAGCCCATGTTCATGAGCAACTTAGCTCCAATTCCATACTGACTGATCATGTCTGAGTTGGGAGATGGTTTTGATTCCGTCTTTTTTGCTTTTGTTTGTTGTGACTCCTTTTGTATCATAGACTTTGCCATTGGCGGAAAGGCATTGCTTAGGGATGTGCCTAGACTATATGTAGAAGTGGCTGGATGAGAGTCAGTTTCTCTATCGTCTTGGTCCTCGAGATCGGAGTACTCGTTGTATGCAGTCATGGACATACTGCCTTTGTTCCCTTGATTGTCCTGGGTACCTTGGGTGCCTGCAGTAGAGAACACAATGCCATGGTTCTGTTTGGCCATGAGTCTGATGATATGAGAGAGAGAAGCCAAGTGCGCGCAAGTACTTATGGGCTGTGCACGACCTTTCAATGTAGTCTTCATGTGTAGACTTTATAAAATAAGATGATGCCTTTTTTTTATTACTTGCTTAATTTAATTAATTGTGATTGCCCAGTGCTGGATTGGTCACCCAGTGCTGGCTCGGGCTTTGAGGAGGTCTAAGAGCTTAGCCTCATTCACCTCTGCAGCCTTGGAGTTCAAATCGTCCAACCCATCGCTCACAACCTGCACCACACTGGGGTACTCTGAATCACCCGGGAGCTGGAACGAGCTAGGAATGTACTCGCCATATCTACGTAACCAAGCATGTCTTCTCTCACGCTCCGCATCCTCGAAATTGATCAACTTTTCGTTGAAGAACTCGTCAATGAGCTTGAGGAACTTCCGAGGGTACACGTACTGCTCGTAGTGCAACTCACTCAAGTACTGTACCTGGTACACACTGCAGAACTGCCGGTAATGTTCTGTAAGCAGGTCTAGGACCTGGGCAAAGGCTCTCAAGGGAGACACATCAGCATGCGACGAGTCGGGGCTTAGGAAAGACCGATTGTAGACTGCATAGAAGTGGGCCATCAAGAGGGCCGTTTTGGTGAGTGCTCTATTCTGGAACTCCCCCAATATCTGCGACATATGGTCGCACTTTTCGAGCATCTGGTCATAGCCTCTGGGCTCAACGGTGCGGGCCAAGTTCCGCTCGTTATTCAGCAAGATATCGTGGATAGATGTGATTTCTCGTAGCACAGACGATAGTTCCCTCGTATCGTTTTCAAGAACCCCCAAGTCCCCTGCTTGCAGATGGTTGCCCTGAACCCAGCTCAAGGCACTGGCGCACTGGTCGTAGTGGTTGGTGAGCATCTGAAGGAGATTGACCAACTCGTGGCTCAACACCTCGTTCTGGTCCAAAATACTCTCCACCGAGCTTATCACCTTGGACTCGTACTTGCGTGGCCCCTTTTTTCCCGCCTTGTCGAGGTCTCGGAGAAACCGTTGTAATTGTTGCAACTCATACACGGGAATCTCCTGCACAGAGACAAATGACGAGTAGTCCTTCAGAAGGTCCAGCCAGCTGGAAGTGAGTGCAGCAAACTCCGAGTCTAGAAGCCCAAGAAAAGCAAAACAATTGTTCTGGTAGATGGCTATGTTTTTGCGGAGATGCACGATTTCATCGGTGGAAATGAAATCATCCAAGTGTTGGGTTTCCTGGTGCTTCTGCAGCCGAAGGAGAAAAGAAGGCACCTCCACGGCCGCTAACTGGGCCTGCACAAGGTCGAGTTTCTTAAGTGAGGGCCTTAGCCTTGTTTCTAGGTCATTTTTGTAGTTGTCTCGAAGTGCAGAGAAGCGGGCCTGCAACTTGGCAAGAATGGCCAGGCTCTCCTTCTGTTTGGAGTGCACCTGCGCCACTTTGCCCAACACATTCAGCGTTTTTGCCACACAGTCCACGGCCAAAAAGTGGTGGGTGGCGTCGAGGGACACGTGGGCCTGGGAAGATAACTCCTGGGCTTTTCGGAGCGTAGTATAAGCTTCATCCTTCCATTGCAGCACCTGCGACATCACCAAAGTCAATGATAAATCAGTAGCAGTTGATAGTTGTTTCGGAGTCCTTGATCTCAAAAGTAGATTTTCTTTATTGTAGACTGTAGACTGTAGACTGTAGACTGTAGACTGATAGGAAATCTTGGTAGTAGGTCAATTGAACCCAAGGATGGAGACCAAGTATGGAGTAGCCTTGGACAATAAACAATGATTTAGTACTGCACAGTCTTTTGAATAGTTAAGGGTTGAAAAGGTGATGGTAGGCCGAGTCAATCGGGGTTGATGGGGTGAGTAGTTGGTAGTAGCGTGACTAGACTAATAATAGACGCGATAAGGCCTGTATGGAGCCAATACTGTAGACAGAGACTCTGACACCCTATAACACCTGAAACACCCAGACACTCTGAAACATCCAAATACCTGAAACATATATGAAACATACATGAAACATACATGAAACACACCTGAAACACACCCCCAAGATTCTCATATTTGAAGAAATTCAATTCTACTTTTTATTATAGACTTGATGTAATAGAAGAGGTGAGGGAAGGGCACTGCATACAGCTATCGTCTTAGGTCCACTTCAAAACAGTGAACACTTCAAATAAATTGAATCTAAGTCGTAAATCTTGATTTAGTCAATTTAATTATATTTGTAATCTTTTCAATTCTCTTATTATAAGTATGGAATGGTTTGGTGATGGCATGTTAGGTGATGGCAGGGTCACGTGCGCTACTAGTATCAAGAGCCGCGAAAAACACCCATGAAAACTCACGCTACTAGACTTACCATGGACCCGCTCGTACAGTTGCGCACGGCTATCTTAGCCAAGAAACCCGTGCAGTTAGTGGTGCATGATACTGAAGGCCATGCCAGCAATACTGACTCCATCAAGGACGCCTCTCACGTCAACATCAACGGTGTCTCCCACGACTTGAACCAACTTACAGCCTTCTACAATGAAGACACACAGGAGCCGCTCCGGCCGGTGATTTTCTGCTGGATGAACGAAAGCTCGTCCATTGTTGACTATAAAAATGCATGTTTGGAAAATGACATTGCCGACTTTAAGTTTTTGGTTAAGGCTGAGTTGACCACCTGGTTGAATGGCAACTCCGAGCAGTGCAAATTTATCAAAAACGATACGGAAGATGTGGGTGCAACAGAAACCCTTAAGAGAAGTATGAGTGATCCGCAGATGGAGCGCATTGGCGAGTTCGAGCTTGAGTCTCTCGACCATAACGCTGCATTAAGGGGAACCAAGAACTTGCTCCTCAAAAACTTGATCTCCGACGCGAAAAAGTATACCAATGTGTTGAAGAAGTCCAAGACAAACGGCAGGCTGCAAACTGGGTCTGGTGCCCAGGTGCAGAAGAAACAGCCTATCATAATTGTGTCTCCTGCCACCACAGCATTGATATCTTTGAGTAATATCAAGGAGTTCTTGGAGGAGGGCCGTTTCGTGGAGCCCAGCTTACAACGGTCGGAGAATAACGTGGTGACCATCAACCATAGCTCGCCCAACTTGGTGCTGGCCGCACAGCTGATCATGGTGGTAGATAACGTGGACCTCTTCACCAAGCCCGAGTATTGGGACCGCGTGGTGGCCGTCTTCACCACGGGCCAGGCGTGGCAGTTTCTGAAGTTCAAATACTCCAAGCCGGAGATTTTATTCCAGAACTACCACGGCTTTTTTGTCACATACTCGGGAGGCATCGTGCCCAAGCAAATCAGCGACTGGAACGTGACGGCGATCAATGTGGACCGTGGCGACAAGCGGTTCCGTGATAAGATGATTGTCAAGGATTTGTGGTTGCAGTTGGAGAAGATCTTGGTGTCCAAGGGCTACGGGGTGAAGTAGGGGGATAAGCGGTTATTCCAATGGATGTCATTGGGTGACTAGCTGAGATGACTATCTCATGAGAATGACCAACTCAATGACCAACTCAATGACCAACTCAATGACTTACTGTTATTTCATGAGAATGTCTGTCAATGACTATCTCATAGAATGTTGTCAATGGGGATAAAGACCTAGATCTCATCTAATGGATGAGGTCTGTATAACTATGTACGATAGATGCAAAAGGGCAATGCCCAGAACAAACCAGGTTCACCTTGTCTTGACCTTGATCTCTGGATCTCTTAAACACTATTCTTGATCTCCGGATCTCTCAATTTCTTTACTTGCTCTCTTGCTCTCTTAAACTCTTTTTGCTCGCTCTTCTTTTCCCCTTACTTGTAGTCTTTTTCCTGTTGGATGAACCGGTGGTATAGGTCCTTGGTGGAGATATTCTCCACACGCCGGTCATCTCGAGTCCGAACGGAAACAGTCCCGTTCTGTATGTCCTTATCACCAACCATGACGATGTAACTATATCCCTTCTTCAAAGCGTCCTTGATACGGTTGCCCACAGTTTCGCTGCGCTCGTCCACATCCACATAGAAGTTGTAGCCTGTCATGGGAGATATGGAGTCAGCACCAAGAATATCCCCGGTCAATTGATCACGGACTTCTTTGGCAAAATCTGCGTGTCTTTCTGCCACGGGGATCACCACAGCCTGCCTTGGATTCAACCAGAACGGCCACTTGCCCTGATAATGGTCGAGGAGAATGGCGAAAAAGCGCTCCAACGACCCAAACACCGCCCGGTGCACCATGATGGGCTGCTTGTCTCTGTTTCCAGCTTCATCCACGTACTTGAGCTGGAACCGCGCGGGCAACTGGAAATCGAGCTGCACCGTGCCCACCTGATGAGACTTTCCATAGTTATCGGTGAGAAGAACATCGATCTTGGGCCCGTAGAATGCGCCGTCTTCGGGCCGAACTTGCCATGAAGTACTGACTTCATCCAACACCTGCTTCAACTGTGTTTCAGCGGCGTCCCATGTCTCCACATCACCAATGAACTTATCAAGAGGCCGAGTACTCAAGAAGAACTGAATCCCATGCTCATCAATGCCAAACACCTTGTAAGTGTTTTTGATGAGCATAAGGGTGTTTTTGATCTCGCTATTGATCTGCAGAAGCTCACAGAAAATGTGACCATCATCTTGGTGGAACCGTCTCACCCGTGTAAGACCGGAGAGTGCTCCACTGGCCTCGTTTCGGTGGAGAGCAGAGAAGTCGGAATACCGAATGGGGAGTTCATTATATGATCTCTCGAACTTGGAGTAGATGATACAATGGCCCGGGCAATTCATGGGTTTCAACCCATACACATGTGCATCGTGTCCCTGAACATCATCTTCAACATCACCTTCAACACCACCTTCAACACTACCTTCAACACGTACCTCTTCATCCCTGTTTTCATTTCCCACCACCTTGAACATGTCGTCCTTATAATTGTCCCAATGACCGGAGGTCTCATACAACTGCTTCTTGTAGATCAAAGGAGTGATGACTTCCTGGAACCCATACTTTGTTTGCTGGTTTTTCATAAACTGCACCAATTTGTTGAAGACACGTGTGCCATGGGGCAAGAAGAAGATGGACCCGGGTGTCACGGGGTCCGTGGTGTAGAGGAGTTGTTTGTTGGCGATTGCAAGGTTGGTGTGAGTGGCCGAGACCTTGGCGGCTGCTTTTTGCAGGTACTGCTTCAAGGGGTGGATTCGGCGTAGAGCAAACATCGGTCGGGATGCTGGAGTGGAATTCTGAAGATTGTGGGTTAGAATTCGGGGGATGGTATAATTAGAGATTAGGTGATTGAGTAGTCCCAGTGAGTGTACTGTGAATAGAGTATGTACGGTAGATGCCTCGCGCGATGCACTGGGTACTGCACCTTATACCAGAACCAGACCAACCCAGAACCAGACCAGCCCAGAACCAGACCAACCCAGACCGGACTAGAAATTTAAATCTAGGACCATGAATTATTAGATTTGACGAACAGGCTTGTCATTGACTTAATAGTGAGTCAGTCGTCAGTAAACTAGTATCAGTACCCAGTACTGAGTAGTCACACAGTAGCAGTAGTGAGTAGTGAGTAGTGAGTAGTGAGTAGTGAGTGTCTCTTATCAGGAACACTCTAGTCGAGTCTCCGTGGACTGAGTAGCGTTGTTGTCCGATACGAGACAGGATCAACTAGGATCTATGAATTTGAGGCTCCATAAATCCTTCGTTTCCATTCTGTCTGGCTTCTGGAGTGCTACTTCCCTTAGTTCGTGAGCACTCCATTAAGCTAGTATTTCCAACACTTCCAACGCTCACGTCCACACTTCAATTTTGACTTCAGTAATTTCAATTTTGACTTCAATTTTGACTTCCATTTATACCTTCGGTACCTTCAGTCACGTGGCCACTGCCTCCTCGGCCTTTATCATCATTGGCTCTTCTTCATTCACACCAACTCCGTTGCCGGATTCAACAGCCCCGGAACCCCGTGCCTCCGGGCTTTGTTTCCAGGTATCGATGGTGACTTTGAACCCCGAAAACGTCTTGAATTGAATAGGTGCCCTCGTCCATCTCCGACACGGCCGGCCCGACTTGTCGAGAGTTTGCGAGATGCTGTTAACTGTAAGTCCTGCAGTAGAGAGCTCCTTAGGCCCTGTATTTACCGTGCCTTTGCCTTGGGCATCGTCTGTGGGGGCTGGCGACGAGCCTGGAGACAAGGTGCCAGTTTTCTTCTCCTTGCTGAGCTTTTTGACCCGGGATTTGGGTTTGGGAGCAGCAGCAGACATTTTGACGGACAGGAGAAAGTCCTGCGGCAACTTGAACGTCACAGAGTATGATTTCTTGGGTGCCATTCACGTCTGGTGGTGAGAGCGAACAACGAAATTGTCTTGAGTTCGCAGGGCGGACTGCATATAAGACACTCTCAGACTTTCCAAAGCCATAACTTAGTCATGGTAATTGGCCGTAAAAAATAACCGTATTATAATTTCCATGGAATTGTGGCCTGTGGTGGATTTGAATGGGAACATCCTTTATTTATAAGGTGGTGGGGTACGTGATCCAGCTCCTGTGGCTGGCTGACTGACTGGAGATCTCTGAGATAATACAGTGGCTTATCATGAGACAGTCACCACGTAATATTAATTCTGGATCCCTCATTAATACGAAACCATTAAATGAAACACCACATAGAAAACAAGAGCCCAGAAATAAGGAATTTTAGAAATGTCCAGAGTGGAAATATCTAGAGTGGAGGTTCAGCAGTGACTAGGTACTGCCTGGACAGTGTATCACGTGCCCTGTGCGACTGGAGCTGCCATGTCGTCATATCTCCACAATTCCACAATTTATGCCCTGCCATGTCTTTCCCCAGAAGAGTGTCAAGGTTGGATGACCTTAGTAGTTCTGGGCTTCGGCAAGATGTACGGGCCCACCAACGCACGTACGAAGGTGCATACACACGAACGGCAGTATCGTGTCTTTCCTTCTCGGTGGTGATCATCAAGTTGTTTTCACTGGAGTTTCTCCCCATAGGCACCGTATACACCGCATATGGATGCGTGCTTTATTTCATTGGGTGTGTAAAGTCAAGGCACATCGATGCCTATTATAGTCACCAGAACAAGCTCGAGGACTTCAAGTCTGCAGGAGACTCGGTGCTTCTCCTCTCATTGGTGAGCTTGGCCACATACATCGCATTGTTGGTGCTCGTCTTAAGGTTATAGGCCAGAGAGCACTGGAAAAATGTCAATTTAATTGTCCATTAAAGACGCAATTGACCAATCACTTCAATTACGTCAATGCTCCGAGCCCAAACACTATCACCTGAACCAAGAGCTGCACGGACCAGAACGCTACCTTCCTCATGCGAACCAATCTATTCTCATCATCTGCAACATAGTTGACAAAACTATCGTACACCTGCTCCAGGATATCGTCCATCAACAACAGGTCGTAGAGCGTCCACGAGCCCGAAAAGTCCTGGATGTTCTTGACCACGCGAGATTTGATCTCGATGAATGCGTTTCGCAGGTTGATGTATGCCACAATGGGCCGGATCAAAGCATAGTTGACGTAACTGAGTTCCGGGGCCTTGAATGGCACTGATGCTCGTACATTATTGAGGCGTATGGTCAAGTCCAAAACAAAGTACTTGGAAAGCTCATCCGATATTTCGCCCAACACATTGGTGGAAGTGTGAGGGGTGAGCCGTGAAATGTGGTCCTGTGAATTGACATGGACCTCGGGGTTGCGGTACCGGGTGGCTTCCTTATGGATGGAGTCGGCAATAATGGAGACAATCTCGGGCAAATTCAAGTCCTTGGAATCTTCTGAAACCATGACATCCCCCGTCAAGTCCACTTTACCAGAGGTGATCCAGCCGAAGGGCCCCTCAAGGCCTTTGTTCAAATGGTCGATATTAAGGGCATCCACGCGCAATCGAGTAACTCTTTTCCAAGGTAAGCTAACGGGAAGCGACTCGTCGTCATCACCCAAATCATCGTCATTCTCGAAATCATTCAACTTCTGCCGTTTGTGGATCGTGAACAATGAGTTGTCGTAAGACCCACTGACGTTGTTAGCATTGAGAAAGTCGTAGAAGAGCCAGTGCTTGCGCAACCGGTCCAATTCACAGTTGTAAATGGCCACCTTAAAGGGCCGGAAGCCGTTGGGCTGGCGCAATGTGAACAACACATCCTTCATGACGAAGTTGTTGAATTCAAAGTCGCCGAATTGGTACACGTTCTTGTAGTTGGTAGGGTCATCATCAGCTATCCAGTGCACGTGCGTGCGGTCCACAACCCCTCGGAGTCCATTGATTTCAATGGTATCGACGATACCTGTTCCATTAACCCATTTACGGAATGAGAAGGACACGTTGACCTCTTCGATCGTGAGGTCAAATTGCGTATAGTTACCGTCATCCACGGCCTCATCCAGGTGGTCCACTCCAGAGTCATCTTTGCTCCGAGCATAGGCATCAGCCTGCAGGCCCTTCAAGAAGGTACTAGAAGACTTTGGTCTTTTGCTGACGAAACACTTCTTGAACGAGATCTTGTTGTCCTTTAAGCTGGGAACAATGGCATGTTCAAAGGTCACTGTGAGATTGGAGTTTTTGGTCATCAACTCGCCGAGTTTTCGGGCCACAAACTCCTGAGAAAAGATGGGGTTGATGGTGAAGATGATCAACGAAATGAACGTGGTGGTTCCAAGAATGAGGAGGAACACATTGCCCATCATGAGCCATGTGAAGAAGGCCGAGTAGTCGTCAGTGTTCAACGGCCGGTTGGACCGTTTAAGGATCCATTTGAAGCGGATGGCGAGGCGGGAAAGGGCACTGTTTGCTCTAGAAAGAAGGAGTTCCTTTGTGATTGGCTGTTTCAGATCCAAGTGTTTCAGATCTGGGTGTTTCAGATCTGGGTAGTTCAGGTCTGAGTGATTCAGATCCAGCGAATCCACAGAACTCTTCTCTGTATTTTCTAAATTAGCTCTCTTCTGTAACGAATGCGCTAGGTTGTTCCCTAGACCACTTGTATTGTTACCTGCTCCATTGGGGAGTTTCAGATGGGTCAGATTGGCTTGCACATGCAGGTCCTTTGTTTCATGATTTGTTTCATGATTTGTTTCATGATTTGTTTTATGAGTTGTTTCATGTGGTCCACGATTTGTTTCATGTTTTTTGCTTGAAATAAAGGAGGTTGTCAATAATCGGACAAAGGGGCTGCCGTTTCGGGTCAGGGGCGGAAGAATTCTTGTAGTGGCGGGGAACCTGGAGTAAAGCCCGTACCTTAGAGGAGCCGAGGACACATGCCGCCATATCCTAGAGGTTATCATAGCAATGCAATAATTGAAAGCACTGGATATCTTATAGGCACAAGCAAATCGTAGCGAGGGTGGTTTGGAAATAACAATGTATGTGGGGAAGAGATGGCTGGTGAGGCTGCTCCATGTCTAAGTGCGATGCTGATCTGGTGCACGGGTGCGGGGCCAGCTAAGGAGTAGAGAACTGAGAGCTAGAGATAGAGGGATGTATTGGTTTATTTAGATGAAGAGAATTAATTGAACATATTTAAATGGGGTATTAGAGGAGTATATTAGAGATTAAATGGTAATAGATCTAAGGGCTCATAACCTTCTTTGCGCGGGCTCATAACCTATTTCATAGTAGGGGCCCATAACTCACCTTTTAGTCCATTTCACCGTTCATGGTCATTGAACATCAAGTCATCCATTAATAGGTAGAAGAGTTTGTTACCTTTCCTGCATCCAGTAATAGTAATTTATATCACTAATAGTAACTCCTATCACTTTAGTAATACCTTTTAAGATCACAGCTATTATGATAATTCTAAGGCTGCGATTCTGAGGCTGCGGAATGGCCATACTTTTTTGGAACTGGTTGTTTTGGTTGTTTGGGGAATAATGGCTGGATTGTTGTCTTTACATGCACGGTCACGTGACCGTGGAGTTAAATCCGGGGGTCCCATCACCACTTCCGGGGCTTATATCCAGTTCCGACCTATTGACTTAGGTCGTTTCATCCTCCGAACAAAAACATAAATTACAGATTTTAAAGCGGATATCCATTCTACTTGGTTTCAAAAGAAACATATTCACTCATGAACACTATATCGGATGTGTGTGGGAAATTATGGGATGGGGGCCATTTAATGGGTGCAAGTCACGTGACCCTCACACCAATTCAAATCAGATTATAGTATAGAGTAATATTATGGACTAGAAGTAGTAGTGGAGTAGTATATAATTAGTAGAATATAAAACTATACTATACATCATACAGTGCTCCGATGCTAATATATTACAGCTTACCTAATACTACAGCTTACCTAATATTACAGCTTACTTAATACTACAGCTTACTTAATACTACAGTACACTCTACTCTAGTATACTCCATGACAATCTGAAACAGAACCAATTTAATTCTACAAAGTGAGTCTTAAAAATGAGGTGGTTCGGCTTTTATACCTCTACACTATACACTATACCATACTATCCATTTCAAGTCTAATGACTACTGCATGTAACTACTGAATGTACTGACTAGAGACGTTGCCCTTAGTGTCTTGTCTTTTGAACCGAGGATACCAAGTTTTAACTAAAGGTATTACTAAAACTACTACTGAGACTTTGCTAAACTACTACTCTACTTCACTCTGATTTATACGGTAATTTGTACTGTACTCTAGTACTGGTCTGGATCTATATACTATAGTATGGTAAGTACTTAGTAGCACTTTAGTGTAGAAGACTAGTTTGGGAGTACTTATTGATTTTGATGCAGATTAGAGTGAGCAATTGATGAGTATAGATAATATTTTCATGCTGGAATTAAATTCCAAGACTCTGTCTTTTGGGTGGGCTTAGTAGTCGTGTTCTTCCAGCTCTAGCTATTGGATCAAGTGAATATGTGCCAAAAAATAAAGTAGTATTATGGAATCTGGCAAATTGAAAAAATACACTACTACACTACTGGACCTGAACCAACTGTAGATCAGTCTGCAAAGTCGGGAAAGGAAACTGTTGGAGATTAGCCTAAGGCTGGACCTCAAATTGATGAAAAAAAGCTTAAGGTAAATTCTTATTATGTACGAAATTGGATTATTAATTTGTGGAAGTAGTAGTTAGGTGAAGAAACGAATTTTGGAAAGGTAGTTTTTTTTTTTTTTTAACTATGGAAATCTATGATGTCCTGCATATAACAAAATAAGTGAAAGGATCAGAAAAAAAGCATAAAAGTACCAAGATTGACACTATAAAAAGCATCGGTCTCAATCCCAATTATATTCTGCATAACAAAGAAGATAAAGAAACGGGTATATGCAGGATAAATAGATATTGAGATGTACTGGTTTATTTAACTCCAACAGTTTCCATTCCAACCCACGATATTAATCATAACCTCAATAAATTCTTGATAAATGGAATTCGAATGGTCGGTGTTTGAGTAGAAATGGACTTTTAAGATTGTGTCATGCATATAAGCCTCGGCAAAGACTTTTGGTTTACCAGCAAAAAATGATATTTAAAGAGATTCCTGTACATAAGCAAAGTAGATTAACAATTTCCTAGTCTGAAAAAAAAAACAGTAGATTAGGGAATAGTAGAATTCTGGGTATTAAAAATGGTAGATAATAGAATAGTACTAGATGTCGGACTCCACTACAAGAATATTACTAGATACTACGCCAAGACTTGTATGCACAACTACTGTACTAGTATAATACTAGATCCACTATAGAAGTGAGAAGCCTGAGAATCAGTCTAGTAATAACCATAACCAGAAATAAAGGTTTCAAAATATAATCACGTGAAGTCCATATCATTGTAATTATTGTTATTGAAATTGTAATTATTGTTATTGTAGAATGGGTTGTGCTTGTATGCAGGTCCTGATTTCATAAAAGGCACCCATGTCTAAATATCTCTACAGAAAGAGAAAAAAAATAATGTAAGAAAGAATAAAAAATGGAACTACTAAAAATTTTGTTTATTGAGAAATAAAATTTATGGCTCATAATATATGCTTCTATACTTCTACGTCTGGTACTATTGTACTATTGTACTATCACCAGCAGTTTTTGGAAATTGCTGATTTGTAATATATGAAACGATAAGATTTGGATTGTGAAAATAATTGAAGATTTGTCAATTCTTTGAATATAATTTAGTATCCTTTCCCTTTGGTATGTTACCTCTACTCAATGCTCATAACCATATTCCCATGTAGTGTAGTAATATAGACTGTATAGTGTAGTGTATAGTGTAGTGTAGTAGTATAGTGTAGTGTAGACTGTATAGTATAGTATAGACTGTATAGTATAGTATAGACTGTATAGTAGATTGTAGTAAAAAGAATTACAGAGGATTTGAAGTTAAATGAATATTATAAGCCCTTTGGATTCTTTGGGTGGTTATATGCAGGACCAACGACATGATATGATAAGAACAAACTTACATAATAGCAATAATGTACACATTCATGTCTTATATCTAAATCTCAAAGGTTAAATAAATATGTAACAAGAAGTTCATTTTACCAATACAGAGCTCTAATCATTCGCATCCCACTAAATGAGACCTCAAACAGACATTAAAAGCCCAGAAAAAAAAAAAAAAAGAGATCTTATATTGCCTGAACAGTAACGTAGTCTTATATGAAGTTGATGTAGTGTAGTAATTTTACTAACTCATGAGATGTTGATGGCTTGAGATGCTCTGATGGCTTGAGATGTCTTATGAGACACTTAGGAGGATAGACCGAAGGTATCTGAGTTCTGGTTTCACTATTATATCTAATTCCCAATTTGAGTAATCACCGAAGCCAATATAATTATTATATTAATTTAAATCATTATATTACTTTAAATTATTATATGAATCTAAATTTTAAAAGGGTATGGTTTTTTTCGGTCAATTGTATGTGGGGTTGGAATGGGTGCGAAAAGTTTGGTCTGAGTCACTGCGCGATTAGAAAAGAGAAAAAAAAAGAATTTGCCAAGAATGGAAAAAAATTGGAAATTAAAAAATTCTTTTAAAAAATCAAAAAATGCAATTTCGGATTGGTAAAACAGGGGTTTTTATACTATTGACTCGTTTACATCCATCCACATTTCCGATTCCAACATGGCTTCTATTTCCAGCCCAGAATCAGCACTAGAACATTAGTCTCAGATTTAGTCTCAGATTTAGTGTCAGATTTAGTATGGTAGATAAGCATCGCGGCCAGAGTGCGATGCCCCACACGGTCGTGTGACACACTCTCAGTTCTCCGTGACTCACCACCACCACCACCCCTCCCTTCAACTGATTGCAACCCAAAACGCCTATAAATAGGGATCCCCTCCTCCTTCATACTTCCCAAAAAAAACATCATGTTTGGCCACGACTTCAAGAAGAAACACTTCCCCCTCTCTGCCAATGGCTTCACACCCGTGAACCATGGCTCCTTTGGCCTTCCTCCCCAGATCGTCGTGAACAAGTACATCCAGGCGTTTGAAGACGACTTGAAGAGTCCCGATTACTTCTATGCTGTCAATTTGCGTAAGCAATACGAAGAGGGCCTTCAATTGGTGGCGAAAGTGCTCAATTGCAACTACAAGCACTTGGCCTTGGTGACCAATGCCACCACCGGCGTGAATACGGTTCTTAGATCACTCAAGTTTGCCCGAGGCGAGAAAATCTTGATGGCCTCCGCTACATACAATGCGTGTATGAATACGATTTACTTTCTTCAGGAATACTTTGGCATTGAGCCCGTGGTCGTGGACCTAGTGTTTCCCATGCTGCACGCGGACATCTTGGCCAAGTATAAGCAAATTTTGTCCACGCAGAAGATCAAGCTTGCTCTTTTCGATGCCGTGGTATCGGTGCCAGGTGTAAGATTACCGTTCGAGGAAATCACCGCCTTGTGTCGCCAATATGGGACGTTATCATTGGTGGATGGAGCGCACCTGATTGGTCTTATCCCCGTGGACTTGGGCTTCCGGCCCGACTTCTACGTCTCCAACTTACACAAGTGGTACTCGGTGCCTCGGGGGTGTGCTGTGTTGTACGTGGACCCCAAACACCATGCGGAGATCCAGTCCATGCCCATCAGCCACTCGTACGTGAGCCCCAAGGCCGTGCTTACGCCTACACAGAAAGAAAATCTCTTGGTTGACAAGTTCTTCTTCATTGGCTCCGAGAACAAGGCCTCAATTTCATGTATACCTGAGGCCGTCCGTTTCCGCAATGAGATATGTGGTGGTGAGGACAAGATTAGAGACTACTGCTTCAAAATGGCCCGCGAAGCAGGTGACTTGTGCCTCAAGAAATGGCCGGGCACAGTATTGATTGAGAACGACGAGCGGTCCTTGGTCACGGCTTTGGTGTCCCTTTATGTTCCCTATACTCATACGGATCTTAACGTGACCCAGAATGCTGCCCACTTGGTCCAATACCTTACGAACCGCATGTTGGACAAATACAAGACCTTCGTGCACATTGGAATGCACAACCACCGGTTGACCATCCGGTTCTCGGGCCAGATCTATAACGAGGTTTCCGACTATGACTACGCCATTGATGCTATTAAGAGCAGTGTGCAATCGTATGTACAGGACACAAAATTATAAATAAATGTCAGCTTATGACTCCTAAAGCCGGCTTAAAGTTTCCAAGGAAAACCGAAAAAAGGGGTTAAAAGGTTATAGTTGGCCTTAGTTGGCCGACATTCGTTGCATTAGGGGTACGATCTATGTGCAGTCCATTGTTTATTTACTTTGAAAAGTGATGGTGAGCTTTACCCGTTTGTTGACATTAGCTTATCAAAACGCGTTCAGTCAACATGTCTTGACGTCCCCCACGTCGCCCCACGTCGCCCCACCGGTCCCCGTTTCACGGCGTGCTGGTTTGAAGCCTACGATTATCCGAACAGTCTGGCCAAATGCCCGACGGCTAATGCGCATATCTCATGCAGGTGCACCAGAAACCAGCAGGTGCCCCGTGGCTGTGGCAGTACTGCCGGTGGTTATGAAGCAAGCAGCTGACGACTCCGCCCAACATATGTTTACAATCTTTTTGAAGCAGCTTTGAAACAAATGTGAAACAAGTGTGAACAGGTGTGAAACAATTCTGAAACAATTCTGAAACAAGTATGACCCAAGATTAAAGTTTGAATAATGTAACTTTGAATCCAAACTGCGGAATCATGTCATCCAATGCATTGTTCTCTTTACTCCTTTGTTCGAAGTGTCAATTATGTCAATTCTGCTACAGGTGCTGCAATCCTGACACAATTTGACACAATTCTTATTACTTCCTCTGTTACACATCACCGTAGCAAGTAGCAATATATTATTAATTTAGTCTCGAAATCTAAGCAATTCATTCCTAAGCTTATGCAAGTTTGTAATTGCACTGATTAACGTTTTTTCTGTCACTTAATGGTTGGGGGAACACATCGGCATTGATGAGTTGCTTCATGTCCCAATCAATAGCGTACTCGGTCTTCCAGTTCCAGAAGATCCATCCATTGGTTAGTTCAAAGGCATCGAGTTGGGCTTCGATGTACTTCCTAACACTGTCCTTGTACTCAGGACTCCACTTGTCCACCGACACGTAGTTAGCGCAAGAGTGGCTTAAGGTGGAGTTGTCATAGTCTCCAGACCAACGAGCACCTCTGCCAACACCATTGAGCCAAAGAGCGCAGTCGGTCAAGGCGGCGGAAAACTCACCTGCGACGGTCCACTTGTTTTCACCCTTGTGGCTGGTTCCCCACTCGCAGGCTACCTTAATGTGCTCGTCGATATCACGAGACAATTCGTCCTGGCTAAACATCTGGTAGTGGTGGTGGTCAATGACAACATTGTAGTAGCCCTTGTCGACGTTGAAGTCGTCGTCCCAGTAGTTGGGTTGCTGGAAAGCATCGTGCATGATGGCATTGTTGGTGGAAACGGAACGCATGTTCTGGTACGACCAGTTGTAGAAATTCTTGATTTGGTTCATGTCTGCGGCAGGGCCCAAAGGTTCGTTCAAGAACTCGATACCGGAAATCACATCCTCGTAGTCCTTGCCTCCATACTTGTCGAAAATCTGCTGCAAGACCGTCAACGTCAAGCTGATGTTTTCATCGGTTTGGAACTTGATTTGGTCACGCAAGCCAGAGTTGTCGAACCCGTTCTGAGAGCCTGGAGCTCCATGCAAGTCAATCCAAACATTCAACTTTTGGTTTCTGGCCCACTGGATGGCCTTATCAAGGTACTCTTTCTGGCCCTGGACGTATGGGTCGTCGTCCAAGGTTTTGAATGCCCAGTATCCAATGGGGATACGCACGGTATTGAGCCCGGCATCGGCAATGTCCTTGAAGTCGTCTTCTGTGTACCAGGTATCCCAATGCCTTTGCATCACCTCCAAGGCCTTCTCCTTGCCGTATTTTTGGGTCAAGTGGTACTCGTCCACGGGAATGTCGTCGCCGAACGCTTGGAAAAGAGAGGGCGTGATGTATGCCTCCAACACGAACCAACCTCCGAGGTTGACTCCCTGTACCATCGTATCCTGGTAGTTGTAAAACCGTTTTTGGGGTAGGCTTGCGGCCAACACGGCAGTAGCTAAAGTCGTGAGACAGGTTAAGGAGAGTCTCATGGGTGCTGCAAGATTAAAAGTTGTCCGGAGCTGGAAATGGGTTCCGGGTTAGTAGAAAAAAGCAAATATGGAAAAGCGCAAAAGAAGGCAGGTTGGTGTTTTTATCTAGGGTCTGCCTGGGCTTATAAATAGACCCAGCCTTTGCAAAGCACAAATCGGTTTTGCAATTGAATGCGGCTCATGCGCCTCTGATTGAGCAAAGCAAAAAAAAAAAAAGACTCGCCGTACCACATTGCATTCCCAACATTGTCTGCGATAGCACATGTCATTTGAGCACAAGTTGCAGGACGGCCCCTTGGAAAAAATAAAGCGGGGGTTATCAAAGCTCAGCTCCACTTCCTTGGGGGTGGAGAAAATCTCCCACTGTAGGTGGTTTAGGTAATACCTAAAAATGCGCCAAAATAACCCATGTGGGCGACCATGAAGCCGATGCGGATAGACCTGCATAATGCCGTTCAGGATTTATCCGGACGCATAATTGCTTATGTCCGTGTCGAGGGTGGGGTCCACATGCACGCTCGGCCCTTTGTTCTCTGCGGCGTGCAGGTTCCAAACCATTCCCCATGGCTGGTCAAGGTTTCGGCCAATAAACAAAAATAAACACGGGTAAAAATAGACACTTCAAAAATATCGCCTAGAGCTCCGCATGTTGTTTGTTTTGTTTGTAATTGCAATTGCAAGTGTTTACCTTTGCTTTGCATGCCGATTTGTTTCTCTTGCCTCTTGCCTTGCAATTCATCGCTATTCGTTCCACAGTTGGAGGGCGTCTGATCACCGCGATAATCTTGTACCTTTTTCGCCCCTTCCAGACTCCCACATGTCACATCACTACCAGCGCATTGTCCCGCATCCAGCGCATCTAGCTCATGCTTTTCACGACAATGCACTAAAATCCCCACTGATTTAACTATGCTCTTCATGCAACCATTTCCCATCAATTTGTAAAAGAATTCTTCTCTGAGGTTTTCCCCTCTAACCGAACAAGTACATGAGCCATGCGTCATTGATGACCCCTCTTGATCCAAGAATTTGAAACAACCCCTATTATTCAACCCCTGATTCAACCCCTGATTCAACCCCTGATTCAACCCCTGATTCAACTCCTGATTCAACTCCTGTTCGGCGTATTATTCGGGAAATTTTGTAATTGGTGAGCTTAATTCTTGGGCAACTCACGTGACGGGCCCCGCTTGTTTGATCATCAGTCACCACGTAACCACGTGATGCTCAAACCTCTTCCAAAGCTAAAATTAAATTCACGTGACCTCCGCACGTTATCCCGCTTGATAGGGCACAACGTGCACCGTAAACCATCACTTCCTGAACGTAATTTAATAAGACATGACCTAGCGTATTATTCACCAAGAAAAATGTATTTTGACCTTGGAAACAGGTCATCTTTGCCTGCGTTGTTTCATAGTCCATGTAGTAAACATTTCAAACAATGTGTCATTTGCTGAAAGTTATTTTTATGCTCAAAGGTGAGTTCAATGGGCCCATCCGTTTTAAGATGCCCAATGTGCATCCCTAGATATTTATGGCAACCAGGGTATTTATGCCCAATATCAATTTGAGTATTTTTTTGACCGTCATCGTCATCTCTTCCTTCTACCCCTGAAAATGCACCAAAATTTTTCCACGTACTCCCCGTAATTGCCAATTTCATCGGATCTATCTCCCATAAATGTCATCTTGATGCCATGCTCCAAAATATGACTGACAAATAGCGGCGACCAACTGAATGCCTCAAAGTGCATGCTCTCATGCAGACTTTTGAAATTTCAATCGTTCAGATTTTCTTTTAAGTCCTCTCAAGTTCTTCTAGACACCGATACTGACTCGGTATCCACTGATTCGATGTGCTTTCATGCAAGCTTCTCGCTGAATCGTATATCCGATATGGAGTACCAATTAAGACACTATCAAGTGACAAATATCGAAGCTTAGGCAAAACTGTCACCTTTTCCCCAAAGTTCGCCTAAACATTCCAAAAATCAATGGATTTCAACCAAAGATCTTGATTAAATACCAAAACAAAAATTATCTGCCTGCTAACCAAGATATTTATGACCAAGTGTTACAGTGAACAGAAGTCAATCTCAAGCCTCACGTTAGCGCAGTTTTCGCAATCGGGTTTTCGGAACCCCAAAACCGAAACCCCTTGCATTCTGAACGGAAAAGAAGCGGGGTCTGCATTTAAGCCAGTCTATTTTGCACATTAGCAAACTGGATTTGCATTTTGGAGGGCTAGTCTGCACGCAATGCATGTGGCACATATTTCGCTCGTATCTCGCGAACCGAAAGTGGAAGGGCAAACCTGGTGAGTCTTATCGGGTTCTGTCTGCAGTCTCACGGCCCAAAAGTTGCATATTCCTGTCTTTTGCGCTTAAATCGCGCGCTGAGAGAGTGTGCGATAGCGTGGAGTCGCTTTTTATCTGTCACTCCTAATCTGACAAATTTGATTCTGCTTATCATCCCGAGGCGCAATGCATGCCCCGCATCCAACATATAATACCTTTGGTTGTGCCATAATCTTTGTTGATCCTGAAATTCTGCTCTTGACCCAAGGTCGTCGCTGACTCGGACACATTAAATTTTCGATATCCGAAAAAATTTCACTCGTGAACAACCTCCAAGTAAGTCGATTCCACACCACCGCCAGAGCCTATGAATGACGGCATTTTTTCCATCAATTCCCGGTCGGATGATGACTTTATTCCCGGTACCATAAACATATACTCCTTCTCAGCAGAAGAGGGAAATACACTGTTGAAAGTCACGGACAAAAATGTCATCTTGGTACCACAACCCTCGGACTCTGTCAACGATCCCCTCAATTGGCCCAAGAGCAAGAAAGTGTGGAACTTTCTTTTATTGGCCTTTATCACCGGCTTCACAGCCGCAACAAGTAATGATCCCGGAGCAACTCAGGATTCACTAAATGAAAAGTATGGCATCAGTTATGATGCCATGAATTCGGGCGCTGGTGTGCTTTTCATTGCCATTGGATGGGCAACTTTTCTTCTTACTCCGACTGCCAGTTTGTATGGAAGAAAGATTGCTTATTTGATCTGTATCGCCCTTGGTCTCTTTGGAGCAATTTGGTTTGCCTTGGTGAAAAGCACTGACGACAGTATTTGGTCCCAGTTGTTTGTGGGAGCTTCCGAAGCCTGTGCCGAGGCCCACGTGCAACAGTCTTTGACAGACATGTACTTCCTGCATCAACTTGGGTCCGTTTTGACTGTATATATCTTGGCCACCTCGGTTGGAACGTACCTTGGTCCTCTCATCGCTGGATTCATTGTTGAATATTGTGGATTCAGATGGGTAGGCTGGATAGCGGTTTTCATCTCTGCAGGTCTCATAATTGTAATTGTCTTCGGTATGCACGAGACCGTTTTTGATAGACACAAATTCCAGGGCACTGTGAAGCAAATCTCTGGCGATAGTGACAATGAACTCACAGAGAAGAAAACAAAGATTGAAGACGGCGAGAGCTCTGTGAACCTGAGGATGTCCTTGCATGATGACAATTTAGAAATGGGCCAAACAGGCAGAAATGGCGCCAATGACCCTAAAAAGGGGTACTGGGAACAAGTGGCATTGATCACCAAAGCCCCCAACTTGATTGGGCTCGGCTTCAAACAATACATGAGGCGCCTTGTGTTGTTGTTCCGTGTCTTCTGCTACCCCCCTCTCATCTTCTCAGGCCTTATATGGGGTATGCAAGATGCCCTTCTCACATTCTACCTCACGGTTGAGGACGATGAGTACTATTCACCTCCGTATAATTATGGCAACACAGGTGTGGCACTCATGAACATCCCATGCTTGATCGGAGCGGTAATTGGATGTTTTTATGCCGGTACTCTTAGTGACTGGTTCACTATTTGGATGGCCAAGCGAAACGGAGGTATCCAAGAGGCCGAGTTCCGTCTTTATTTCCTTGCAGTTCCGGCAATTTTGAACCCAATTGGGCTCATTCTCTTTGCCGTTGGTACCGACCGCGAGTGGCCTTGGTTTCCCACATACTTTGGCTTGGTCCTCATAGGTCTTGGATTCGGTGCTTCCGGAGATATCTCCATGGGCTACTTGATGGATGCATACCCGGAGATGGTCATTGAAATGATGGCAGGGGTTTCAGTCATCAACAATATGTTTGGTATGGTCTTCACTTTCGCATGTTCCCCTTGGCTTGATAGTATGGGAAACACACACACTTTCATTATCTTAGCGGTGATCACGTTCGTCTTCATGGCATGTGGTATTCCCTTTATCTATTATGGGAAACGTATAAGAGTGTGGACCAAGCCATGGTACCTTGAATATTGTAGACAAAGGGACCAAGAGATGAAGTAGATCTTTATATTTGAAGAATAAATTGATAGAATAATGTAAAGTAAAAGAAAGATTTAACCGAGTGTAGGAGTTCGAGAACTAAGGGCCAACTGAGAATGAAAGTCCGAGTTGATGGTCAACTGAGAATTAGAGTCCAAGAATTGATGGTCAAAGATATTTGATGGATTCATGTTAAATTCTAATGGAGACGGGAATCACCCCTTTATATAGCCGTGATGTTGCGAGCACATAGAGATATGCACCTCCTTAGGGGGCATGCAGCTTTGTTTCATATATTGGGGTTTGTGGTTGCAAAATCCCCTCTTGAGGCGTTTAAGTAGTCGCGCACTCCCCCTCGTAGGGATACGTAAATTTGGTGAAGAAAAAAGGCGGAAATACAAGATGTAAGACAAATAGCATCTTCCAAATAATCCATCAAAAAAATAAATGTTTCGTTCAGTATGAATTGACATTCTATTCTTGAGTCAAGCAACAAAGACTACATTTGACTAGTTACCAGGAGGAGCCCTCAGGCGAGGAGGGCGTAACCCTATGCGCGCGCACGTGAGCATGCCTCAGCGCGCGAGTGGAAAAAAAAGGCCAAAAAATTAGCGGGTTTCACGTACTACTTCAAAAACTAAGACATAGTCTGCCTATTGCTTAAATTGATTATATCTAGTTCAACATGTCTACCGAAACCGCTTTGTCTTACGCTGCCTTGATCTTGGCCGACGCTGACGTCGAGATCACCTCCGACAAGTTGGCCACCTTGGTTGCCAAGGCCAACGTCGAGGTCGAGCCAATCTGGTCCGACATCTTCGCCAAGGCTTTGGAGGGTAAGGACTTGAAGGAGTTCTTCTTCAACTTCTCTTCTGCTCCAGCTGCTGCCGCTGCCGCTGGTGGTGCTTCTGGTGCTGCTGCCACCGAGGAGGCTGCTGAGGAGAAGGAGGAAGAGGCTAAGGAGGAGTCTGACGACGACATGGGCTTCGGTTTGTTCGACTAAGCACTTATATATTAATCGACACTTCACCTTCATTACTTGTAGTCAATGCTTATAATGGTAGAGATGAATCTTACGTATATGGTTAGATGATCTTAAGTATATGGCATAGATGATCTGTACCATGCGATGCATGATCTGTAATAATAGTGATAGTATAGAACCTCAGTATACTCTAGTATATTAGGTACGTCTTTATAAGACTACACGAATTACCTGGTCAGTAATATTACTAAGTATGAATTATACAAGAGAAATGAGCGCGAGCTTACTTCTTCTTCTCGGCCTCAGCCTCAGCAGCTTCTCTGGCTTCCTTCTCTCTGATACCCTTGTACTTCTTCTCGATTCTGGCTTGTCTCAAGGTCTGGTAAGCAGACTTGCCAGCCTCAACAGCTCTTGGGCCGGTCTCAGCAGCAACCTGCTTGACTGGGAAGGAGGCAGCAACAGAAACCTGTTTTATGCCAGCAGAGGAGTTCGTGCCGTCAAACACAACCAACTTGGAGAGGTACTCCTTCAATCTGGCGACGTTGGCGTCCAAGTTCTCCTGCGACTTGTTTTGTCTTCTGTGGTCAACAGCAATGCCAATGGATCTGGCGTACTGACGGCCCAAACCGGCGGCCTTGATCTCGGCCAAGGTGAAACCTCTACCAGCTCTGAGCTTTCTGTTGTACTTGATGGTTGGGCATCTGACAATTGGTCTCAAGGCGTCGGTTGGCTTAGGGGCGACCTTGGCTGCCTTTTGAGCTCTGGCTTGTCTTCTGGAAGTCTTCTTTCCGGCCTGGTCCAAGTGGACCTTGACACGCTTCTGCCAGTTCTTTCTGAAGTGGTTCTTCAACAAGGGGTTGTTCTTGGAGATAGCCATTTTAGTGGTGGAGTAGGTAAAAGAAAAGGAGGAAAGCTGTAAGTTTTTTCTAGTTTTTTTTCTCGCGCACGCTGCGACGGGACAGTATGGGATGCTTGGGATGGTGCATAATGGTGCGGGTGCGGAAGCAGTCACGGCACACGTGCGCGGGTGTGGATATTTCACACGCAAGCGTAAATCTGGGGCCACCACTCGCACCCTCGGCCTCCGCACGCTACCTCCAGGTCCCTCCCACTATGGACGAATATGGGCCATGCGCACCCGTGCCTCCCGTACAGGCCGCGCTCCATCCTGCTACGAAAAACTTTTCCTCACTGCGAATACACCCTATAATCTATTTCTTTAAGCAAGATGTCCACTCCATCTGTCCAAGTATGTATAGGCCCAAGGCCGACAAGAGAGGCCAGAGATTAAAGCGAAGTCAAGATCAAAAAAGACATCCGAGTCATATAGACATGGGAGACCATAGCTCAGTCTGGAGCCCTCCACCCCAAAGAAACAGTCAGGATCAGAACAGACATGGAGCAGTTAAACATAGAACGATTTGAAACAATTCTGAAACGCCCTTAAACAATATGAAACACGCAAAAACCTATTCTGAAACACTTTTGAAAAATAATCTGATCTCATAACTCCAATACTCCCAATCGTGTACTAACGTCAGACTTTTGGTAAGAAAAAGACCGCCACCGCCGTTGCCCACGTTAAGGCCGGTAAGGGATTGATCAAAGTCAACGGGTGCCCAATCACCTTGGTCCAACCTGAGATCTTGCGTTTCAAGGTCTACGAGCCATTGACCTTGGCCGGCTTGGACAAGTTCCAAACCATTGACATCAGAGTGAGAGTCACCGGCGGAGGACACGTTTCCCAGGTTTACGCCATCAGACAAGCCATTGCCAAGGGTTTGGTTGCTTACCACCAAAAGTACGTGGACGAGGCCTCCAAGAACGAGCTCAAGAAGATCTTCTCCACCTATGACAAGACCTTGTTGGTTGCCGACTCCAGAAGAATGGAGCCAAAGAAGTTCGGTGGTCGTGGTGCCAGAGCCAGATTCCAAAAGTCTTACCGTTAAGGCTTTGGGGTTGGTCTCTACTCTCTCATCATTACTCCCTTCTTTTATCTAATGTATAAATAAAAGCGTATCCAGAGAGATGTAGTAGTGGAATGTAGAGGACACCATGCGATCCTCCCATTTGGGCCAGTGGAACTACACTAGTACTATTACTAGTGCTATATAGACTAGTGTCAATAGAGTGGCACGTGATGTATTGTAGTTGACTGGTGGGTAGGTACAGGGGCACTAGCCATAAGCCTCTTATACTCTTTCCATGGAGGATTAGTCGGCGTGATAAAGCCAGAGCCCTGCACATCAAGGTTATCTCCAATGGCATAGCCGTGTAATTCTTTTTCCATTAAGGGTTATAGGCGACCAGTAAGGACAAATAGACGTACAGATTTATAGACTAAAAGGTATAAGGCCAATGAAGAAAAGTTCAATGAAGAGGTACACTAAAGATCCATTGAGGTAGAGTCCACAGACCATGAGAAGTACGCATACCAGTTTCAAGACCTTTAAGACCAATGATGGTTCCCATAGAAGGACTGAAGGAGTACACTGTCCAGTGTTGACTAATAAACGAGAGTAGTTAATATAAAATGCATTTGAATCATAGATTTGTTGAAGCTTGGAGATGGTGAAGGTTCCACCGATTATGTACTCCAACGACAACTTACCGTCTCTGGCCTTCTTACCCAAACGGACAGTTAGATCTCATGGCTTCACTGAAACGAGTGCTTCAGCATCCATAACAATTATGAAAGTATGAAGTGAAGAGGGATGTCTTCTTGGAAAGTGAAGAAATAAGAGGAAAAAGGAATTGATGAAAAAAATAGAAAAGAGTTTCGAGAAGGGGGGGGGGGGATTTTTATATATGCCTTTCTCACCCCGCCCTGTTTATTTGCAGCCCCGAGCCATGCAGGTGCGGCGAGCAGCGAAATATATAAGGCAGCGCATTCCCCCTTATTTCAAGCACTAATAATTATTATCCAATGATCAGGATAAAGGGGACTTCAATCTAAACGCTGAGTGTTTGTGGCGGTGGTGTTGACACTTAATCCGAGCCGGTGCTACTACTACTAGTTCCACCATTGCTTACTGCTTATTACTTACTTACTGACTACTACTAATACTGACCAGCTTATAATCTATTACTATAGTGAGTAGACGATTTTTTTCTGTATCTAGAAATGCCTCGGAGAGATCTTATTCAGAAGCAATTAACCTACAGAAAGCAAACAGGGATGTTTATTGAGACTGAAAAGTCTGAATTGATGGTGTCCTACATTGTCTCTATTTGGTCATATCCCGAAAGTTGTTGCCTTGAGCGTTTGGTGCTGGCTCACAAAACCCGGAAGAAATTACCAGAAAGGTTGATCTGGTCAGATTAATATGGTCTAGCATAGTATACTAGTGCAGTAGCGAGTGGCTTCGCTCTGATATAGACCAGCAATTTGAAGGGCCTCTAACTATTGTTTCAGAGATGTTTCCGGTGTGCCAGATGTTTCAGGTGTTTCAGATGTTTAAGAGATTTTTAGAGTTGCTTCAGATGCTAGATGCTCCAAAAGTTCCAAGTTATTTATCCCCACTCTTGTTCATGAGGCTGCCAAGGAAATGGCTGCGACTGGGCGGTGTGCACTCCCTCGCACCAATCTACATCAAGTCCATACTTTACTCCATACATCCTGACCTCTCCCAACTCTTCCCCACTATGACATGGGTCAACACCACGGCAGCACGCAACGTGCCGCTACCAATTCCCGAATCAGTAGTCAGTCTACTTGCGCTCCCGCACACGCCAATCTTCATCCTTGTGACTGCTTCGTCCATCATCGCATATGACACCACATCCCTCCTCCCCCTCGATATCTACACCCGTCCTAAAGAGAGTTTGGAGGCCCACGGTGCTTCTACACAAGCAGAAGTGCGCCACGTGGCGTTGACGGCGCTAGATCCCGCTTTTTCCCGGGCAAAATCCGCCTCCTTGTTCATCCGCACCGCCAACAACTACACTCTCATCTACAGTGTCTCTTTAAACTACCAGAAACTGGCATATGAGGTGGTACAGGCCAGCAATGGTGTGGTGTTGCAAAACTCGCTTCCGGTGGCGCAAGGCCAGGCTCAAAACTCGCTCGGTGCCATGCTCCGCTTGGCCACCAAAACCCTCCTCCATGGTGCCACAGTTCTGGCCAATATGGCCAATCTTGAGCATTTCCTGTATCAGGCCAGTGACGACGAAGCCAGAAACGAGCCAATGCCGCTGGTGCGGCTTGTGTTAGCCAAAGTCATCAAGGTGTCGTCTCAAATCCGCCGTTTTTGGGGCAAACCCAACCTGCACAACTTGATTTTTTACAACCATTTGAACCAGTTGCAGTTGCTCAACTATAAGACTCTACGCACGGAGTCGGTGGCGTTGGACAAGTACCTGTACTTCCACGGAATCAAGATTCTCGACTACAACATGCAGGAAAACTACTTTATGTGTTTGAATGGGTGCAACGATTTGAGTCTTTTTTATGTTGATGCAGAGAAAAAGGGCCAAAGAGAAAAGAGTATTGTTTCTGGTATGGCCGAGGCTCTGCTTGGCTCAGAAGTCTCCGAGGAATCAGAGCCACAAAAGCATACAGAAGAAGTGCCTGAACATGTGGAGTCTGATACTGTTGTTTCGGTCAAGAACGAGTTTTTGAAGCATTTGGACTTCAATCCCGAAAAATTCATCTTTTCCCCGCAATCAAACATCATCTTGTTTCTTCTGCCGTGTGACAAGTCTATGGAGATCCAAATCCACCACCTTTCGGCTCTCACGCCACGGCTTCGCTTGGCCCATTCCTTAAGGCCATTTCCTGCATCCAAAAACATTACTTGTGAATGGGCTCCTTGTGGTACATTCTTTGTGTGTCTAGACCTTGACCTGGGCTTCTGGAAAGTGTACCTGAAATTTGGGACGCTCATGTTTGACTCAGATATGGCACATTCGGAGCTTTTTCCCGGCGAAGGGGCCAAAAGCCACTTTTGTCAAGCCTCACATGTGGCCGTTTCCCCCAATAGTATGGCATTATATGTGGTTTCCCAGAATAGTTTGTTTAAATTGGACTTATTGCGGCTTCATGAGTCTACGTATAAACTATCCAGCTTCCCATTGCTCTATGATGACTCTTATGTGAGCATTCCATACTCGAGTCAAAAACAATTGATGAAAGTGCCGATTTTACCATCATTTCAGAACATCTTGGCGCATATGCACCACCCAGGGCTGCATACCAAGAAGTATAGTGGTTTCGGGGCCAGATTCATTATACAATTGAACTCGTTTGACCAGTTATCCATGTCATACGGCCCTAGTCTTGCGATATCCACACCCACGTGCCTCGGGTCCGTCGGCAATCACGTGCTCTGGTACCAGTTCTACAACCATTCCATGAACAACATGAACATCGTGTACCATTTTTGGCTCGACGACTTCTTGGTGCTTATAAATCGGTATGAGGATGGGGAGATCATGGACGAAATAGTGATTTTGAACACGTGCAGCTCGAAGTTTGGCAATGTTGGCAAGGAATTTAAGTTCGACAGTGACCTTATTTTGTGGAGGCACACGTTCAAAAACCAGATCCTCAACTGCAACGTTTCCTTGAGCCAAAAAGGTGGCCAGACGTTGGTGCTTCTCTGCGACGACTTTAAGTTGATCGTCATGGAGATCGAGCCCACGGGCATGGATTCAGAAGCAGACTCGGAAAAGCGGCGCCTTCTCCGGGCCTCCAAAACCATCCACTTGTCCAGTATCAAGAATAGGATCGCATTGCATCATATCAAGGAGATGATCAATATCCGAGAAAAACACTTTTTCTTTCTTCTTGATACCGGAGACCTTTACCTCTTGAAGAACCAGTCGGTGTCCAGTGATCTGGGCACGCAAACGAGAAACATGTATGAGTTGGTGGTGATCAGCCATGGAGTGGAGCGGGTGGAGCTTGGAGAAATCGAGTTTGGAACTAAGGAAAAACGCCCGATTCTTTCACTTTGTTTGGGCGACAAGTTGCACATATATAAACTCCAGGAGTTGCTCGAATTGACAGATACTGACGGTACAGTACATCAAGGAATGGGTGCAGGGAATACGGAAGAGTTGGATGAGAGACCGTTGGAGGTGGGAGAGGATCACGTGCCCGGGTCCTTAGTGGGGTGCAGGCCCGTGGCCATTGAAACCCCCGGGTTCTACCCTCTCCGGGTTGTCCAGGAAAGTGTACAGGGAGAAAAGACGTTGGAGGTGGTGGGATTGGAGTACCAGACGAGTACTCGCAGCAAGCACTTTTTGGTCAGGCAACGGGCGAGTCGACTTTTGGTGCTCAATGAGTTTATTCACCGGGACTTGGTGAAAGGGGAAGTGTATGAGCAGATTCATGCCAATTACGAGGCGTTCAAGAGCTACAACTACTGCTTGGAGCTATTACTATTCAAGGCCATCGACTCTTCTGGACAATTAGACAAAGTCATGGGACTCATCCAGAAAAACAGCAAAAAGAATCATATTTTTGTGAGTTTCCTCCGCAAGATCGAGGCCAGCCACTGGCGGCGCTTCTTTTCCACATTGGATATGACCCCGTTGGAGTACATGAACGAGTTGTTCTTGACCAAGGACGAGGACCTCTGCTACTCGTATTTGAGCATATACCTCAACCATAAGAGGGAGTATGGCGATGAGGAGGAGTTGCAGGGAGATGAGTTGTTTGGAGAACACGAGAAAAGCGTGGTGCTCCATATACTACGCATGTTGAAGACCAGCCGGCGGTGGGACCAGTTCTTGGAGCTCTGTCGTTTCATCAAGTTTCTCCAGCCAGAAGGACAGATATTCGAGGATATCCAGTTATTAGCCAATGACCGCGGGATCTAGACCCGAACCAGACCCGAACCAGATTCAAATCCGAACCTCATAACTAAGAGCTTAAAGAGTTTTGAAAAGATCAATGAATTTGGAAAAAGGATGGTGGTCAGTGGCCATACGGTGACCAAAGTCTTCAATGAACAACCAGTTTCCTACCAGCCAACCAGAACCCAGCCAACCAGAACCCCAGGTAAAACAGGCCATGTGATGGGTCTATTCTGTCCATTCTGTCTGTCTAACCTCCATTTTGTCTTCTCTTTCCATAGAGTACGACTGACTTCATCGTGTACTGTACATCACATGTCTACTGCAGACTGATTCTCCAAGCAGTATTGATCGATGTAAATGTACTTCAAGACGATTCAACGGAATTCTAAGAGATAAGAATGGGCCTAGTTTCTTATTCAACCGCTTGCACTTACTTGAACTACCACAACAGGATCCCACCTTGGACAATATCTGGGTGATGAACAAGAAAATGAACCGTGCTACACTACTACACTACTGTATGCCAGTTGTCTGTCTCGTTGATGATCTCCAGAGGATAGGAGGTTGTGGGAGGATAGGAGGTTGTGGAGGGAGAGTTGTTGGAAAGGGAGAGGGGGAGATTTACCGAGAAGAGCACCAGTCTAGATGAACGGTTAATGGACCATTGGAATCTTGAAATTGGGCAGCATACATAGGTCAAAAGATACGAGTGTACTAGACTACAGACTACCAGTTTACCAGAGTACTAGAGTACTAGACCAAAAAAATATTAGACTACTAGAATACTAGAATCTTACTCTGGTAGTCTGGTAATGATGGACTGTTTTCGGCACGTCAATACGACAAGATATCGTAGACAGTAGAATGGAGGAGTAGAATAGAGTAGACTAGACTAGACTAGACTAGAGAGTATACTATAGACTGTAGACTAGAGTATAGAGTACAGTATAGACTATAGTATAGAGTAGACTATAGAGTAGACTAGACTGTGGAGTATCCGAATAGTATTGATGGAGGTGCAACATTTATCAATGATGGATTAGTTATACTCCTGGATTTGCACGTATTAGACTCTCCACCCCGAGAGTAAGTTCTTTTTGAACACAGACATTCTCTTCTTCAAGGAGTGTAAACTCAATAGCCAAATAATCCATGGTCTAAACATTCGCCATTCCAGTAGTAGAAACTGTAAATCCATTTGTTGGCGGTTTAATGTAGCCAACAGTGCTATAGTCTGCAGCCAACAGGAGTAGTTCTCTAGTTGCGTGGAAACAGAGCATATGGGCTATAGCAGAGTAGTGAACTTGAAGAGTAGTACTAGTAGAGTAGTATTCTCGTTCTAGTTCCAGTCTGTTCTAGTTCCAGTCTGTTCTAGTTCAGTCTAGTTTCTAGTTTCTAGTTTCTAGTTTCTAGTTTCTTGTGGTTAGTACATTTGGTCTGGTTTCTGGGAGTCTGGAATGAAGGGAGTAGGAATCAGTTGATAGTGAGGATGCGAGATTGTTCTTCAATAGAGAGCGCATTGTAAAGACGAGCGCACACCTTCTTTTTCTTACCTTCTTTTTCTCACCTTCTTTTTCTCACCACCCCTTGCCACCCCTTGCCACTTAAATCTGAACATCACCAGAGTATGACCAGCCCATAATCAGAGTAGGACCAGAGTGAGACATGTTGACCTGTATAGGACAATCTAAGAATATTTTCTTAATAAGAATTGGTCTGGTTAGTAGTAGAGTTAAGAAAGAGGGGAATAGAATTGAGGATTGGTGGTGGTGGTGGTGGCGGGTAGTAATAGTAGTAGTAGTAGTAGTAGTAGTAGTAGTAGTAGTAGTTGATGTGGTGAGAATTGGGAGTATGGAGAGAGTATTGGGAGAATTAGGAGAGTTATGAGTGCATATAGCGCGCGCTCGTCTTTTCCACCAACCAAAAGTCTTACAATAACTACATCTCCTCCATGACGCTTGCAACCGAATTCGCCGAGACCACTCGTCGTTCGCTCACCCATGCGGACATGCGCTTGAGAGTGCTTCATTTATACCGTCGCTTTATCCGCAACTCTAAGGAGTTCTCCGACTTGTACGAGTTGGACATGCCCATTTCCAACGTCAAGACTAAGATCAGACAGGAGTTCGAGAGACAGCGCTTTGTCAACGACTTGGACGTCACCAACATCTTGTACGCCAAGGGCCAGATGGAGTTCCAGGAGTTGGTCAACTTCTGGAAGCAGCAGTGCCATGTGTTGAGGTACTTTGAGGACCAGGAGAGCTACGGTTCCGTGGACAAGAATGACTTTGTCCGCAACTTCTTGAGGGGGAACTAGCGCCATTGCATAGTCGAAAGACCAATAACTGATACGTGTAACTATAATACAACTACATTATGACTACCTAGTAGACTATTTTAAGTAGACTGGACTGTATACTAGACTTGGACTGGACTACTAAGCTTTTGGGCTAGAGTGACTGGTCTGACTAGCTGCAGTCTTTCAACATGCTTGACTGTTTACAGTTATTAGATACACTAACACTAGATACATACACTAGAAATTAATTAGATGAAATAAAGATGGTGTCTCATACACGGCCGCACGCTGGCTCGGGGTATACTGGCATTGCCAGCGGCGCCACAGATTACTCCATGTTGTCAGCCATAGGTGCCTCCTCGCCATCGTAGTCCAACTCCTCGTCCTCCTCCACGCTGGCTTCCTGGTACTGCTGGTACTCTGACACCAAGTCGTTCATGTTGGACTCGGCCTCGCCGAACTCTATCTCGTCCATTCCCTCCGACGTGTACCAATGCAAAAACGCCTTTCTTCTAAACATGGCACTGAACTGGTCACCGACTCTCTTGAAAAGCTCCTGGATCGACGTCGAGTTTCCGATAAATGTGGCTGACATGTCCAAGTCCTTTGGTGGCACCGAACAAACGGCGGTCTGCACGTTGTTGGGGATCCACTCCACGAAGTAGTCCGCGTTTCTGGTCTGCACCTTGTGCATCTCGTCGTCTACTTCCTTGACTGAGACCTTACCTCTGAAGAAGGCCGCAACGGTTAAGTAACGACCGTTTCTGGGGTCGGAGGCTGCCATCATGTTCTTGGCGTCGAACATTTGTTGCGTCAATTCGGGCACTGTCAAGGACCGGAACGACTTGGAGCCTAGAGAGGTCAATGGCGCATATCCAACCATAAAGAAATGTAATCTGGGGAATGGCACCAAATTAACGGCCAACTTTCTTAAGTCCGAGTTCAATTGACCGGGGTAACGCAACGATGTGGTGACTCCCGACATCACTGACGAGACCAAGTTGTTCAAGTGGTCGTAGTTTGGCTGAGGCAATTTCAAGGTCTTCTGACAGATGTTGTACAAGGCCTCGTTATCGATACAGAAGGTCTCATCCGAGTTCTCCACCAATTGGTGGATGGACAAAGTGGCATTGTAGGGCTCAATCACGGTGTCGGACACTTTGGGCGAAGGCACCACCGAGAACGTGGCCATCATTCTGTCGGGAAACTCCTCTCTAATTCTGGATATCAATAAGGTTCCCATTCCGGAACCCGTACCTCCTCCCAACGAATGGGTGATCTGGAAACCTTGCAAGGAATCACATCCCTCGGCCTCTCTTCTGATGACGTCCATGACGGAATCCACCAACTCAGCTCCCTCGGTGTAGTGACCCTTGGCCCACACGTTACCGGCAGATGACTGGCCGAAGATGTAGTTGTCGGGGCGGAACAAGTTTCCGATTTTAGACGACTTCACGGAATCAATGGTACCGGGCTCCAAGTCCACGAGCACTGCACGAGGAACATACTTGCCAGAAGAGGCCTCGTTGAAATACACATCCAACTTTGCTTTTTGAATGCCTTCGTCGCCGTGGTACACTCCACTGCTGTCCAAGCCATGTTCGCCACAGATGGTTTCCCAAAAGGCGGCTCCGATCTGGTTACCACACTGACCGGTGGACAAATGAATCTAGGGGTTAGTATATGTTTGAAGTTGATCGTATAGTCACAGACAAATAGCATAAATGTGGATTGACAAAGATGGATGGAGATTGTCACATAATCATGTATATGTGGAGCCCTTATTCTGACACAAAAAGTGAACTGGAAACTAGCCATCTAATAGAATTGAATAGGTGGCGGTAATTTATCTTCTGGACTGTAGGAGGTAATATGGAGATCTCTATGCCCACTATATCCATTATGCCCACTATATCCACTATATCCACTATATTCACTATCCTGGTACTGTCTTGTTTACCATGACAGCGGCTAACAGCCACTATATCGAATTGGATCATCAAGAGCTTCCTTCATTGTCAATGGTTCGGGTTGGCTGTAAATGCCATTGGCTGGATCGAGATTTGTCTGTGATCTTATATACGGATCTGGAACAGGGGCAACAATTCTAGAACTGGCCAAGGAATCAGGGGCACGGATGTATTTGAAACATGGCACAACATACAATTTCTCTCATTGTTGAAAAAATAGATCGGGTATAAGGAGTTTCTGGCCAAGGCACAACAAATTGTTTGTTTTCTGAGCGCCCAGGACGGTGCGCGCACACACTTATTTCTGTTTTGGGCTGAAAGTAAACTCGCGATTCAGACGGTGCGCGAGACGAACATGAAACAGCCCTGTGCAGATTACATGGGTAGGTGCAGATTGTGTGAAACATTCTTGAAACAGATCTTGGGGTAGTTATGCCGGGTAGGACTGCACAGTGCTCCCTCTGTACCTACTTTCTTTCTTCGTATTTATGCTGTTCCATTCATCAAATGCCTTCTCTTCGCATACTGCATCGTGTATGCCTGCACACAGGGCGTGTATATCAAGACCTCAATTGCCGATTTGCTCGACTCCTATAAGATAAAGGGGACGATGTTCTGTATGTCATATATGTTTCATGTGTGTTTCATATATGTTTCAGGTATGTTTCAGGTATGTTTCATGTATGTTTCAAATTTGTTTCAAATTTGTTTCAAATTTGTTTCAGGTGTGTTTTAAATGTGTGGTCTTTGGCTGTTTTGTTTGGTTGATAGCCTATATACACTACGCAGCCTTTCTCTCTGTTACTCCATCTCCACCTCTTCTACGAATTATCAAATCACGTAGACTTGATGTTCTAGACCTTCTTATTGATTTCCACGTGACTTCGTATATTTATCTTTTTTATTGGAATTTTTAGTGTCCTCTGGAGTTTTGCATGTTTACCGCATATTCACTGTTATCTGAGAACCCGTTGTATTAAGCAATCAGTCACCCAGAAGATTCTAACAATAGATTCATAAAACATTTAAACCAGTACACCCAGATACTCTAAACCAGTACATCCGTAGCCTTAAACCAGTACACCTTTATTTTATTGAATGGTGGTACTTATATAGTGTATCACGTGATCACAATACTTCGCCAAACCATGCCTGTGAATTCCCCATTTGAGCTATAGATAGTTAATTCTGGGCTAGAATTAACAAAGCTATATCCACTTAGCATTTCATTAATAGCCTATGGGAAATAGATGGTGAGGTAGGTCCGGGAAATTGCCTTTTCTGGTAATTCGCATTCGGAAAGCCGACCCGACCTCCTATCCTCTGCTACAACCATGAGCCTACACTGGAAATCTCCCGAAAAACCTGTATACATCAAAGTGAACCTTCCCATTAAAAAGATATAAAGCCCAGATCGGGCTCATAACTAGAATGGGTAAAGATGTATCACTGTGGCGTGATGACTAGCGTTCCTGCATTTCGTATAATTGCATCTTGCATATAACTTCCACAATAGAACCTGCACACAACACCCGCACCAGGCTCGAAAACTTGTTCATATCTGCTCTACCAACAACCACTAAGGGTCCAATCGCTCACCGTCTACACCAACCATACACGGCTTCAACCCCAAACTTTGCCCCTTTAAAAACGCAGACCCGTACCTCCGCCCATAAAATCCATACACCAGGCGAAACAGATCCGTACCTCCAGCATACCCCTCGCACAAGCCCCTCTCTCCGCTCCACAACCTCCCATCTAACATGTCCATCCAGAACAGGACGTTCGAGTTCCAGCAGTGTGTTTCCACATTTGACAAGATCAACCACAAAAACAATGTCGCCCCCCGTGCCGCCGCCCCTATAAAAAAGTCCAAGTTTTCCCAACAGGCCAGCATCATAGCCAAGGACATTTCGCACACCACGGAACTATTATCCAAACTAGCGCTTCTTGCCAAGAAAAAACCCTTATTTGACGACCGGCCCGTGGAGATCGGTGAGTTGACATATGTTATCAAACAGGACATTTTCAAGATCGAACAGAGTCTTCAGAATTTGCAGCGTTATGTCAAAGGAGACTCCAGTACACCAGTCAACCTGCAGATTGGCCAGAACTCCAAGAATGTGTTGAATCTCTTGAATTCCAAGATGAAGAATGTGAGTGGCGAGTTCAAAAACGTGCTAGAGTTACGCCAGAAAAACGAGCTTGTCAACAAGTCTCGCAAGGATAACTTTGTCTCGTCGTCCACCAATCATTCCAACAATTACGGCGAAACAGGGGCCGGAGAGGGAAACAGTTCGTTGATGAACTTGAACGAAAACCCTTACCTTCTCCCGGATGCACCTGCCTCTTCTGGTGAAAACGAGTTACTCTCCATTCCGGACCAGACAAAGCAGCTTTTGTTGATGGAGGAGCAAACCAGCGAGTACCTCAGCCAACGGAGCAGTGCAGTGGAGACCATCGAGGCCACCATCAACGAGGTGGGCAACTTATTCCAGCAGTTGGCCACGATGGTTACGGAGCAGGGTGAGACAATCCAGCGGATTGACCAGAACGTTGAGGATATCGACATGAACATCATGGGGGCCCAGAGAGAGTTGTTGAAGTACTACACGAATATTTCCAATAACCGGTGGTTGTACCTCAAAATCTTTGGGGTGTTGTTAGCATTCTTTTTCCTTTGGGTGGTCGTGAGCTAGACTGATGCACTCAGGTTATAAGATGCAGTCAAATGGTTATAGGATTCAGTCAGATGGTTTTAAATGCAGTGGTCAGATGCAGTCCGATGCAGTGGTATGGAAAGCAAGTGACAGTCAGTCATTTGTCCTACATTGAGAGCATACTAATGGAGAGGCCACTACAAAGAGATACTACGGTCATCGTTACAATGGAGAGATACTAAGAGATTAGTATATGGAGAGAAATGAAAAGGTACCAATGGATAAGAGTCAAGTGCCATCAGAAGAAGTGTCGAGTCCAATGTACAGAGTACAGCGAAAGTACAGCGATGTGGGATACAGTGATAGTATCAAGCACAATGATTACAGGATACAGTTGACCAGATTGGAGATGGAATTCAGTGCTCATAACTAGACAAGTGTACAAGGTTACACATGATGACAACCAAAACATCCCCAAAACCATCACCAAAACCATCTCAAAGTTGCTTGACTACTTTTCGACTACGCTTTGGTATGAGGTCTTGGTGTCAAGCCCATCAAGTTAATGACTGCAGGTATCAGTGAAGTACTACAGTAGTATGGGGGAAGGAGAGAAGTAGAGAAACAGCAGATACATATAGAGCCGATAGTGTACAGGAAACCACGGGCCCAAACAATCCAGGTATACTATTTAATCCAGGTATACTATTTATTAATCGATCCCCCAAATTTTATATACATTATTGTATGTTTATCAGTTATGTAAGGTAGTGCGCGGCCAATTGGCGAGGACAAAATCCTTATCACCACACGCCACACAAGGTACCGTCATGTGGAGCTATGTATTCGGAGGCAACAAGCAGCAAAAAAAGGAATTGCCCAAAAAGGCAATCGTCGAGTTACGAGAGCACATTCTGATGCTCAACAAAAAAAGAAGCCATCTAGAACTGCAAATCCTGGACCAGGACGCTCTAGCCCGCAAGCACATCGCCTCCAACAAGACGTTGGCCAAAAACGCGTTGAAGCGGAAAAAGGGCTACGAAGCCAACTTGTTCAAAATCGAAAACCAGATCGATTCTTTGGAGACCCAATTGACGGCCATTGAAAGTGCCAACCTCAACTTGGAGACCATGAAGGCAATGAAACAGGGTGCGTCGGCCATGAAGCAAATCCACGGCGAGTATGATGTGGACAAGGTGGAGAACACCATGGACGATATCCGTGAACAAGTGGAGTTGGCGGATGAGATCTCTGAGGCCATATCCAGGCCGGTGGGAGGAGAGTATGTGGATGAGGATGAGTTGGACGAGGAGTTGGCTGCGTTGCAGGAGGAGGAGGTGGAGAATAAACAACAGAAACAGCAGCAGAAACAGGAGCAGCCTGCGAGATCACAACATGCAGAGTTGCCGGACTTTCCTACGGTCAGCAAGAATAAGCCACTGGCCTCGACCGAGGACGACGAGGATGAAGAGGCGCTTCGTGCTTTACAGGCGGAGATGGGCTTATAGATGTCTGAAGAATATTTATTGGTTCCGCAGTTCTATCTAATCTTCTGGTCTAGTCTAGTTGTCTGGTTTAGTCAAATTAGGCAGTCTATCCAGATCAGTCGATTCGATTCTAGCAGTTGTCTATTCTAGCAGTTGTCTATTCTAGCAGTTGTCTATTCTAGCAGTCTGGCAGTCTGGTATAGTTGTCTGGTTTGGTCACCTATTTGCCTTTTATCTATACTAGCTGAGCTGTTTATTCTAGCTGACTGGTTGTCTATTTGCCTGGTTGTCTAATTACCTGGTTGTCTAATTGCCTAGTGGCCTAGTTGTCCAGTCAGTCTTTTCTGAATTCTAGTCGTCTAGTCTTCTAGTTGTTCAACAGGAATCCAGTCTAGATTCACTAGCCTATTAATTCTCTGTGGAGACTAGTCCAGGTCTAATCTAGCCTACTCAGTGACTACTTTGACCTTCAGACCATTCTGTTGTGTTAGCATTGCGGGGCTGCTGAATCATCTATTCTATTCGATTTGGATTAGTAATCCTGATGCAAGGTTCCGGAACTGGTGATGTATTCTCCCGATGGAACTGGCGAGGAGTTATGATTACGAGATAGCTGGCTCTGTCTAGCCACTCCCTGCACTTATATTTGCTTAATTTACGATAAACAATAACCGTGTCTCATTCGAAGTAGACATAGTAGAATCAAATTAGATAGAAAGATAGATCTAGACTCGAGCAGGGCAGTGTCTTGTATATTTCTAACATCTTGTATGCAGTACAACAATCATAGATACAGGATGTATAGTATTCCTATTATTGTAAGCAATTTGCAAGTGTTGATTATTCAGTTACTCCTTTTTGAGAAACTGAACATATTCATATTGGTAATAATCAGTAACTTCTTTAATACTAGACTAGACAAGACGACACCTGGACTGCACATAGCTAGAGACATAGACATAATAAGACAGCAATATTACTAGAGTAAACACGGACTTGAGCCCAGAGCTGGACAAGACTAGACTGACTAGACTAAAGCTCACATGTTCACCTGTTTTATAACTGACAACCTGTCCCATTCACTGAAGGTAATAGATTACAATATAGTAGTCGGTATGGTAGTCAGTATAGTAGTCAGTATAGTAGTCAGTATAGTAGTCAGTATAGTAGTCAGTGTAGTAGTCAGTATAGTAGTCAGTATAGTAGTCAGTACAGGAGCCAGAATAGTAGTAGTAAGTAGTAAGTAATTTTTCTTCCATTTTCATTTTAGGATCTTTGTAGTGGTCACTAGAATCGCTCCAACGTGAAATCATATTCATAGAAAAGACATAGCATCTTATTTCTGGATAGACTTTCCTAATATCCAACATTGATGGTCATCTACCCACTGACACCCATTCATCCACTTCATAAACTGCTGGAGACTTGTCACTTCAAATTGATTTGGAAGTAGTAGAATAGCAAATTGGCGGTACTAACCACACTATGGTAAAACCTTATGTGCGATGAAAAGTGGGCAGTCACTTTCTTTTGTTCTTTTCTCGACATTGCTTTGTTCAGAGCTTATCATTCATAAAGCTTTGTCTGGCTGTAGTTGAAACCTGCATAATATCAATTCAATTGTTCAAGTTTAGACTCAACCATTTGACTATTTGAATCAAATATCTAGGCCATTACTTGAACCTGTATCTTCTTCCAGTCACATCCTATTCGTTTCATCATGTGCACAATGCACACGTGCACCATTTTGAGTTGATCACTTGGATGCGTTGTAGTAGGTTGACCCAGAAGATCCCGGGAATGCCCCTCCCGAGCCGCCTTTTTTGCTTGGAGCCAAGGGCGCCCCTTTGCGGCCGAAGAATGATCGAGGCTTAGGGACATCGCCTTGCGCCACCCGCTGCTTATCTTGCTCAAGGTACTCCTTGTATCCAGGACGCGTGGATGTACCCTCGGTATCGTAGGCAATGTTGGCTTTTTGAGGAGGCACGACATATGTTCCGGGCGGAATGTCGGTATGGCCAGACCCACTATTCGGCCCATTATACCCACTAAATTGTCCATTACTTCCAGCTTGTCCATTGTATCCACTGCTTCCAGATTCTCCATTGGACTTCTTTTCATCGGGATACTCGTTTGGTCCGAGATTGGCATACTGATGGGAGCCAGAGGGTGCAAAATCTGGCGGAGCCTGGTAGTCCTGGCTCTGCTGTTGGTTCTGCGGCTGGCCTTGATTCTCCTGCAGCTGCTCATATGAAGGGGGCTCCGAAGGAGCTTGAAAATCTTCAGAACTCTTGGAATCCTTTTCTTTGTGGCCGAAATGCATAGGTCTTGTCCAAATAACAGGGGTGATTTGCAGTTCACAGCAAGTGTAGCTGTGCACGTGCGCATATGCGGGAAGTCACGTGTATAATTGCACGTGAAATAAAGCACATGATACAACGCACGTGATGGGAACGCGGATCACACGTGACCTTCAACCGGCGCCGAAATTTTCGCTTCATCTTCACTCTCCACCACTGCCATGAGTTCCACTCCGACCCGACTTGTCCTGATCTCAAGAACCTTTGTCCGCGGCAAAAAAGACTCTGTGGTCAACGCGGCCACTCAAAGAGTGGTAAACCAGCTCTCTGCGCTTTCCGCCTCCAGAAAACAACCCAAACTCTTGAAGCTTTCGCCAGAAGACTTGATCAAGCATAAGACAATCACAAACGCCTGGAAAGTTTTCCTGAGGAAAACCGAGGAGAAGCAGAGGGACCAGTTGAGATTGCAGTACAACAGTATCCGGGATGCTATGACCGAGTTGAAGGCTCTTAGTCCTGAGATGTTTGAAGCTGCCAATGTCAAGGAAACGAAACGGTTCCCATTGGAGTTGCGTGCTCCTACCGAATTCCCAGCAAACAAGCCTTGGGTGTACAACTATAAGAAGACCTAGGAGTCTTGCATGAACGGTCCTGATTGGACGTTTGCATAGAGTTGGTCCTCCAGACGCCTCTGTCACATCGCTTCATTTGCATCGAATAGACTCTAGACTTTCTGAGCCTGAGATATTCAGTGAGTACTTGGAGCAACTCAATTGGATGAGATTGATGGAGAATGGAGCTCAATATCTTAATAGCCAGTCGTTTGGTTACCAAATTCGACTAGGCATTTGGTTCCAGTACTTCACCGCCAAACTTTGGTATCACAATCTGCCAAATTTTGGATCGAACCGCTTAATGGTCAGCTCAATAGGCCAATGCCAGTGCTAGAATTGGCTTGTAAATAGAAAACTTGAACATAGAGATTTCAGTGGTAAAGATGATAAATCCCGCTTAGCATTCTAAACCTTCTTCTTTCTTCCCGGGGTACTCACGCTGGGCTCTTTGCCTGTAGTAGCCACTGGCTCCACAGAGTCTTCGTAATCATCGAGATCGGGCACCCCTGATGCAAGACCTTGTTTCTTCATTAGTGTCTTGACGTGTGTACCGGACGACATGCTGAAAATATGATCTTCATCGGTGTAGACAAGTTTTCGTTTGTTAGATCCACCGGAGGAGTTTTTGGCAAAGTTGTCAAAGCCTTTGACAATGTTTCCGTAAGTGCTTTCGTTGAAGTACTCTAGCTCCTTTTCGTAGATTTGCTCCTCAAGATTCAGAAGCTTGGTATCGATTTCCTTCTTTTTCAAGATCAGCCGCGTGAGGTCGTTTTTGAGCTTCGTATACTGGTCGATCGACGGACTTTTTTTGCTCATGGTGGGTTGATGAAAGTGTTGATGATGCAGCACGCGAACTTTGTGTGTGTTTGGACACCCGTACACCTAAAATGGGTGGTGAGTATTTTGTGAGTATTTGAGTGTTTGCATATTGTGTGGGACCTATTGACGCCTCTGAATTTGCTTCTTTATCTACTGCCTTGTCTTTTGCGTTTCTTTATTTGCGTGTAGGATGTTCAAAAAAGTGGGGAGCCTGGCTTGGAACAGGAGATACTTGTAAAGCGGCATTATAGTTCCGAGGTTTCCGTTGCAAATGTAAAGTATAGGTCAGCGCTACTCCAGGTTGGCAGGATATATGTAGGCTTAATAATGGACGGTCCATAGCCTCTGTTTTGTAAAGAGTCCGGCTGTTTAGCCAATGGTTGTAGTGTTTGGCTGCAAAGAAAATAAAGCTTACACTAAAAATAGGGAAATAGAGGAAGGAATATGGGTCCTTTTATAGTTGTAAGGGGAGCACAATAGCAATCTGAAACAAGGACATGGCGTCTTGCCACAAAAGCAGATGAAACAGAATGAGACGGATCAAAACCGAGGGTGTATTGCAGCAACACAATAATGCGTCATACAAGGAAGCGTCAGGTCGCAGTAAACGCAGCCGGGGACGGTTCAGTGAGTCGAGGTTGCGTCATGACGGGGATCTACGGGCGCTTACAGTAGACACGTACGCACACGTAAGCATTAAGGGCATGTATAATGGGCGTGTATAGGCGTGTATAATGGACATCCGGTGGGCGTGTACCTAAGGGCATGTGTCTACAGTCATGTACAGTTTACGGGCATAGCGCACGAATTGCCCGGAAGTAAGGTGACATGTGCGTGCGAAGGCGAATTTGCACCCGGAATTCCTCAAACTTCGATCGAAGCCGGGGCACCCACCTCCCTTGCGCCGGCCGCTTATGCGCATAAAAAGTCCGACTACCGAGACGCTCATGCAGCCACACCCCGAAACATCCACCAGGTGCCCTCGAATCAAGCCCAACATGGACGTTCCGGGGAACCCCAAGCTCACCTGAAACAATTGGTGCAGTGGTGATGCATCCTCGCAATGAATCATGCATTGCCCTCCGGCATTGACGCCATATGACTCTTTCGGTGCTTGGGGCTTTTTTTTGGTGGTCGCAGGCCAGCGGGCATGTGTGGTCCACGCTCCTAGATATAAATACACCTGTTTCCGCACGCACCGATTTACAGCAGTTTTTATTCATCATCAATCACACTTGAAAATGGCCGTCACTAAAATCCACGCCCGTAGCGTCTACGACTCCAGAGGTAACCCAACCGTCGAGGTTGACCTCTTCACCGAAAAGGGTTTGTTCAGATCCATTGTCCCATCCGGTGCCTCTACTGGTATCCACGAGGCTTTGGAGTTGAGAGATGGCGACAAGTCCAAGTGGTTGGGTAAGGGTGTCACCAAGGCTGTTGCCAACGTCAATGAGATCATTGCTCCAGCTTTCGTCAAGGCCAACGTTGACGTGACCGACCAAGCCAAGGTTGACGAGTTCTTGAACTCCTTGGACGGTACCCCAAACAAGTCCAAGTTGGGAGCCAACTCCATCTTGGGTGTTTCTTTGGCTGCTGCCAAGGCCGGTGCCGCCGAGAAGAACGTGCCTTTGTACAAGCACTTGGCCGACATTTCCGGTTCTAAGGAGTCTCCTTTCGTGCTCCCAGTTCCATTCCAAAACGTCTTGAACGGTGGTTCCCACGCCGGAGGTGCTTTAGCCTTCCAAGAGTTCATGATTGTGCCAACTGGTGCTCCATCCTTCTCCGAGGCCTTGAGACAAGGTTCCGAGGTCTACCACAACTTGAAGACTTTGACCAAGAAGAAGTACGGCCAATCCGCCGGTAACGTCGGAGACGAGGGAGGTGTCGCCCCAGACATTGGATCCCCAAGAGAGGCTTTGGACTTGATTGTCGATGCCATTGAGAAGGCTGGTTACACCGGAAAGATCGGCATTGCCTTGGACGTTGCTTCGTCTGAGTTCTTCAAGGACGGTAAGTACGACTTGGACTTCAAGAACCCAGACTCTGACAAGTCTAAGTGGTTGTCCGGAGAACAATTGGCTTCCTTGTACGAGGAGTTGATCAACGAGTACCCAATTGTGTCCATTGAGGACCCATTCGCCGAGGATGACTGGGAATCTTGGTCCCACTTCTTCTCCAAGGTCTCTGACAAGATCCAAATCGTGGGTGATGACTTGACTGTCACCAACCCATTGAGAATCAAGACCGCCATCGAGAAGAAGTGTGCCAACGCCTTGTTGTTGAAGGTCAACCAAATTGGTTCTTTGACCGAGTCCATCCAGGCCGCCAAGGACTCTTACTCTGCTGGTTGGGGTGTTATGGTCTCCCACAGATCTGGTGAGACTGAGGACACCTTCATTGCTGACTTGACTGTCGGTTTGAGATCTGGTCAAATCAAGACCGGTGCTCCTGCCAGATCCGAGAGATTGGCCAAGCTCAACCAGATCTTGAGAATCGAGGAGGAGTTGGGTGACAAGGCTATCTTCGCCGGTCAACAATTCAGAAACGCTTCTACTTTGTAAGTAAAGAGGCTTATGTAAACACGCAATACAAGTAACGTTATGCAATTAAGTATAGTAGTTAATGAATCGAGGCTAATGCCTCTTCTATTCTTTCACACACGACCCGAACTTCCTCCAACGTGTTATATAAAGGAACAGGAGCAATTCGTATCACATTTGGTCTTCGTTCATCACAGATAATGGCATGGTCATGAAGATACAGATTGACTTTTTCCATGACGTTCTCTTCAGACTTTCCGAATTCGGAAGTCTTTGATTCATCTGATCCATTCTGAAACAATACCGAAATCTGACACCCTCTTTCCGCCGCATTCTCCGGGGTAAGAATCTTGAAGCCAAATGTCGAATCACTGATTTCCTTTCCAAGGTAAAACTTCGACTGTTTCAAGCAACTTTCCAAAAGACTCGTGAGTTCCAAGCTCTTTTCACGTAGAGATTCCAAACCCCCTGCGTCTTTAAGAACCGTCAACGAGCTCTGTAAGGCCACACAATCAAGCACACTGGGGTTCGATTGGCGGTATGAAAGAGCGGAATTGATGGGGTCAAACACCTCCAACATCTTGAACCGCTCCGCCGACTTATTGCCCCACCAGCCAGCCAACCTGGGCGAGTAGGCGTTTTTGGAGTTGTTCTTGGTGTATTTTTCATTGACAAAAATGCCACCAATGGCTCCCGGTCCGGCATTGAGGTACTTGTAGGAGCACCATACGGCAAAGTCGACATCCCAGTCGTGCAACTTCAAGGGCACGTTTCCAACGGCATGCGCCAAGTCCCAACCAACGGTAATTCCATGGGATTGGGCGTGCTTGGTGATGGTTTCAATCTGGAAAAACTGCCCGGTGTAGAATTGGATTCCAGGCAAACACAACACGGCAATCTCGTCCTTGTTCTTGTCAATGACATCGAGGATTGTTTGGGTAGGTAAATATGTTTCACCTTCAGGAACGCCCACCTGAATCAAATGTGATTCGTCGTAACCGTGCAATTGCACCATATTGAGAAAGGCATAGTAGTCGGAAGGAAACGCATGTTTTTCAAACAAGATTTTGGTCCGCTTGCCTTTAGGTTTGTAGAAGGAAATGAGCAAGGCGTTCAAGTTGGCGGTGAGAGAGCCCATGGCCGCCACCTCAGTGTTCTTGGCCCCTACAACTGGAGCCAAGAGCTCAATGAGGGGAAGATCAATGTCCATCCACATTGTTTTGGACTTGTCTGGATGGTTGAAGTGGGATTCAACACCCCGCTGGGACCAGGCGTCTAACTCGGCATTGAGCAGCTGCCGGGTGGCTTTGGGTTGGAGTCCAAGGGAGTTTCCGCAGAAGTAGATGGATTGAGCATCGGGCTTGAACTTGGTGGATTTAATGTCAAGGGACTTGAAGGTGGGGATTTCGAAAAGCCCCCGGTGGTTTCCAAGCTTAGGGGAAGTCATGGTGGTGTAGATGAAGGTAGACGGAATTATCAACTTCGTCACGTGTGTAAGTCACGTGGAAAAGAGATAAAATAAAGTATCACCTGACTCGGAATAGAATTGTTCACGTGACTCCACAGAAGGTAAGTATTTACGACATGAAAATGACGTAAAAATCGTACGACTCAAAGGTTCGTAATTTGATGTGGCTCGAACGAAGGTTAGTAATACTCACGTGATGGCCCTGAGAAGAGAATATGATGGCGTAGGTATGAGGACCCCTGATTTGCCACCGTTATGAGCTCGCTCCCCACACACAGCCCTGGGTATGCCACCAAAAAAAAAACTTCTGATGTACTGGTTTAAAGTACTATCTCACCAGTTCTATGATACCATTGGCTGAGCTTAATATGGAGTAGCGTGATTTGATTGGGTAAGAAATAATGGAGGAAAGTGGGAAATATAGGAATAGGGGGAGGAGGGAGAGTAAAGGGGTAGGGAGCCGCCCCTGAGCAGAGTGTATACAAAAGTGTCTAGGGAGGAGCATGTTGAATCTCGAGGGCAGAAGAGCATGCATAGGCCGGTATACCGATACGTAAGATCTTGCCTCAAAGCGGAATACCCCTCCCGGATTTCCGTCCCAATGAACGGCGCATAAACAAACCCGCGGTGGCGCATAGTCGGTAGTGGCACATTGTTTGGGTGGCAGGTAATTTCGAGGCCAGGGCGCATTTCGAGGGTGGAACCGGGAGGCGCATTGGGAGAGATTCGAGGGCGACTTGAGAAATAAATTTCGAGGGTGCACCCTCGAAACCCCGGAATTAAACTACAACACCCCCCGTACAATACCCCGTACAACACCAATCTTGTAATAGCATTAACAAACTTACAAGCCTGAAACACTTCTACCGCTTAGTGTTGACTACAGTGCGGCGCCATGTGAGACACGGCTGGTTTTGAGCTGAGACAATGCGGCAAATGCGACGCAAGGCGCGGCTAATTGTGAGACACCTTAAACCCACCCGAGGTGAGTATTGGATATCCGAGGGACCACATCCACCCTGGACCCTTCCACATCCTGGGATACATTGCAGTGAAGCACAGGGATGCACAGACCAGTACATGATCTCACATGACACGCTGAAACCAGCCAATCCGAGTGCGGCATCCGCCCAAAAACATCAGGTGATCATGTGGAGAAGAAGAAATTCCGACCGGCCTTGCAGGCTACAACGACATCTTTAGGCGAACAAGCTGCTGGAAACGGAAGTGAAACAGGAGTGAAACAGGAGTGAAACAAAGCGGCTTTTTGACAGTTTGGCCCAATTGGGCATACTTTGACACATATATTAGGAGTCGTCACATGATTGTCAGCTGTGATAGGAGTAGTTACAGCATTATCAACATTCATGACAGCATGATTGGAATGGAGTCGATATCAGTCACTGAAACACCAATGAAACACCCATGAAACACCCATGAAACACCCATGAAACACCCATGAAACACCAGTGAAACTAAAAAATGCGAGTGAAACTCAAGAAACTTTTACGAGATCCAAGAAAAATGAGTGAAACACGCAAAACTTAAGTAAAACACACGTAAAACACACATGAAACACAAATGGACCCAATTAAGCATAAACCCCCGGTACGGTAGAATGTAATTCTGAAACATGGAGTAATTGAAATGCAACATTCCATGAACGCCACATGTGCGGAGATCCGGCCCTGTAAGAGGATTGTTGTTGTTTCAAAAGATAGTTAGCTTGTCAAGTACACGTGCGTCAAAATACCCTCGTAAGGGATTTTGGGCGTGGTGAATGAGGCAGTAAGCGGTGTACCGATGTAAGATAAGATCTTATGCGGCTGGTGCCAAGTACGAAGCAGAAGCAAACGGAGTTCCGGTGGCTGACGTGTCGGCTCTTCTCACCCCCCGAGGGGATCCCATGCACCTTCCAACGCCCATCCTGCATAGAACACCCGGATGGGCTGATGCAGTTTTTAGTCTGTTTTCTTTAAGGCAGAATGACACTAAAACCGTTGAAGATTTTTTTTTTTTGGACCCCCGACTTGGAGGTCGTTTTTAAATTGTGCTATAACAGACGCTCATAACTTGCTAGCTGGAATTCTGGAACATCCGGATATCTGACGGTTGAGCTAGCCCCTAAACGGTGGACGAATGAGGTCAGGATATGCAGGTCTCTGTCATGCAAAAATTGAGCGTGCAGAATGCGTATTATATGCAGGGAGGTGTTTCAGTAGCTCAAATCTACTCCATCGAAAACGGCTCGGGGGCTCATTGAATTTCAATTTTGACCCCACCTTTGGAAGTCGAATTTCAATTGCGAGCGATTTGACTCTAATAAGTTGATAATAAAAAACGGCTCATTGTGGAGATAATTTTCTGTTGAGTCGGGCATAATCTTGCTGTCATTGCCCGCAGCTCTATGATTGTCTCTACACTACCGTGAGACAATCAGAGTGCATATTATGCAAGCTGTGCATCTCGGGTGTTGAGACTATGCGTCCACGGCACCTGCGTATAAATGGGAGATACGTTTTTACGTTCTGGTGCGCGCCAAGCTTCTTCCGACTCAATCTGCACAAATGTTTGTGGCGAATGCATCCCAATCCGGGGTCCTCATTCCGGCTTCTGCAAGAGAACGTGACTAAAACTCCCAGATCTTGAGCCCTATAACTACGTGGACAGAAAAATCTTTCCGGGGGTTCTTTCAGCCGCCCCCCCGGATCTAGCCATAAAGCCTGGCCGACCTGGAATAAGTTACGTGATAAGCACCCAGCTGGCCGAATCTAGACTGGGCGATCTTCCCCGAAGTTGCACTACAGCTTAAATCTTTCATTACGCATGCATGCATATTTGCGCATAAAAAAAAAGCTTAAAATAGCTACTGGCCACCTGTGGCAAGGGCCCTTTTTTTTTTTGGCTGGCGCGCCCGGAGCTAAGTGTGTGGCGAATGCACAAAAATTTTTACTCGGCCTGCACACAAGCCCTGTACATTGACGTAATGTGATTTATCATGTGAAGCATACCCACGTCATCATTGGCAAAAGGCCCCGATGTTTCACATTGTATAATAACCGAGAATGCGTATGTACTATTGTTAGTTATGTCACTAATGTCGTTCGAGGCGAGATCTGTGGCATGTCGTAAAATGTCTCGCAATGTCGCCATGTCGTCGTGTCTACGGCTCAATGTCTACACAATATCCTTGGCATCTGGACTATAACTGTACCTATGAAATTGAGCTTTCTCCAGCTGCATATCTATTCTTAATGCCGATGTCGGCTGATTCAGGCTGGATGTGGTGGTTACTGAAATGTCGCAATGTCGTGTTGTTCCTAGTCCCTTTTATTTTCCTTCATACAAACACTTGGATGCTCTTTGATGTCATTACCCTCGGAGGTGCACAATGACGTGGAAACCTCGCGCACGTGACATTCCCCGGAAAGAAGAGAAGCGCTTCCCGGTGCTCATAACAACGTGGCGCAATAGAACATTTTTCTCCAGGTACTGTAAGATTGACAGAAAAAGAAAGTTCAAATCAGCATGTTTCACATCTGAGGTATCCAATAAAAATGGTTCTGGGTTTGAAAAGTCGCCAGTTTTGTAGATAAATTGCCCCAAATGGAAATAAAGAAGCGTGGGATTACCAAAATATCAAGAAATACACCCTTACACCAGCAAAAAGTCCAAAAGAAAGACTATCAGTAAACCCAAACGCTCGTAAAACTTACATATACAATGGGGATATCTGAGTCACATCTAAGACACCAGTTAGAAGGGTGAAACATCAGTGAAACATACCTGAAACATACCTGAAACATACCTGAAACATACCTGAAACATACCTGAAACACAATTGAACTCATCAGTAACTAGCGATATTGTATTTTAACAGAAAACCCCACTACGCAGCCTGTGGCACATGTGCTGGCTACTTTGGTGAATGGCATAGGAGAAACATGAGGCCATTCGTCCCGAGTGCGCATCGGAACTGCCGGATTGGGCATTTTTCCCGGGCGTATGCAGAGAAGCTTATAATGCGTCCCAATGCCACTAGCCACCTTATCTCCTGCCCAAAGGGCCCCTCCTAATTGGAGCTGTTCGCACACGCCCGTGGCCAATGGCATTCGCCACATCGGTTTCCATGCAAACCTGAGACACCTGCACTGGACCCCCCGAGGACAGCGCCATAGCCATGAATCTTGCAAAGAAAGCCTATCTCCGTATCGTAAGTCTATCTCGGAACTCCGGAGATCCGTGACGTACGTCGCTATTCCGCCTTGGAGTAAGCTTGAAATGACATATGTGCGTCATCCCAATAGTGGCGGTGCATGCATGTGTCTTGGACGTTCAATGTCGAACGCACTTTGCGCGCAGGCGCTCTTTTTTGTTTTTATTTTTTCGCCCTTTCTTGGACATGCGCTCCTTATGATGTCATTTTCACTAGCCTCATGTTATGGCCTTTTGAGGCTCGGCAGGCACGGCAGGTACCGTGAGGCGAGTGCTAATATGGCTAATACACGGGAACAGTTATTCGACTCAGACCTTGTGGCGATGCATGTCGTAAGTGTACGCCCCGAACCATCTCCTGCAAAATGCCTAAATCTTTACGAGCCCTGGAGCAGTAGTTACCCTGCATTTGGAACCTAATTCGCCAGGATGCTCGGGTAAAATCTACATGTATGCACCGCATGGAAATGTCAGCACACTCTCGTCGTATTACCGCATATGAGTCTCGAATGCGCAGGACCTGACATTTTCCCTGACGGATCAACGCCAAGCCTCCGAGGGGTAGATTAAAATGGTACGATGATCAAGGCAAAAGAAAAGGAGAATTGAAACGAAATATCATGAAATAGGGACGCATGTGGCGCTAACGGGTTTTGGGGGTGACGTCGGTCGTGGCTAATTGAGCAGCTTCGGGTTCTCGACCGAGCTGAAACAATGCAAGGCATGCGTATGCGCATGCAGCTGTTTGCGCGAGCGAGAAGAACCAGTTGCGTGCGCGCGTGAATGCATCCATGCACAAGGTACATATCGCAGCGGAGGGTCATTCTAATTTCAACTGTGGTGCATATTCATATAAATATGTCTCGTTTCCCCCCTTAGATACTCACCTTTTCTATTTCCAACAAATATCTTCAGTTTCTACCATCAACCATCAACCATCAACCTTCCCCTCTTACACAATGGTATACTCAACTGAAGCTAGCAAGTGGAGAGCATACCAGTTCTCCGACCCCTTTGCCACTGGGTCGTTCGTGGTGTGCAACAAAATCAATACCAAGTTCTGCCGCCCGGACTGTGACGCCCACCCAATCACCGAATTGAGGGCCGAAATCAAGTTCGTCAACCTGGCCACCGAGGCCCTCAAATTGGGCTATTCTCTGTGTGAGCTGTGCAACCCAATGGTAGTGCCTTCCGTTAATGTCAACCTCTTGTTTGAGACAGTCAAGAATATCAATGCCTCCATTGGCTTTGTACAGCCTCTCCTTGACGACGATGAGGAGAAGGTCCATGAAACAATCAAGGAAAACATCATTGGCCAGGGACACGACCAACGCCGCATGTCCTTGCCAGCCAACGCTTATACCAAGAACAGCAAGAACATGCAATATTCGGTCTCGAAAAACGACTCGGAACATTATCGTCTTATAGACTTGGCGTGTCGCCATCTTGCGCTCGCCGCTGCCATTTCCATTTTCTCCGCGCCCCTGTCGGCGAGCACCCCTTGCTCAGGGGCAGGCAGTCCCAAAGAGGAAACCGCACCAAAGAAGAAGGGCGGCCGCAAGAGACGAGGCGGAGTCCTCGGCTTCAAGGAGCTTGCCACAAAGTCCAAGTTGTCCGCATGGCACTTTCACCGTGTTTTCAAGAGCATCATCGGCCTCACGCCAAAGACCTATGGAGACATGTGCTGGGAGTATTTGGAGAAGGAGCGGGACTCCGGCAATACGCATAACTCGGCGTTCCTCAAGTCTGAAGTCTCCACCGACTCGGAGGCCAAGGAAGGCCTTGGATCCTTGGCCCAAATATATGCGGATTCAGGGATGACGGGCAAGTATGCCAGCACGGGCCAGAAACGGAGAGCAGATGAAGTCAAGGACGAACTACTGGTTCCCGAACCCAAGAGAGCCAACACGGTTGTTTTTGATGATGTCACGGAAAAGACCGAAGAGAAGGACTTTGACCTCGGGTCGCGTGCCACGTCAGAGCCTAACTTGGCCGCTATTTACGGTCTGGGGGCTCCCCGCTCCTTGTTCCAGCACTTGGCCAACTTCAACAATGTCCAGGACCAAAGCCTGAATCACCCAGAACAAGCTCTACAATATGCTGGCCAAGCCCAACATTTCGCCGACCAGGCCCAACAATTTTCGGACTACTCGGACCATACCCCTTCGCCAAGACACGAGGTTGGCTCCGAGTTTAGCATGGACTTTGCCCAGCCCCAATATCCAATGGCACAGGTGGCTCCTCAGTCGACCATGGCTCAAAACGACTTACAGCTCTCGTTCGGCCTCGACGAAGACTTCTCTTCCGTCAACATCTCCCCCATCACAATGACCAACGAAACGCCGCAGGATATGGATCAGTTGAGCTTGGGTTTCGAAGACCCATTGTCCATGTACTTGTCGCCTCAAAACGTCATGGGACCGCTCGACCACTACATGGCCCCGGACTCTGTGCCTGAAATGCCCGTCTACGACGACAAGAAGGCCTTTGACTTGGCCGCCGACCCCATGATGGCCGGCATCAATGACATGCTTGTGGCAAGCGGATACTAATGATAGATAGTGCGGGCACTATAAATGAGATAAATACAATAGATACGGTACACGAACAGAATGTAGAAGTAAAACAGAGGAATAGAGATTAAAATGGTGGTCATAGATTAGAGGATGTACGGGTGTACGGGTGTATTTGACCGATGGAAAAGTCACCTGAGACATCTGAAACACATCTAAAACATTTCGAAAATACCTCCGGAATACATCAAACACATGTTCAACATTCAATTTATGCCAATTAAAACAGACTTTTATGTTTGTCAGGCCACTGTTGTTGGCCGACGGAATTCCAGAGGGTCACGAAGGGACTGCATATAGAGACGCATGCATCGCCGTTCCGTACCAATCCACCAGATTCTGAGAATGTTCGAGCCAATGCGAGTGAAGCGGCCACGTCTCGTTATGTGCAGGCGCAGATTCTCTCCCGCATGCGGTGCGGTTGTGCGCGGCTCACCATTGGCGACGGCTAATGCTGGTCCGTAGTGCCGATTATTATTACCCCTAGAATGCGCCTCGTCACGTGGACGGATAAGCTTGACTTTAAGATGAGCATGACTCAAAGATAAGCTTAGCTTGAGGATAAGCACCAGCAAGCTGAAACAAGTGATAACCACTTAAAAGAAGGCCAACACCTCGGTCGTGCGAATTCCAAAATAGCAGTGATTAATCAGCATCTAATACCACTAATTTCAAACCAGTACATCTGAAGACACATGGAAGACACCGGAGCTCACCTGAGCTGCTGTGATCATCGGGATTGTCGCTGTTTCCTTTTTTGGAAAGTGCAGTAAACACATTCTAGGATTGTAACTTTCTGGAGAGAAAACGCACAAGACTTCGGCGATAAGCACGGTTCGTTATGGTCCGTGGTGGTTATTGCAGATTGCAGATTGCATGGTTCATTACAGACATTGCAGAAAGACATTGCAGACAGACATTGCAGACATCTGCCATGCTTGCAGAATTCATTTCACTTAAGCTTGTAGAATTCATTGCATTTGTTTGCATTTGTTTGCATTTGTCTTGATTTGTCTGCATTTGTCTGCATTTGTCTGCATTTGTCTGCATTTTTTTGCGTTATTTGCGTGGTCTGCATTTTTTTGCATTTTTTTGCGTTGTTTGCGTGGTCTGCATTTTTTTGCATTTTTTTGCGTTGTTTGCGTGGTCTGCATTTTTCGACATTAGAAGCCGTGCGTGGAGGACTGGAATCACCAATCAGCGAACATGGATTCAGTCCAGGAGGGACAAAAGATGTCATCGCATCCGGATATCTCGGCAACACTCGATTTCCATATCTCCATTGGTATCTGTAGCTTATCCTATCTCCATTGAGACTGTATCTTACCCCTCCACCTCCATTGATATGAACCAATTGGTATTCCATACAGCTTCACGTGACAAAGGCTATCATCCACTTGAGTAGACAATCCACTTGAATAGACAGAAGGATCATAGCAGCATCATCATCATCATCATCATCATAATCATAATCATCATGGTATCGGTGTGATAACATGTAGGATGAACACCGCCTTCTTCAGGAAGACTCTGAAAAAGCTAGGCAATTGCTTGGTATCTCTTCCAGGTCTTCCATGGTCCTTGTTGCTATTGTGACTTCTCAATTAGTCTCTTCTCAGTCTTCACGAAAGTCTTCCCAGGGGATCGCAGCGATCCTTTCATAAGGCTGGTAGCGAAGAATGAAGCTTGCCCCCAAAGTCCTCGAGAATGCGGTCAGCGTCATCAATCCAGGGAAACAGTTTATTCTCCAGCGAAACAAGCAGACCCCATGCATCGAAAATTTGAATACATCCCAGTCCACTCAAATGGTCACTGAAATGCTCGGAATTGGTCTCATCGTCATACAAACAGGTCCGCCCAATTGGTCTTCTTCATAAGTATCATTCTCAGTCTTCGAATTGTTCTCATCCCAGGCTTTCAATTGTTGTGGTCCCAATCAATCATTTCAATAGGTCTTCTCATTGGTATTCCCACTTAGTCTTATCACAGTCTCCTCGATTGGTTTTCCCAGTTGGTGACAGAATAAATTTGACCTAGAAAGTTTTACTTGACTGTTGTTCTCATGCATAGTCTTCCAATTGGTCTCCTGTCGAGTCTCTAGCATTGTCTTGGCATGTTTCATTGTGACGACCTCAAGTTGTCTCGGAATGCCTCGGCGTTACCTCGTCAGCCTCATTTTTTGTCATCATACTCCGCCACCCTCTCCTTGTTCTCCCGGGCGGCTTGCACAAGCTGCTGAAAGGCTCCCGAAGCCTTGGGCGTCTTCTTGCCGTCTTCCTGCTCCACCTCGCCCAAAGCCTGGGTCAAGTCCTTCCATTTCGAAAGAGGACTCTCCTTTATCAGCGACGGATCATCAATCACGCCGCCTCCCTCGCCAAACAAGTCGATCTCATTAGGGTCGTCGTCGCCATCGCCCTGCATCAGCTTCAACTCCTGGATCTTGTTCTGCAACTTGACCATCTCGATCACCTGGCGGAACTTCTTCTTGCCGTCGAAGTGTTGCTTCAAGTTTGGCAACAAATCGGCGTTGCGGTGCTCGGAGGCCACCGACACCAACCATGGATCATTCAAAAGCTGCTTTGCCGTGGCCCGGTTGTCGGGATCGTACTGGAGTGCCTTGATGATGAACCTCCGTGCATCCTTAGAAACGTCCCGCCAGTAGTCTGCATGGAAGATGACAGCATTGTTGTGCTTGACCTCATTGATAAAGTCGGTCACATTTTCCGACCGGAACGGCGAGTACCCACAAAGAATGGTGTAGGTGACCACGCCCAAGGACCAGATATCACAGGGCTTGCCGTGGCCCGTACCAAGAATCACTTCCGGAGCTGCATACCCAAAAGAACCTGCACTCGACTTCAACTTCTCGTTGGGATCCTGCAACTTCTTGGCAATGCCAAAGTCCGCAAGCACTATGTTGGAGTTGCTAGTTTCGTCAAGGTACAACACGTTCTCGGGCTTGATGTCACGGTGCACAATGTCCTTGTTGTGGAGGTAATTGATGGCGTCCAAGATCTGCAGCACAACCTGGGACGCATCGTGCTCCGTGAAGCGGCCTTGTTGCACGATCCGGTCAAACAACTCGCCTCCCGTGGCCAATTGCGTGACAATGTAGAACTTCTCCCTGGACTCGAACCAATCCACAAACCCCACGATGTGGGGGTGTTTCAACTGCTGCAAGAACTCCAACTCGTGCTGAACGATATCATCTTTTCCCTTCAAGGCTTTCTTCAAGATGATCTTGACGGCCACGTCCTGGCCCAATTCGATGTTGCGTGCATACCGGACGATTCCAAACGATCCTGCTCCAAGAGTCCGCCCAAACGTATAGTTAGTTTTGCGGTTGTAGGATTCCGGCTGGCCCGAGATCTTATTGAATATTTTCTTCACCTCCATCTCAGTTGCTATTAGTTGCTATCAGTTGCTATTGTTTTGTTAATTATTGGATGTTAAATGTGAGCCAATAATAAATAGTTGAACTGTTCTATTGTTGGTATTGTCTGATGTGTTCGTTGATGGCCTTGCTGATGGCGTTGGTGTTGCTGTGAGATTGCTGTGTGGTGATGCAGATAAAAATTGGCGGTGCGATTCGAAGGGGCGGGGCTCTGCTCTGCTTTATATACCAATGCTTTTGTGGTCGTGTTTCAAAAGATTGTTTCAGATCTGCAACTGTGCTGTGCGTGTAGACAGATGAAGGTGTTTCAACTGAGCAACACTGCGGTGGGCGGTCGAGGGTTGGAGTAGTCGCGACCCGTCGTCTGCCGCGGCTGCAGGCCATGTGCTTCCACGCCTCATACGCAGCAGCCAAGAATAGTTTTCCTACTAGTTATGGACCTTAACTATGGAGCTTACTGTATGATTTGATCTATTTTTGGATATTACATATTTATTAAATGCAGGAAAAGATTAGGAAAAGACTTTATGCATTTATAGCTCTCTAGAAGGGATGACAAGGTGAAGGGATCAAGACCCTATTAGGAAAGGAACTAAGAAGCCCTTTGTATTTGGAAATTGTGAAAAGATGAATTAATTCATTAGGTATTTATATTGAAGTTATGTGGTCCTGCATATAAGCACATTCGACCAATCAAACGTCTCTTTCTAAAAGGCTTGCAATTGGCGGTACGTGAGCGTCTAGTGGTTAGCAGCATATGAAAAGTAGAAAAATCTTGTTCTTACGTATGTAGGAAGTCTAGTAGTATTAATAGTATGAGACAGTAGACAGTAGACAGTAGAAAGTAGACAAAAGACAAAAGACAAAAGACAACAGACAAAAGACAAAAGACAACAGACAACAGACAAAAGACAAAAGACAAAAGACAAAAGACAAAATAAAGCGGTATTAGACAGCAGACACAATTAGTAGTATTAGTAGTATTGGTAGTATTAGACAGTAGACACTGGACAGTGGACAGTAGACAAAAGACAGTGGACAGTAGACACTGGACAGTAGACACTGGACAGTAGACACTGGACAGTAGACAGTGGACAGTAGACAGTGGACAGTAGACAGTGGACAGTAGACAGTAGACAATATTAGACAGAACTAGACAGACCTGACTTATCTGCAGTCCTCAAAGATATCAGTTACAATTTTAACACAGTATAGTATAAAGACGTAGAAACATAAGATTGTCGTATAAGATTGACGTATAAGATTGATAGAATACGAAGTGCAGCCGAGGCTAGGAATCGCACTCCCGCAATCTCGTATCTGCTTACCCGATTGGGCGTGCGGCTGAGGGGCTCGACTGCCCCGGCCTCCACTATATAAACCCTCCATTGTGCACTCTATTGTTCCTCTCCATTCTTCACGCCTATTCCTTCCTTTGCCATATTCTCGAGACATTGGCTCGCTTATTGTTTCCGTAATGCTTAGAACTGCAGCCAGATCGGTGTCTAGACACTCGGGGTTCTTTAGATCCTATTCGGTTGCTGCAAATTACTTCCCCCATGAACCCAGTGCTCCCAATCTTGTGACGGACTCCGTGCCGGGTCCAAAATCAGTGGACCTTAACAATTCCTTGGGGGAGGTTTTCGATAATCGGGCGTCATATTTCGTCACCGACTACTCCAACTCCGTGGGGAACTATATCTCCGATTGCGATGGCAACCAGCTTTTGGACGTGTACTGCCAGATCTCGTCCATTCCTTTGGGCTACAACAACCCGGAGCTTTTGAAGGCGGCACAGTCTCCTGCTATGGCCAGTGCTATCATCAATCGTCCTGCATTGGCGTGTTTTCCCCAAGCTGACTACTCGCTGATCTTGAAGGACGGAATCTTGGCCGCTGCCCCTCCGGGCCTCGATAAGGTCTGGACTGCTCTTTCGGGATCGTGTGCCAACGAAACGGCCTTTAAGGCGGCATTTATGTACCAGGCCGCCAAGCAGCGGGGCTCCTTGGACTTTTCGTATGAGGAGCTTTCTTCTACTATGCTCAACCAGCCGCCTGGGTCTCCCGAGCGTGTGATCTTGTCGTTTGAAAAGTCGTTCCATGGCCGTCTTTTTGGCTCCTTGTCCGCTACCCGGTCCAAGGCCATCCATAAGCTCGACATTCCTGCGTTCAAGTGGCCCGTGGCTCCTTTCCCCACATTGAAGTACCCTTTGAGTGAGCATGCCAAGGACAATGCCGATGAGGAGGACCGGTGCTTGGCCCGTTTTGAGGAGGTCATTTCCTCTTATCCTCCCCATACCATTTCTGCCATCATTGTGGAGCCTGTGCAGTCGGAGGGTGGAGATAACCACGCATCCAACTTCTTTTTCCAGTCTTTGAGAGACATCACCCAGAAACACGAGATTCTTATGATCGTGGATGAGGTTCAGACCGGTGTGGGCGCCACAGGAAAGTTCTGGGCCCATGAACACTGGAACTTGAGCTCTCCTCCCGATATCGTGACCTTCAGCAAGAAGTTCCAGGCCGCAGGTTTCTACTTTAGCAACGAGAACTTGCAGCCCAAACAAGCCTTCAGACAATTCAATACCTGGTGTGGAGACCCATCCAAGGCCATCTTGGCCCGCAGCATCTACCAGGAGATCGAGAAGAACGGGCTCGTGGCTAAGACTGCCCAGGTGGGTACCTTCTTATACGAGGCCTTGAAAACACTCTTTGCCCTGTACCCTCAGGTGACCAACTTGCGTGGTCAAGGGCTTGGTACTTATATTGCATGGGACCTTCCCAGCGCTGCTGCACGGAACGACTTCTTGTTGAAGATGCGTTCTGCGGGCGTGAACATTGGAGGATGTGGAGAGCAGTCTATTCGCTTGAGGCCTGCTCTTGTGTTTGAGGAGAAGCACGCAGACGTTTTGTTGAACGCCATTGAGTTTGCGCTGAAGTGAGCAAAGTCGGTAGATTCTTGTCTGATAAAGTAGATATACTGGCAGAATCCTGTCTAGACTGGCAGAATTGGCAGTTTAGTCTGATAGATTGGACAAAATTGGACAGACTTGAACAAAACGAACAGTCTCACAAAATCTGGTATGCTGGGCCCAAACTAGATATCTAAAAGGGTCTAAAATGATAGAATTAAAACAAAATTTGGTTGTCGAAAATCACACGACTTCCAAAAATAATGAAAAATTCAAACTTACAAACCTCTATTTGTTTCAGTAAGACTGATTAAACGTTTTACTCTGCTGGTGTACGGATGTTATTTACCATCTCATATGCAGTCCTCGCGCAATCCTACTTGGCTTCGCAGCACATCCCGCCTTAACTTTACAGCACCCACAACTACTTTAAAAGCCCCCAAAAGTGGCACACAAAAGACCCTTATCTAGCTGTACTACAGAATAGGCGTTTTCCTGCAGAAGAGAACCTACTGTGCAGTCGCTGTTCTGCAGAAAACCCTTCTTTCCACCTGCCTCCTTGCCCCTCCACCTTATATTCTGCTCGGCCATGAATCGCCGTTAAGCGCCAATGTTGGGAAAGTTATTCAAACTGAAGTCGCTTCAGAACGTCGGGCTCAATCCGCAGGTTTCGGATCATCCGGCGGCCCAAAATGGCGATCTTCCTAGGCCCTTCAACTCCTTTGAGGACTCCTACACCCGGGAGATCTTGTATGGGAACCTGGAATTCTCCATGAACCCCGTGGCCTTCAATAGCCTGAAGTTTCGGCTAGTGGTGTCACAAGACGGGGGAAATTTGAGGTCTAAACAGGTGCTTTACGATTCGTCGCTGGACGTTTCTCAGACTCCGTCTTTGGCACGAGAACAGGTCAATTCAGGACGAACTACTCCTGTGGGTGGCGCCATGACGTCTCCAGCAGGTAGCAGCGTGAATTCCATGCTTCTGGAGCAAAATGTGGGCTTCCCCGGGTCTCTGAGGCTTCCTCCGCTGCATACCACCCCTACTTCGCCCACAACCCCGAAATCTTTGCATAACATTAATGATTTGAACGATTATATGTTTGGAAGGGGCTTACCGTCGAACGAGCGAAATGTGGCCACCAAAATCCACCTCCTCCCGCATTTCAGCTCGTACCGGTGCGTGTTGATCTCCAATTTGTTTCTGATTTCCGATTGCGTAACGTCTACCCCTGAAACCGAGGCCGTGGAGGGCGACTGGAACCCTCAGCCGGTTCTCCCGATCAAAGAGATGTGCGCAGATGCTTTTTGCAAGTCTCCGGGCTCATTTGACTTACACACCAAGGCCAGTTTCAACTCCCGGTTCTCCATTGGCATCATTATTCCCTTGGAGGATTGTAGCCAATCGATAGAGGATGTGATTGGTCCTTTTTGGACCGCTATAGCTCACCATCTCATTGTGCTACAGACTCTTGTGACTAGAAAGCTTCTTCAGGCATTGAAAACAGCCACCGTCCACAATATCTGCCCCTACATCAACAACAGACGAGTGCTGCTTCCGAAAGGGTTTCTACAGATGGAGTACGAGCTCAGTCTGCTGCTCCAGAAACTTATCCGGTTGGTGTGCCACAGTGTGAATTCCCCTAGGATTCTCAACATCAACTCGGTCATGGCATACGCTTTGCAGACGCAGAAATTGGAGTACAAGTCCAAACTTGTCAATTGGGCGCTTGAGGTCATCAACTGGCTTGAGTTCAAGGATGGCCGCAACATCTCCAACTTCCACTTCAACGGGGGCTCAAGCTTCTCCAGCATACACCCCCAGGTCTCCAACAGTCTGGCCCATTCCATGCACAATGCATGGGCCGACAAGACTTCCACATCCAGCACATTTTTAGCCAGTCTCCTAGCGCTCATCATGCCGTTGCAGGACCAGCTCAACGAGGAGCCTTACACGTCGGACTCGGTGGCTTCCAAACCAAAACACGTGGCCCGAATAGTCATCATGACCAGCAACTCGGTGGTGGCGAAAAAGCTCATCTTCATCTTGAGCGGAGTGATACCCAATGTGCAGTTTTGCTCGGAGACTGACGTCAAGACCACTGCCAAAAAGAGCATCACCTCTGAACATGAGTCCCGTGACCCAGGTCAACCAGACCCTGCATGCACTCCTACCAGACGTACCAGTGCTAATACTGGAAATACCATTGCATCTACTAAACCTAGTCTTGGGACTACTGTATCTAATACCGGAACTAACCAAGAAATCAGCCCAGAAAATTTTGCATCAAATCCTGGACCTATACTCGGATCTATACCCGGATCTACTCAGTCCGACTCTCCCCACAATGCCAGTCCCCGGTCTCTCAGAGAACAACGGGCTCCTTTCGCCAAACCCATTCCTATTAAGTCACATGTTCTGCTGGACCATTCTGACAGTGCCAGTTTATCAGTCTCCTCCAAACTGGGCTGGGAAGTCCCCACCAAGTCCGTGGCCAGTATTTCCTTTAATGACCAAAAAGGCTCCAGTGAAGACGCCAATGTCACTGTCGCAAGACAGATCCCCTCGTCGCAAAGACTCAACAACTCAACGTCCATTGCATACCTTTCGTCGTCGCTCAACTCGTCATTATCGTCCAGTGCCTCGAACTACTCCCTCTCGAAACTAGGCTCCAGTTTCATGGACAAATGGCGAGGCTCTCTTGTGGGCGCCAACAAACCTGCCATGCCCGGCTACAACTTCGACTCCATGGATGGGGCTTTATCCCATGATGTTCTCTCAGAAAATTCGTTTATGATCTCGACAAAATCCCCCTCTCCGGCATTCGAATACGACGAGCCCATATGGGAAGATACAACGCAGCTTCTGAGGCCATCCTCGCCCGGAAGAAAGACACAGAAATACCCTCTTTCTGACGATAAACTCTTGATCAAAAGCAGCGGAGGTGAAACGCTTCCCACGGTCAACATCGACAGAACCAAGTCATCCATATACATGCCCAATCAAGGCGACGGCGGAAAGAAGGAGAAGAATGCGGAGTTGATTAAGCTGAAGTTGGCCAGTATCATGTCCAGGAAGACGCATTGGCTGCAGGACGGGCAGACGATACGGATCAGCACGAACACTAATCCTAGCAGCGGGGGAGTTTGTAAAGAGCTCCTCCAGAAACCACAGCGCAATGTGGTCCTCAACCCCAACGTGGCATTCGTGGATGCGTTCCGGCCAGAGTATATCATACAGTCGTGCCCTGCCAACCCCCGGCTCGAAAACCAGGTGATCAGTGCCATGAAAAACGACTTGTTGTTCCATCACAACAACTGTGGCAAAGCGCAGGTCTCGTCCACTACAGTGTTTGTGAGTCTTCGGGCGCGGGAGATCAAGCTCATTGAGTTGAGCGTGGGAGGCCCTAGCGATACTACTTCGCCAAAGGGCCCCCTTACGCCGCCCGTCAATGTGCACGTGAACAAGGGCTCGGGGTCGCCGGTGACGTCGTACTTCAGTGGCGTGGACCAAGGGTACACCAACAAGGAACGCAAGTCTAGCCCCAATGCATACAGGACCACCATCAAGAAGGTGTTCACGCCCTACAAGAATTCCGGCAACAAGAAGGCCATAAGTGACATGGACGCGAAACTTGAAAAGCTCACGGAGATTGTTTCCTTGATTAACAACAACAGCGAGTCGTCAGAGGGGTGTCGAGATAATCTCGACCGCATGTTTTACAATTCCGTCAGTGAAATCCTTGAATAGGGGAAGAATAAAGAATGGAAGAGCAGAGACTGATTACGGGACAGCAAAGTTCACAGTCCAAATGGAGAAAATAGAGTTTATGAGTCAATTTACAGCTAATGAAGTTAGAGGTCAAGTTAGAGCAGCCAGTTAAGGTGTCTAGTCTAATGCCTTTGAGGAGAGTACAAGATTGAAGGAATGGGGAAGAGGAAGAGCATACGAAGCAATTAGGTGCAATCATTGTCCAATTCAACATGGACTTGTTCCAAAAACTTACACTATCATTCCAAAAGTGTCCATGCCATATTCATACAATCAGACCAGAGTCAAAAGCATGGAATTAGGTCTAATGCCAGATCTGAATAAAGTCAGAATCGGGATGGTGACAGTCTATTGGACAGTCGAATGACTCAGACTTTGAATGAGTGCAGTCATAGTTTGAAGAGTCCAGCTTTACTATCAAATGGTGAGTCTGTCTGTCTGTCTGTCTGTCTGTTGAAATTTACCTGGATAATAGCCGATTTTTGAGCAGTCAAAAAATAGCCAAGCCACAAATGATTTCATTAGAGTTACTCAGTGGAATACAATGATAAACCAGTGGATAAGGAAGACACCTTGGACCATCTCAGACATTGAGCTACGGGAATGGATAAGATACAGAGTGGATGATACAGAGTGGATGATAAAGAGAGGATGATAAAGAGAGGATGATACAGAGTGGATGATACAGAGTGGATGATACAGAGTGGGTCTAGGGTGCAGGAAAGTGATGCTAGCTGCAGGAAAGTATCATTTTCCAAACGTCACTTGAATTTACTACAAAAGCATCAACTTCTGGTGGCTCGAAAGTACTCTTCAGACCAGCCATTGTTCGTGGATGGAGAGCCAGCCAGTGCTCACCCAGCGAGATTTTTCGGCCCCAAGCGCGACACGAAAAAACACCAAACGCCTGAAAGAACAAGAAAAAACCTTCCAGCAGGCAAAACACTTCCGCCTAATCCAGGGCCCGTTCATAGCAGACCATCCTTACAAAGCGGTTTTTACTCCTGCACCCACTTCAAGGTCCTTTGATTCCCGCTACTAGCGCCAGACCTTCTCTCATACATCAATCGATCTACCAACACATCTACAACTACAATCTACAATCTACAACTACAATCTACATCTACAATCTACAATCTACAACTACAATCTACAACTACGAATTACGATGTCGCCTAGAGAAGCCGAACTATTTATTGATGCTCCAGACAAGACGGACGAGGCATGCAGCAAGTTCCTCCTTCTCTCAGAATGCACGTATACCAATAAGAGCTTGGGCAGCTCGGGCCAAAAAGAAACCATGACTTGTGATTGTCCCGAAGACTGGGATGAGGCCAGCGGCGCCAATCTTGCGTGTGGTGAAGACAGCAACTGTATCAACCGGGTGACGTCGGTGGAGTGCACCAACGGAGGGTGTTTATGCGGCAACGACTGCCAGAACCAGCGGTTCCAAAAACGCCAGTACTGTGACGTCAAGGTGATCCAGACAGAGAAGAAGGGCTACGGGTTAGTGGCGCAGCTGACCATAGCTGAACAGCTGTTTATATATGAATATGTGGGGGAAATTATAGACGAGGCCACGTTTCGGCGCAGAATGGTGGATTACGATGCTCGCAAGCTCCGCCACTTCTACTTCATGATGCTTACCAAAGATGCGTTTATCGACGCTACGGAAAAGGGCTGCTTGGCTCGTTTCTGCAACCACTCGTGTTCTCCTAATGCTTATGTGGATAAATGGGTGGTGGGCGATCGGCTCAGAATGGGGATTTTCGCCAAGCGGGAGATCTTGCAGGGTGAGGAGATCACTTTCGACTATAACGTGGACCGGTATGGGGCTCAGCTGCAACCGTGCTATTGTGGGGCCTCCAATTGTCTTGGGTGGATGGGAGGAAAAACCCAAACCGATGCAGCACTTCTTCTCCCCGATGGACTTTCGGAAGCTTTGGGGGTCACGAGGCAGCAGGAGCGGGCGTGGTTGAAGCAGAACAAGAAACTGGCGAAAAACCATGACCCGGAAGCTGTTGTCAACGAGGAGTTTGTGCAGTCCATCGATGTGTCCTCCTTGACGGATACCGACGTGACGCGGGCCATGAGTGCATTGATGAAGGCCGAGGAGCCCACCATCGTGCAAAAGTTGGTGGAGAGGGTGTACTTGACGGAAGACCCACGCATCAACTCGCTCATTGTCAAGTTCCACGGCTACAAGACGTTATCGCGTGTGATGAAGGAGAACAACGCCAACGAGCCGCTCGTGGTCAAGATTCTACTGACGTTGCGTCGTTGGCCGTCCATGACCAGGAACAAGATCGAGCTGTCGCAGATCGAGAGCGTGGTGCAGGAGATTGTGGAGACGCTGCAGAACGAGCAGATCCACCGCTTGGCCAAGGAGCTCTTGGACGAGTGGAGCAAGCTACAGATGGCGTACCGGATCCCAAAGAACGTTTCCGTCAGGGAAGACGCCATGCTGCAGTCCCCCCTCTACGGGCGCAACCCACGGTCCGAGCTGCCTAGCCGACCAGACGAAGTCCACGACGATGAGTCATTACCGGATGGATGGCAGAAGGCCTTGGACCCCAACTCCAACACTCACTACTACTACAACAAAGCTATGGGCATCTCCAAGTGGGAGAAGCCTACAGACTTACCCAAGGGCCCAAGGCTGCAACAGGAGAAGAAGCCCAAGCGAGAAGCACGGTCTTCAGGAAAAGAGAGCCATGGGAAAGACGGCCATGGGAAAGATAAAAAGGACGGCCACCCAAAAGACATTCATGCCAAAGACGGCTATGGAAAAAAACATGAGGACAATTTTGCCAAGAAACACGAGGATTTTCTCCGAAAGCAAAAGGAGGAGCAGTACAACGAGGTGCGAGAAAAAGAAAAGTTGCTCCAGAGCCTTATTGCTCAGGCCCAGCTAGACGTGGAGGAGAAGAAGCGTCTTGAAGAGCAGGCCAAGTCCGACCGTATAGCCAAGCTCAAAGAGCGAAGACGGCGCAAGGAGTTGGCCAGCCGAAGCGAAAAGGATAAGAAAACACCCGTGTCTCCCGAACTCTTATGGACAAAGACACTTGCTCGGCATGTGCCCAATCTCATCAAGAAACACGAGGCGGAAATCGGCCACGATAACCTCAAGGGCTGTGCCCGTGAGTTGGTCAAGGTGCTTGCAGCCAAAGAGGCCAAGAAGGAGAACAACGTGCCGCCCAAAGAATTGGACGGAGCCAAGGTCAAGAAGCTCAAGGTGTTTTGCGGCGAGTGGATGGACAAGTTCTTGGTCAAATACAAGGCCAAGAAGCCTCGGCCCGACCTGACCCAAGAACACTCAGCAAAGAGCCTGAAATAGTGTGTCCAGCAAATAGCCTGAAATGTCCAACCCGTCTGATCAGTGTCATAAGTGATATTGGACGCAGACATTATGGGGCTAGGCTTGTGGGCACAGCCGTGATAGAGAGCTGACCAGATCAGATCATCAAATAAGTAACATTAGTGAATACTAACATCAGTAACATATAAAATACTAACAGATAGAATAGACTTGAGGTTGAAACTCCATCACTTGTATGTATTCTGTACCGTATTATGCAGTGTTCAGATTGTATGCAGTATATTTCTCTATATGCAGTATACAGCGTCAGTAATCTAGTAAACGGTTGGTAGAATACTGTCTACAATGTACTACTCTATAATCACCGTGGTGTAATATACACTGTAATACACTACTATTTGTGTCCAGAAAAGTACATATTATGAGTATAGAGTAGTGTGATAGAGTAGTAGTGTAGAGGGAGAAGCGTTGGGCCGTGTCCACACCGTGCAGCAGGATACACACCAGGACAAGAAGGCCCAACGCAAGACACCCATTTTCGGCTCTTTTTCGTGAAAATAGATTCAATAGAGTGCTGGAATTCCGGACATCACAATAAGTGTTTTTGCAAGGAAAAGTATTAAGTTTGTGTGTAAGTGTGAAACGGTGCAAGTTAATCCGGGGTGCACTATCAATCCGGGCACCTAACCACTCCGACAATACAAGGTACCAAAAAAGCGACTGATTAAAGACAAGTCCTTAAAATACACTGTCATACTATAGACTATAGACTGTAACAGACTAGTGGTGTATAGTAGTGTATAGTAGTAGGGTATTCTTATTTGGTAATGTTGGTGTAGCATAAATTAGTGGATTTGGTATGAAATGGGTAGTTGTGTCATAGGCATAGTGATTCTTTAAATTCTTATTCAATCTAGTATTAGCTTGGTATGGAATTCATTCGGTCCATTAAAACGCATAAAATAAAGAAGCTTCAAAGAAAGTAGGGATGAAGGAGGAGGAGGAGTAAAAAAAAGAGAGTAGAAAAATTAGTGCAGGGATGCGCCTTTTATATTCTTGGTATGAAGGAGGGTGGCGATTCCTTTATAGTTGTGCATGAGCGTGGGGCGCCATGTTTCAGGTTTTGCAGCCACCTGCGAAATCTCCACCAACATGTATAAATACCCGGTTCGCACCATAAAAAAGGACCAATAATTTACTACTACTACACGATATACCCATGCCATTGGCTCTTAATACAGACTCGAATCGCCTTATTAGAGATAGAGAGACCTTCTATTAATGAGTTGGAGGGATTGAACAAAATTGATCTAATAGAGATTCACGTCCTGTCCGAAACTTAAGCTCCTAATCCCATGTTCATCTGCTTGAACTCCTCAACTTGATCAGAATGTATGGATCTTATTGATCAGTTTTCCAATTTACTCTTATCGCTATTGTCATGGCCAGACATGGAGTCCTGTGTAGCTTTGCTTCCAAAGCAGAGCGTGGTTAGGGCAGTCTATAGTCTAAACTAGTGTGTTGAGCCCACATTGGTATTAGTCATAGTCATGGCTATAGTCCAAGTCTAGTATGGTCCAACATAGTCGGGTCATACTCAACTATCATGGTCACAGTCAGGTATTATGGTCATAGTCATAGACACAGACATAGACATAGTATATTCATATACATAGTCATGATGATAGTATAGTCTAGTCTAGTACAGTGGTACAGAGCATATTTCAAGTCTAGTGGAGTACAGAGCTAGTATAGTCACAGACATAGTATAGTACAGTAGTGCAGTTAGACAGTATAGTATAGTCATAGTCATGGTCATAGTCATAGCCTAGCCGCGGTCATGGTCATGGTCTCTGTTGACACTAATAGACTTCATAATGTCTTGGGATGAGAATAAATAGAGTAGACGGCATGTTTGTTCATGACTGTTGTCTTTGCTGTAGTCTTGAGGCAAAGCATGTCTATAATAAATAAGCTAGGCTCTTTCTAGCAACTTGGGGAAGTTCTCGATCTTCTCGTTTCCCGCAATGATCTGGTATGTGGTCACAAACAACGGAAACTCCTCGAGACGTTGCACGTTGGTCAATAACTCAAACACCTCGCGGGCGGTGACGATACCTTGCGACGATTGTCCATTCAACAACTTCTTCTCCGTCACTTCGGCACTTTCGCCCGTCTTGGCCATGTGCCGGGCCACCTTGACGTTCCGCCCTCCAGCACATGTGGTGATGAGGTCGGCCACACCTGCCGATTCCTGCGTGAATGTGGATGCCTCCGACTCGGGGAAGAAAATCTGTGAGAACCGGATGGTCTCCACCAAGCCCACTCTCATGATGGCGGCCTTGGCATTGTCTCCCCAGCCAAGACCCTCCACGAATCCCACGGCCAATGCCACCACGTTCTTCAACGCTCCGGCCACTGACGCTCCTGCAACATCTTGAATCACCCTCACGTGGAAGTACGGCCTGTGGAACGCTAACTTCAAGAGCCCATGGTCCACATCCTTTCCTTTACCCTGGAAGTCCTTTGGAAGTGGGTATGCCACGGTGGTCTCGGACCACCGGCCACGCGCAATCTCGGGCGCCAAGTTGGCTCCAGAAAGAGCTCCGCAAGTGATGCCAAGCTTCTCTGTAATGACCGACGTCAAAAGCTTGCATCCTTCTGGAGTCACCTCCAATCCCTTGAGGCACGAGATGGCCCGGGTGTAGGGCTTGACGTGGCCCTTCAATTGTTCGCAGATCTTGGGCAAGAACTGATGGGGCAAGTTGAACACAAGCAAGTCGGCATTCTTGGCCACCTCCACAATGTTGGAGTTGGCAACCAAGTTGTCTGGGAGCTTAATCTCGGGCAAATAGCGGACGTTCTCGTGGTCCTGGTTTATGATCTCGGTCAAGTTGCGTCCGTTGACCTTCTCTTCAAACACCCACATGTCCACCTGACGATGGAACTGCTCGGGATTTTCAGCCGTATTTTCAGCGAGGATCTTGGCGATGGTGGTGCCCCAGTTCCCGGAGCCGATAACGGCGATCTTGAATTTGGTGCTGCCACTGGCACTGGTGGCTGAGGCGAGAAGTTGCAGCACCTGCTGTAACCTTTGGACTGGCGGAGACATACTAATGAACGTTTGGGTAACGATGATGCAAAATCGACGTTTTTGGTTCAAGTTCGGTCTGCTGGGTTCCGTGGCCTTTATATATGTGGCTATCAAAGTCGCACAGCGCCGAAATTTCTTTTGGAGCCGAGGTCGCCTCCGCCTGTCCTCTGCACATTCACGCGACCTTAATCCTTTAGGCCGAGGTTCGCAGCACCCATCAAGCATGGTCATTCATGGCAAACAAGTGAATCGAAAATAAGTCAATGAATCTTGGTATTCAAAAATTTAATTGAGTAATTCAATTCAACAATAGGGGGACTGGACATGATTTCTCATGAAATCACTCACAAAATCACTCACAAAATTACTCATAGATGATGTCATGATCACTCACAGATGAATCAGTCATAACCAACCATAGAAATCAGTAGTAAACAATTTAGTCGACGTTTTGTTCCTTTTCAATTCCCTTCATAATCTACTCGAAGCTTTGGTAATTTCCTCGATTTCTCTTCCGATAATTTGATTCACCGGCATCGCAATACCAAACTAGATGCAAGTCCGGGTAGCCAATTCACCAGACTTGTATCTTCAAAGATCAAATTTACCAGCTCATATTCAGAAAGTCGCTTTGATCGAATTTCGTCTCTCTAGTCAAGCGAATATTTGAATTTTTTTTTTTGTACCCCCGGGTAGGTGCCAGTGGAATCACCCAAAATAGCTCTGCACCTATTCAACGGCACCATATGCGTTTTTCCGTGTGCGTCTGATAACGATCCCTGCGCACTCGTGGCGAGGCATGTGGCGCAGGCGGTTCTCGCAGCATGGAATTGCAACCATTCGAAAAAATGCGAGTCTCCAAGCAACAGTGGGACATCCCTTTTATATGTTCCTCGTGTTTCAAAATTGTCTCATTAGGGGCACAAACAGAATTGCCAAGATTCCTGTTTGTACCCTGCCTGTAGTATTTAAACAATCTGTCCCCCGTAATCAGGAAAACATGAGATAGACTACCGTGAGAAATGACAATAGAGTTACCACTAGACTTGAATACAAATATCATGAGACAGAGAATGGATACCAACCACTCTCACGCTTGCAAAGCTTTTAACACAACCAACGCATACACAAATATCGTTTATTAATGCTCACATACAAGTGTACCAATGAATACTGCATTATGAATGTTATAACGTTTTTGATCTTATGACATTTATAATTATGGCCAAAACACTAACCATCATCATCATTTACACTGGGTCTTCGCCTTTCCCGTTCATACTCAAGATTCTCAGCATAGAGATCTTTATCAGCATTCCTCTTACAGGTCAAAGTCCCCCTGTGGCGTTTCAATGCATCTCTCCGGGCAAAACCCTTCCCACAAGCACTGCAGATATTGGCAGGAATGGCCAAGTGTTGCTTGGCATGGCGCTTCAAGTCACTTGAACGCCGAAACAGCATGCTGCAATTACTACAAGGAAAGTTTCTTTTTGCAGTGGTCAACGAGCCTGGGGTTTCAAGTGGTTTCGTCTGCAGAACATCAACCGAGTTCTCAAGAAGGAAGTTCCAGTCTTCGTTTCTCTTCTCACCGGGATGTGAACTTTGATTGGGTGGTTGACTAGGTTGTCGTTGCAAAGTCTGCGGCGAAGGCTCCTTATCATTGTTGAAAACATCGGTACTGAAGTTGGGGAATTCCTTATAAAAGTTCTGGATCATTAACTGACCGTTTTCATTGGACCGAATGTCCTCGGAGCGTCTGATGGGGTTTCCGTGCGGCGACAGCACATACTGGAGTCTGGCCAAGAGGTCTTGGATCGTGGGGTCCACGATTAGGTCGGATTCCGTGGACGTGGCTACCAACGCCTCGTGCGCCAAACGTAGGAAGCGAGCATCCTCGTCCGACTCGTTTGACTCAGACCGCCGCATGGCGTGGGAAGAATAGTTCGAGTTCTCGGTTTTAATAGAGGGTGAATTTCCGGCTCGGGCATAGCTATAGTTGTGTTCGATCACCACAGGCGACATCCGCTGCATGTAATTGAGGCCCTTCGGAGTTAGGGCTCTGCTTGGGGGCGAGTCGTTTCCGAATTTGGAGAAGCTCATGATGAGAATGCAATGAGAGGGGAGAGGGATATAATGCGGTATTTGGTGTGAATTGGTGGGGTTTGAAAGAATGGGTTTGGGTTTTCCTGAACGGTTGTTGCTAAGCGTACACACCCGTTTGGAAAACTGTGGCGCTGCTGAGGACCGGAGGTTGGTATGCAACGGAATTTTGGGGCAGGAGAGCGCTTTTTGACAGGAACGCTCTTGGAGTTTTTCAAGCTAACGCAAAAGAGGCTTGAATTATCAATTTGAGCTAGTTTTGCAATTCCCGGACTCTAAACCCAGTCGCTTGGGCTGATGCTTGCAGTGGCAAAATTGTGGGGTAGTGAGAGGAGGTGCTTTGCCAAGTTCAGGAGGACGGAGGAATTACACAGATTGTGGGTTGAAGTTAGAGAGCGGCTATGAACACTCATGAGCACAGTCTATGGTGCAAAATAGCGCTTTTACGGACGGCAGACGTTGCTTACAGTGATTAGATATCACGTGACATTTTGCAATTAGCGAAAGCGATGGTGTCGAGAGGTGATGGAGCACGTGATGCACACGCGCCTGTGGCCATCGCCCAGCATTTGGACCGCGCACGCCGTGCCTATCACTCACCGCGGTGCATCTGAGCCTAACTATGCACCTCTCCAAGATACCTTCTCACGACACCAGAAGACTCCCAAACGCCACAAGAGCCTTAAAACAACTACCAGGTCTCCAGAGATATGTACAGCGAGCTCCCAGCGCGGCCAAAGTCGCAGCGTCTCGTCAACCGCAGCAGAGCAGAAAAGCCCGCCCAATACTTCCAGCAGTTCAAGAGGAAGTCGCAGAACATCAGCAACATCAACGAGCTCTTGCCCGGAATCAACGATATCTCGGATGCGTTCGAGGCCATGCCCATCGACTTGGTCAAGTACCTCACACTCCTCAAAGAAATTGACGCCAAGTGCATCAAGTCAATTCCCGTCATCAACCACAACATCAGCAACTACATCGACACGCTCCATGAAAAAGGCGACAATGCCCCAACCAGGCTCACCAAGATCGAGCGGCTACAGAGAATTCGCAAGCAGATCCACGACGTGGTGCCATGCTTAGAGGAGAAGATGCATGTGACGTCCGTGGCATCGGATGTCATTGCCAAGCACATGCACCGCATCAACAACGACTACAAGGTGATTATTGGCAACAACGAAATTCCCGAGAGTGTAAGGCTCGGTCCTTACAATCACCGTGCCATCATCGTGGATCCCCAAGGAGCATCGGATGCAGGCAAGACGGTGAATCTGCAGCGATCTGAGAGTCGAAGAGAGGCCATCGCGGCCAAGAGGGCCAATAAAGACGACGAGGACGAGGATGGGAAGAAACGGAAAGGAAATGGCAGAGAAATCACGCCAATTGCAGAAAGCAACAACAAAAGACGCCGCAAGGAGAATGAAAAGACAAGTGCACCAGTGTTCGGTGACAAGGACAAGAAAAAAGCCAGTGGAAAGCCCAAGCAAGAGAGAGGAGATGAGCCTAGCAACAGTGGGTCCAGTGGGCAAGAACCCACGTACTGCTACTGTAACCAGGTTTCGTTTGGAGAGATGGTGGGGTGTGACGGCGAGACATGTCTGCGGGAATGGTTCCACTTACCATGCATTGGGTTCAAGAACCCACCTAAGGGCAAATGGTACTGTGACGAGTGTGTGGCGAAGATGAAGAAGGCTAAGAAGTAGAAGTTGAGAAGAAACACCCAGCATCAGGGTGCAGGTTGCAGGTTGATCAGATTGAACAGAGTGACTCAGATTGCAGGTTGAACAGATTCACTCAGTTGATCAGCTTAAAGCTCTGGTTCTTGTTGGATATCATTCTTAATTAGTCGAGTGAATTGCAATTGGTGGTAATCTTGATTATTTGGTGGTTTGATCATTTTGTGATTAGGACATGCCTATTTTGAAGTAGCGATTGATTGCTGAAGGTCATGTCTTGTGTGATGGTCTTGTGTGATGGTCGTGTGTGATGGTCGTGTGTGATGCATCAAGTGTGAGATTTGCCCCATGATTTGATTCGGACATGGCCGATGTCTTACAGTGACTTGAAAGGTACGGGCAGGAGGAGATGGAAGACCGGCAGCCTTTGGTCGCGTCTGGTGCAGGAGTTGTATGCACTAGTCACGGCAAGGTCAAGTGTGCTCGCTTGGGGTTACCGTATACATCAGTTGGGAGCAAGACTGCACGTCCAACATGATCGAGCGGCGCCCGCAAGCCTAAACGCAAAACAAATGCATAAGAGCAAATGCAGAAAACCAGTGCAAAAAACCAGTGCAGAAAGCCAGAAAGCCAAGTGGCAGAAAGGGATGTGAGGTCACCACATGTAGCATGATAGGACTCATGCTCGCGTCGCTCGTCCATTGCCGAAGTGTGCCTCGTCTAGGTAGCAGCTGGGGTGACGTCGGCATGCGCGCTCTTAATTCCGTGCATGTCCATTTTAGGAACGGAACACCACATCGGCCGCCCTAACCATACTCATCAAGAACCGGGTTTGATTCAATTACGCAGGAGATAAAGGTAGAAAATCAAGGTCCATGGTATAAGCGAAAAAGAAACAAAAAAAAAAAAAAGAAGCAGCGGAACAGAAATCAGTCAAGGTGCAAAGACCCAAAAGTCTCGTAAGACCATAGACTGCGTAGACGATGGATTTTCCGGCAGTTCGTATTTTTTCTTCTATTTTTTATTTTTTATTTTTTATTTTTTATTTTTTATTTTCCTCCCCACCTTCACTACCCATTGACCCCAGTCTCCATTCCTCTCCACTAAACTCCATTATCCACTAATTACTACCTAGACCTACTACATAATAATGACTACAGAATCACCCAGAAGAACCACCATCAAATCCTATGAATATGCCAAACGTAGTTTTCAAAATTGACTGCTAGTTTTTTATAGTTCTATTTTTTATTTTTTATTTTCTATTTTCTATTTTCTATTTTCTATTTTCTCGTTTTTTTCCATTTTCTTCCTTTTCTCAACAGATGTTCCCCAATTTAGTCACCGCAAGGCGAGTACGGTACATAACGTAAACAGGTGTTTATACAATACCTAAAAACGGGAGGCTGTCACAAATAACCTCTGGTTTTAGCAGCAGGCAGCAGAAGCGAAATAAGCTTGAAACAAAAGCAAACCTTTAAATCCCCACTCCAAGGGCAGTAACGGCGGTGGCACGTGACCGCAGAAAGTTTCTCTCATGGGGTGAGTGACTTGCCTCGTTTGGGGCAGGCCTATCTGCCGGCCTCAGAGGACTGCGCTGCTGCGCTGCTACTTTGGGCGCTCAGATACGCACCGCACGAAAAACTCGTCACTGAAATCCGACCCTCGACTATTTACTCTATAAGCCCCCAGCGTCCTTTTCCGCAACTCCGCTCCAGAGCTTCTTCCTTCGTGCAAAAACTAACCCCGCTGCAGATTTTCAAAATCTATTACAATTATGGTCAAGGAATATAAATTAGTCGTGGTTGGAGGCGGAGGTGTGGGTAAATCTGCCCTCACCATCCAGTTAATCCAATCCCACTTTATTGACGAGTATGACCCCACCATCGAGGACTCCTACAGAAAACCTTGTGTGGTGGATGGCGAGGAGGTGATGTTGGATATTTTGGACACCGCCGGCCAGGAGGAGTACTCGGCTATGAGGGAGCAGTACATGCGGACCGGAGAAGGCTTCTTGCTTGTGTATGCCATCAATCTGCGTAACTCCTTGGACGAATTGCAACTGTTCTACGAGCAGATCCAGCGGGTCAAGGACCTGGAGAACGTTCCGGTGTTGGTAGTGGGTAACAAGTGTGACTTGGAGGGCGAGAGGCAGGTATCCTACGAAGAGGGCTTGGAGTTTGCCAAGTCCATCAATTCGCCGTTCTTGGAGACTTCCGCCAAGCAAAGAATTAACGTCGAGGAGGCTTTCTATGGCTTGGTGCGTAACATCAATGAAAAGAAGTATGCTCCTCCTCCTCCTGAGGAGGTTGTGGAGCCGGTGGTTCCTCAAGAGACTCTGGATATTTCGTCTGAGAAAAACCCCAAGCCCGTGGCTGTCAGCGCTGCTGCTGTTTCTCCTGCTTTGGGTAAGCCCCAGACCCCTCCTAATGTGTCTACCACTGCCACTATGCAGAGAAAAGCCCAGAAGGCCCCTTCTGCCGTGGAGCAGAAGAGCAAGGCCGGCTGCTGTGTTATTGTATAACAAGTCCGCTGTAATACTATACTCTTAATATATGAGGCTTCCTTATACTCCCTGGTAGCGTTCAAGGTGGGTCAATAATACTATATCACTGCACACAGGTCTGTAGAACTGTTGAATCGCTTAATGACAGTCTTTGGTATATGTTCTGCTGGACTATGACCGGTAGATGAGCATTTCGATAATTTCCCTTCTAAGACTGGGTTCACCTTCATGGTTGTCTACATGCCGAACCAGCCTATACATGGCTCCAATGGAATCCAGTGAACTAAGACACTGTTTATTTCTAGTACTATTTGAGTAGAACATTCACTAGACACTAATAGATACTACACTAATAGATATTACACTAAAAGATACTAGAATTCTACACAGGAAGTACATTCATTTATACCTGTTTTTAAGGTCTCTTTTCAGTCTAATGTATAACCAGAACCTATCCTTTAGATGTACACCTTATATTTGTATCTAATGTTTAGGAGAGTCTACTGAAAACGTATCAAGCACTTGGTACTGGTCAATTGAGTCAGTTGAGTCAGTTGAGTCATTGTAGTGGTGTAGTTTATTCCTGTATAGTAATATATATAGTGGTAGTAGAGCTTGGTAGACGGTTGGAATTTGTACAAGTAGACCACGTGCTCTCGATTGGAGAAAGGGATACAACTTTTGGTTCTATTGACTTTGTAGAATCCTATCATTCTATCACCAGCCACTACTCTACCACTTCCATACATACTGAGTCATTATTACACTACTACTACTACTACTACTACTACTACTACTACTTAGTACTTTTTACTGACTTACTGACTCACTGACTTACTAGGAGATACAGTGGAATGTGATGGATGATAATACCTTTCTCGTTAGTAAGTGACTACTATAAACTATCTTCTCGTCCAACTACCTGACTAGAGTATGACTAGAGTAGGAGTAGACTAGGAGTAGAGTAGGAGTAGATCTACATTAGCCTGGAAGAACTATACAGAATATAATCTATATCCATACTGTTACTATTCACTACTACTATATCAGGACTAGGATCCATGTCTAGAAGATAGTTCATTAGTATTGCTACTGTCATTATTGTTAATGCCAGAAATTGTCTAATTATCTAGACTATAAACTTAAAAGTCTAGACTATTAACTTAAATGTCTAGACTATTAACTTAGATGTCTAGACTATTAACTTAGATGTCTAGACTATTAACTTAGATGTCTATATTTATGGGCCCATGTAATGTCACTATGGGTTAAATTCTGGTCACAATATGTACTTACAAGTAACTTAATACGGACAGTGGGTTCGGGAAATGGGCCACAGGTGGTTTCTCACAGTATACTATTATGTATTATCATTTTCAATGGTACAGTAAGGTAGGGTGGTAGACTTGTATTAATACCCATAGAATAATTTCTCCTACTATTATCAATTCCAGAACAAAGGGTGGTTTTAATGCTTGAGACATATTACTACTCACTCACTATATACTACTCATTCACTATATACTACTCACTATTCACTGACTCACTACTTCTGTATACTACTCTTTACTAAGACTACGACTATACTACTATATATGTCATAAGCCAGTCTTGCACTCATGGTAGTCGGAACATAAGACAATAGATATACCTATAGTTATGTTATAGTTATGTTATAGTTATGTTATAGTTATGTTATAGTTATGTTATAGTTATGTTCTAGAACAAATCCAGTAGAGTATTGGATTATTGTTATAGAGGTGAGCTTTTTTACACTAGACTAAGTTTTAGCTTGTCATTCTGTTGGAGAGTTGGATTATGCTGATTGGTGGTTTCTAAGGCCATGTCTCCATGATCTAGTTGACCATGACCTTTATAGCAATTATAGCAATTATAGCAATTATAGCAATTATAGGAATTATAGGAATTATAGGAATTATAGCAAATTTATTAGAATTCACTGGTCAGATCTCCTCAATTCCATCATCTCCAGAAAAATCCACTCCACTTGACTGTATTTGGTCCTCCGTTGCACCCACGCAGACGTGTGCAGTCTTGGGGAAATGTCCAGTTGGGGATTAGAGATCTGAGGAAAGAGAAAAAAAGAAAGAAGTGAGTGTTAGAGATAAATTGGATTGATACAAAATTTAGTCGTCTTGGAAAAGTGAATGCTCTGGTGGTTTGGTAAGTGGGACTATGCCCTGTAGTGCGAGACCATGCCTATAGTGCGCAGTGGACTTTGAGGTGGTTCCCAAGACAGACGAATCTATACAAGTATTTGGCTCATACTTGATTTAAGCATATTTGGGTAGTATCTTCTTGTTGGTAGTATTTTATTATCATGGTACGTATATAGAGTGTTGTACAGAGTGTTGTACAGAGTATCAACTGTACTGGTGGAGGTATCTCTATATGATACCAAGGAAAAAGAATTTAGAAAAGTTGATAGGTTACAAGGGTTATACGAGAATACATGAAATGCATGCTTGTCTTTATTGATCGTAGATCTAGTTGATGAAGTGGAACACTATGAAGTGTAAGATCAAACTGGCAAACACGTAGTCGCCAAGAGCTCTCTCCGGGGAAATGGTGGCAAAGGGCCTTTCGGAAACTGAGGAGTCGCTCTTGTTCGGCACAATTGAAGCGTACTGCAATCTCAAGCTGACGGTCAAGACAAACTGACCCACACACGCAATGAAGCCTCCCAAGAACGCATTGAACGGGAAGTTGCCAATGATCAACACATACACAAACTGCAAAGCGCCCAAAGCCACAAGGAACACCAAAAACACGTCAATGAGCTTCAAGCGCCCGTTCAACGTGCTGATGTAGTTGTTGTAGGTGGTGTTGACTGCAGCAACAACGTCTCTGGCATTTTGAGACACCAGCAGACTTTTTTTTTTGGGTCCATCTAGATCAATTCGACTGGCGCCACCGGCGGTTTTGGCGGCCACGGATGCGGCGGCCTTCTTGGCCACGGCTTCTTTCTTGGTGCTGTCTTTCTTGCTCATACTGGTGGATTAGAAGTGTACGCTGGCTCTTTCGTGAGACACCTGGGGTGTGTGCAGGACACCTATATATCCACTATTCATAACCACAATTCACCCACAATTCATCCCAATTGGTCCTTATTCAACCACACTTAATGTAGCTGCCATTTGGATTCATAACTAAAGATTCATTCCAAAATAGTAAACTCTTTTTGTTTATCTGCTAGGGTCTTGGGATGGTACCACCTCCTGCTTATGTGCAGTCCCCATAGGTAGGAATATATAAGCAATAAGAAACGTTTAAATAAAATGTTCTTATTGTACTTGTATTTTTTGACGTATCTTTGGTTCGGTATCTTTTGTTGGTATGGAGAAAGTATGACATCACGTGCGCACCAAAATACCCATACATTCTTGGCAGGCAGAGCTTACACCTCCAGCACACATGACGTCGGCCGTAGAAGCAGACCCCCACGTGGATGCCACGGAGCCGCAAAAGGCCAGGCTCCTCCCCAAGGCGCCCGTTCTGCGCATCATTCCACCGCTAAACTTCTGCCCCGTGGAAAAACAGCTCTACCGTCTGGGCCAGCCGTCTCTCATCAACCAATCGTTTCTCGAACAGCTCAACCTCAAGACCATTCTCTGGCTCGCCAGTGAGGAGCCTGTGGAAGATTTCTTGGACTACTGTCTGAACAAAGGCATCAACATCGAGTTCGTGGGCTTGATCAATGACTACAACTACACCAACATCAACCCGTGGGATTCGTTGGACGACAAAACCATTGCCAGTGCTTTGGAGCAGATTTGCAACAAGGACAATTACCCATTGCTTGTTTGTTGTGGAATGGGGCGGCACCGGACGGGGGCAGTGATTGGGTGCTTAAGGCGTCTACAGGGCTGGAACTTGGCCAGTGTTTCGGATGAGTATAGGCGTTTTTCGGGTGCCCGCGGAGGACGCATATTGGTGGAGTTACTTATAGAGAGCTTTGACATACTGAGCGTTCAGGGCGACCCAGACCGGCTCCCGGACTTTTTGAAGTAGTGTGAAACTGACGTGAACAAAGTGAATTAAAAGAGTGAAGTGGACTCAGTGAATTTAGGGCACTCAGTGAATGAAGTGAGTGAGGTGAATTTAGTGGACTAAGTGAGAAGTGAGTGAGAATCTCTGGTATACTGACCTACCAGAAATATCACTAAGAAGAGGAAGTACTTGAAATTGTGAGAGATCGTGTACTTTGTTAAATGCATTTTTACTAAGGCTAGAAGTGTGATTTGAGTATTGGGAACTACTAAAGGTCTGGGTCCAGGTCTAGGTCCAGGTCTAGGTCTAGGTCTAGGTGGAGGTCGAGGTCGAGGTGGAGGTGGCGCGACTGCTCATGGAAACATTAGGCCAGATGGCTGAACATGTCTCAGTTCCCACTATACCATTAAAGCCTGGTGTACGGATTTGGTGTACGGATTTTTGAAGCATACAATCCTTTTGCCCAATCACGTGAACCGATTAATAATTGACTAATGAATTCAATTGGTTGAATATTTGGTTGATTGACTGTTGATCTTGACTGCATTAAGTCATTCTCGGTTTGCTGCCATAATCTCACAATGCTCGCAGCAAACCGAGGTGGAGGCATGCGCACCCGTGCATCCCGCAGTACTCGTTGCCTCCGTGTGACGGCACACATCCCTCGATTCCCCACCAGACACCGGAACCCATTGTCAATCCAAGACATCACTATTCCGAAATTCCTCGCAAACAAGTCTCGTTCTAGTTACTATGGGCAGGTGCATCACTATCATCACTCTTGGCGGAGTGACTTCCTTGGGCTTGTTGACAGGCTCATTAGTCTATGAGTCTTTACAGAACATCCCCGACTTGATCAGGTCCTTAAACAACCAGGACTCCGTGCATAGCCTGGAGGGCCAGTCGTTGGCCAACCGTATAAAGACTCATTTGTCTATTACCAACGTGGTCAACTTGGCCTTGGCCGCATTGTCTACCAGTGCCTTCAGAACTGCCTATAAGCACTCCGGTGCTTCGGCAAAACACCCATACTTGATTTATTCTGCACTTGGTGCGCCATTGGCGCTTTTGGCTTTGTTCTATAAGGGCGGCAAGCCTATAATGCCTATCACTGATGACATGAAGGCATACTGTGATGAGTTGAAGGCCAAGAAGAGCAAGAAGAGCAAGAAGAAGGACGCTGCACCTGCTGCTGCACCTGCCGCTTCTGAGCCCGAGGCTTTGGATCTGTCGTATGTGAACATTTCCGAGAGTTCTTCTTCTAGTGAGTCGTCGCCCGTGACGCCTGAGGGCTCCAGCTTGTCAAACTCTGTACACTCCATTGAGGAGGAGGTGGAGAATGCCTTGCGCAAGAAGGAGCGTGTGCATGAGCTCGATAACATTCAATCGGCTTTCAGCATTGCATCTTACATTGCTGGAGCGGCGTTTGCCATTTCCAGCGTGGGGTTTTTGGGGGATCGTTACTTCATCTAACGGTGATTGATAGAACCTATATGATATGATCCATGAAGAGGCATCATCCCTTGGACTTGTTTATTGTCTGATATCCACTTGTCTCCACATCTTATTGTGGTCTAAACTTAAACCTTATTGTTTTGGTGGTGTGGTCATCGTGGGTTATTGTTGCGAACTCGATGGTCTCAGTCTTATTGTTGCGGCCTCGGTAGTGCGTGGTCTATTGTTTAAGGAGGCGATGATGTAGTGGATCCAGGAAATGGAGTGGTTAGTATTGGGATCGGGGCAGTATATGCCAAGCAGTGCAAATGTTTATTAATGTATTTAAATTCCCGAACCAAGGCCAAATTCCTCTTTGCTGACTTGGCGAGCAACCTGCTTACTCATACAAAGGGCCAGACCAGGCATGTCGCGTCGGCGCCTGCACACAAGCCATCGGGCTCAGAAGATAAATAGCCAGCCATTCCCCCCGAAAAACATTACATCCGTAAGAACCCAAATATGTCTACTTTCTACGAACTCACCCCCAAAGATGCCAAGGGCGCCGACTATTCCTTTGAGCAATTGAAGGGCAAAGTGGTGGTGATTGTGAATGTTGCCTCCAAGTGTGGTTTCACCCCCCAATACAAGGAACTCGAGGAGTTGAACAAGAAGTACGCCGAGCAGGACGTCCAGATCCTTGGATTCCCATGCAACCAGTTCGGAAGCCAGGAGCCCGGCAGCTCAGACGAAATTGCGTCGTTCTGCTCGTTGAACTACGGCGTGACCTTTCCTGTGTTGGAGAAGGTCAAGGTTAATGGAGACGATGCCGACGCCGTGTACAAGTTTTTGAAGTCGCAGAAATCGGGGCTCATGGGCCTCAGCCGCGTCAAGTGGAACTTTGAGAAATTCTTGATCAACAAGAAGGGAGAGGTTGTACAGAGATACTCGTCGTTGACCAAGCCCATGAGCTTGACTGCAGAGATTGACGCTTTGCTCAAGCAATAAAAGGGTTAAAGGATTCTTAAGGAAGCCAATAATAATTAATAGGAATGTATTTTAGAAGTGCCAGTACAGCACAGTACATAATCAATCAGGTAATATATTAATAGGAGTTACAATTGGATTTGAAAAATTATAGTTTGTAGTATAAGAGAGAATCTTACATGAAGAATGGGGACTGGGATGATGGTGAAGCGGACGGTTCGCAGCCCTGTCAATGCAAGATCGTACGATCTATTCATAACCGGTCAACAGAAGAAAAGAACCGAAAAGAACCGAAAAGAACCGAAAAGAACAAAAAAAAAAGACCGGAAAAAAAAAAAAACGTGAACAGAATATGATTTAAATGCTCTATCAATAGATCTACCAAAAACACCCTCTAAAAATCACCAGATCACTCATGACTGCAGCCCCTTACCCCACTCCATTGTCATTTTATTGTCTATTTCTGTCCATGAGTGCGTGGTCATGATTGCTGCATGAAACAAACGGGATGCATGAATCAAACGGGGGATGTGCGCGCCAGCTAAAAGTAGCATCACCATTTCAGTACACCAAAAGAGTCAAAGGATCAAAGAACCAAAGAGAAAAAAAGAAAAAAAAAACAAGAACAAGAACAAAAAGAAAAAGAAAAAGAAAAAGAAAAAAAAACAAGAACAAGAACAAGAACAAGAACAAAAAAGTGAAAGTTAAAAATGAATAAATGGAAGGAAGGAAGTCTTAGGTTAATATCTGGAAATAGAAATTCTTTAGAAAATAGAATCATGGTTATGAGGTTGGTTTTATAGTAGTGGAAGTTGGTGGTGCAATTGGTGTGGTGCAATTGGTGTGGTGCAATTGAGAGTGTGGAACTTGGTGAATTTTGGTGGAGTGTGGAAAACAACATAAAGAATGAGAAGTCAGTGAGTGGACTTAGAAACTTAAGACTATAGTCAGAGATTTCAGAATCGCACCGAATCCGGAGGAAAAAAGAAACTATTCTGAATTTAAACGAAAGACTCACTAAACTCACTAAACTTACTAAACTTACTAAACTTACTAAACTTACTAAACTTACTAAACTTACTAACTGTCATGAGTCACTAATTGATATGACTCACTATCAGACTAACTATTAGGGAACTATTAGGGAACTATCAGACTGACTACTACGGAACTATTAGACTGGCTACTGAACTAGGAACTACTAAAGAAGTAGATACATCAGACTTATTAGTTAAACTAGAGAACAGCCACTAGACTGACTAAACTACTAGAGAAGTAGAAAGTAGAGAAGTAGAAAGTAGAGAAGTAGATGACTGGACTGACTGGACTACTAGGTACACTGAAGAAGTAGGGAAAGAGACTAGACTGGATAGACCAAGTGACTGGACTAGATTCACCAGAGAAGTAGACTACTAGACTGGAGAAGTGGGAACTAACTACTAGATTAGAATACTGGACTACTACAGAAGTAAATACACTAGACTGGACTGGACGAGAAGTAGGAACTAATTAGTAGAGATAGACTATTAGAGGTAGACTATTAGAGGTAGACTATTAGAGGTAGACTATTAGACTGGTTCACATAAAAGCAATGTATCACCCATACTCCAAGATCATCGGACCAGAGTTAAGTCTAGAAAAAGATAATACTGTTTAACTCAGAGTATACTCCACGTATCTGACACCCAGCTATACCGTAGTACTAGAATATATAGTGGAGTAGAGCAGTACCCCATAGTAGAGCACTAGTACCATTTTTCACCTCTGACTATATACTCCCATGGACTAAAAAGGGACTGAGACTAGACTGGTTTTTTCAGAATCATTACCTAATACTTGTAGATCTAGTAGTCATTGTCTAGCATTCATTGTAGTAGTCATTGTCTACCATTCATTGTAGTAGTCATTGTAGTATTCATTGTAGTAGTCATTGTAGTAGTCAGAGTCACAGTAGAGGCAGTGAAAGACTAGACTTGTATCAATAGGTTTATAGTCGTCTGTTCTAGAGTACAGATTGGAGTAGTATACTATGGTACGTTCTTGGGTACACTTGGTTTGGTAGATATCAAACTGTGGTCCAGAAGGTCGTGTATATGGTAGTCAGCTAAGAGAACATAGAGGATACTAGTGTAGTATTATTGTATGGTAGTATTATTGTATTGTAGTATTATTGTATTGTAGTATTATTGTATGGTAGTATTATTGTATGGTAGTGTAGTGACTAGATTAATTGTTCCAAGATCAGAATTAGTACTTAGAGTTGGTCCCAGAAATGATGAGGTTGTGTACTGTCATTTATAAGATTTATTCATGGTGGTCCATAGTACCGCTAGATAATGTACTAATATGGGAACATGTCTAGTGAAGTCAACTTTAAAGAGTATAGAAGCTTGTTACAGTAGATCTGAAACTTGGTTTGGAAAGACCCTCGGAATGGAATCGATGAACACGTGACTTGCACCACCCCATACATTATTTGGCCACACACTTCAGATCAAAAGTTCCCGTTTACATACGTTCATCATAAAACCAACAAAAACCCATAGCCATTTAAAAATTTCGAATCCATGTTTTTTTGTGGAGGATGAAACGGCCTAAGTCAAGAGGTCGGAACTGGATATAAGCCCCGGAAGTGCCTGCGAGTCCCCGGAAGTGCCTGCGAGTCCCCGGAAGTGCCTGCGAGTCCCCGGAAGTGCCTGCGAGTCCCCGGAAGTGTCTATTCCGACCCCGCCAACTCAATAAAACACTACTAACCAGTGCTTCTCTAATAACTAGAGAATTAAAATTCCCCACTAATCCTGGTCATTTTATGTCTCCAAATTCTTCAATGTCATTAAACCTTAACCTTATACTCTATTGAGAAATTCACCAATTGTCTATTGAATGCAGAACTTTCTAGATTACTCTAAACAAGTCTAATTCGCGAAGCTTACTTTAAAACAACTTCGAAACACTGATTCAAGACTCTCTCCACACATCTCCTTTACTAATTGTACAATCCATTATACTATCTATTGTACTGCTAATGTGGCGAGTGTATAGTCCTGCATAGTAGCAAGCTATTATAAAGATGAATATGAATATGAAAGTAACCTGGAATACTTTCAGTCCCTGAATTTTCAACCTCTTTTATTTGTTGGGAGTGCGGAGCCAGTTTATCAGCTGTATGCCCAGAAAGCCGGATCGTGCAGTTCGCGCGCAGCTCGAGGCCCAAATAGTCGCACCGGTCCGCCATAGAGGCCGCCTCCAGACCGTTGGCCACCTCCTACGAGCGCACGAGCGCACGTCACATTCCACAGATTTCCATGACTCTTCGCGCGCTCCACTATAAACCTGGGGAACCTCTCCTTTCATTGTTCTTACTTTACCTCACATTCTCTTCCTGCCAATTATCCTCCTTGACTGCCATTTAGTTCGTGTCTGTTGTGTACGGCAATATTCCTCGCCAAATTGCACTTGTTAGCAAATTGACTTTGTTATCTGCTAACTGCTTTATACCCGATCCCATTCTTCCCCTATTCAACTGTGGCTGCTTAACCCCGACTCCTCAACTACTTGGTTGGCTTCCTCCTCAATGTCGTCCGATCTTTCTTGCACTTCAACAGACCAATCTTGTACTTCGTCATTTGGAATGTACGAGAAGGGTCTGCTCTTACTCCATGGAAAATACCGCTTCATCCTGCAGATCCAGAAGGGCTCCTTTGGTAGGGTCTCCTTGGCCCTTGATACTTCCAATGGCCGCCACGTGGCTTTGAAGGCCATGCATAAGTCCAAGGATGTGGAGTTGATGGCTCGCCATGAAATCGATGTTTTGCAAAGGCTTGGCCGTGTCAATAAGCACATTTGCCAGTTGTTGGATAGCTTCGACACGGCCCATTTTGTGGTATTGGTCTTGGAGTATTGTGCCAATGGTGATTTGTATGATGTCATTCACTCGGGCTCGTCTCCAAGTGCTGTTGATGTCTACAACTTGGCCAAAGAAATCCACTCGGGCTTGCTGTACTGCCATTCCTTGGATATCTACCATAGAGACATCAAACCCGAGAACATCTTATTCACGGAGTCGGGCTCAGTCAAGATCTGTGACTGGGGGTTGGCCACCTTCAACAGGACCAGTACTGTGTTCAATGTTGGCACTGAGAAGTACATGGCACCCGAATGCTTCTTGCACACTCCCATTAGCTCTAACCCTTCGTATGTGGTGCAGTCTTACGATTGCAAAGCCGCTGACTATTGGTCTGTGGGAATTACGCTCTTGACTGCAGTATTTGGCTCTGCTCCTTTCAAGCCCATAGAACGCGTGCGGGACGATATGGGAGTTTCGCCCGATGGCTTCAAGATGCGGGGTAAGACGGTCAAAAAATCCTTGGAGTCCGATAGCAACTTCAAGAACTTTGTGTTTTACAACAACACAAGCGTTCTTTATGACATTTATCCGGACATGAACGAGACCTGCTTCAATGTGTTCATGCATCTCTTGAAGGCCGGAGGAACAGAGGACGATTTGGCCAGGTACCACCACAAGTGCCAGCTGCGTGACTTTGATCTCTTCATAAAGGAATTGGGTGACAACTGGAAGTATGGCTTGACTGTATGGGAAGAGGAGGAGCTCTACAACAACACACCCGACTCCGAGGACGTGGCAGAAGTCCATGAGGAGTCTGTCTTTGACATGGACGACTTCTCCACCAAGGCCAACCCCAAGCACGAGACCGATAAGGAAGACCTGAAGGACGAGAGTCTCCCAGGTCATGAGACCTACATGAGCAGTATCCCCATTGGGACAGGTGGCTCACAGCAGGCACAAGCATACAGCATCCCCATGCCATCATTGGCAGAATCGTCTGCCACGGAACTCTCGCAGCCCAAATCGTGGTGTGATCTTCCAGACTACTTGGACGACGTGGAGTTTTCAAAGGTTTTCAACAGTTTGAGTTTCCGCAGCGCAGCACCCATCCAAAGTGCCGGGCACAACACCAATATAAAGACCATGGGTTCTTTGAAGAACCGTGACATTCAGATAGTTGAGCAGGAGTTGCTGGCTAACCCTGAGCCCATAGAATGGGACAGCTACTGAGACGAAATAGAACCGGTACTGGCATTAACGAAACACATGAACACAAAGTGTAGACAGTAGAGTACATTCACAGTGATTTATATACTGCATCTTTTCTAGGATATTGGGATTTAAAAGGTAAGAGTGGTTCCATTGACACTTAGCACCACCATAGCATTATACTCAAACTACTACTGGCACTACTCCACTATACACTCATAGATGTAGATCCTCATAGTGGCTACAGTAGAGTACATCAGAGTACAGTAGAGTACATCAGAGTCCAGTGTAATAGAATAGACTGTTAAAAATTGATATGGCAATAAATTGAACTCTCCTACACTATAGAATAAAATTATTCCATTTTTTATTATTTTTTGGATATTCATTATAGCCATGGACGGCCAGTTCTCAGGCTTACTGCAGAATATTGTAGAAATATGTGCTGTTCGCAATACATTAGCTTCTCCCCTCTTTTCCTACATATCTCAGTGAGAGCACCTCAAAACAAAAGAACTCAAAACAAAAGAACTCAAAACAGAAAAACACAAGACAGAAAAATTCAAAAAGAAAAACACAAGATAGAGAAACACAAGACAGAATCTCTTTGTTATTGAACATTTAAATAAGTCAATACTTCTGTACTGCACAGAAGACCACTAAATCTGTTCTCTATCCTACTCTCTATCTTACATCTCTACCACTAGTAATATTGTCTAATACTGTACCTCTAATACTGTCCTATTAAAATTGTCGGTGTCATAATACTCATACATTCAATACTGTTATATTCTAATTCCATCACATTTAATGGTGTCATTCTTTTAAAACTCTGGTATAATCCTAATACTCAGTTCTCACGTGATTCAGAAAGTCTACTCCATACTTCTTTGTAAAGTACAACAGATATGTACGTGGCCCCAAATTTTTTTTACAGTGACCAACCTCTTGCTCCTCACCGAGATTTCCAACCAGCGAAATTTTCATTAAACTATAAAAAGTCAATTGATATCTACTGGATTGGACACCGCGACTCGCCAATGAGGCTCGATTGTATTGGTCAATGTATTCTTCAAAAGTGTCTTAAGATCACTAGAACTCAGCAACCATAAGTTCTCATCATGTATATAATTTGAGGTGAATTGTTTCGGAAGAGAAACTGAACGAATTAAAGTCTGTGACAGAAACAGAGACAGAGACAGACAGAGACAGAGACAGACAGAGACAGTGGAGTAATTAGTGATACGGACAGTGGAGTAGTCAGACATAAAGGGTGATACGGAGTGGAAGTCTATGGTCAAGGCAATGTTGATAAACTAGAGGAGATAGTACAGTAGAGTAGTTTATGGTGGTGGAAACACAAGAGGGTATGACACAGATCATAGAGGACAGCACAGTAGTACAGCAGTACAGTAGTACAGTATATAGAGTGACAGTACAGTAGACAGTACAATAGACAATTGTACAAGACAGAGTAGGAGAGTAGGACAGAGTAGGAGAGTAGGACAGAGTAGACATAGTGGTCAGAGCTAATTATGAAATCACTCTTACTCAATAGTTTCTGGCATGTAGTGACCGGCATAGTCTCAAACGTAGAGTACTGATGATCTATGGTCATGCCCATTAACAGTCAGCCACGTGACCATCGGAAACTAACTCATTATATTCGAATCAATATTACGTCATCACACCTTTTACATAAAGGAGGAGTACAATGGGAGATCATCTCCAGTGGCCAATGAAAACAGGTATTTAGCGAGCAAGTGTTGCAGCCAGGATCTACGGCATTAGGCATAGATAAGAGCGCCGCGCAGCACCGGCAGTCATGTGGAGGAGTGGACCATGCGCTCGGCCGAAAGTCGTGCGCGAGCTCAGTCAAGGAAGACCCCCGACTTGCTCAAAGTCATGTGACGTGGGCAGGCCAATGTAAGCCAATGAAATTTAGACAAAAGAAAAACAAAAAAAAAAAGGGAAAGAGAGAGATGATTGGACAGAAGATTTTATTTTTAAAAAGAAAGAGAAGGGGAAAATCTTAGTACTAACAAAAGCCACGTCACTGGTCTAACCCGCTGATCCGTATCTAAGGGCCTGTTCCGGTATGACTCAAACCGGGGAGCGCTCGCGGGCCTACACCGGTATCGTGACACGAGGGCACTGTATGCACACCGCGCCTTTTTTTCACCGACGCAAGATATATAAAGCACCATATCCGCTTTTTTCCTCACTCCAATTACTTTCTACATATTCCCACAATGTCTTTTAGAAACGCTACTCTCCGTTTAGCTCGCCAGGCTTCTTCCAACGCCGCCAAGCAGGTTGCTGCCAAGAGAACCCTCGCCGCCTTGGCTTCCAGACAAGCCCCTAGAGTGGTTGCCAAGAGTGCTGCCCCTATGGCTGTCCGTGGTGTCAAGAACATCAACTTCGCCGGTACCGAGGAGACCGTGCACGAGCGTGCCGACTGGCCTAAGGAGAAGTTGGCCGAATACTTCAAGGACGACACCTTGGCCTTGATTGGTTACGGTTCCCAAGGTTACGGCCAGGGTCTTAACATGAGAGACAATGGTTTGAACGTTATCATTGGTGTCAGAAAGGATGGTGCTTCGTGGAAGGCCGCCATTGAGGATGGTTGGGTGCCAGGTGAGAACTTGTTCCCTGTCAACGAGGCCATCAAGAAGGGTACTTACGTCATGAACTTGTTGTCGGATGCTGCTCAATCCGAGACCTGGTCCGAGATCAAGCCTTTGATCACCAAGGGTAAGACCTTGTACTTCTCCCACGGTTTCTCGCCAGTGTTCAAGGACTTGACCAAGGTCGAGACCCCAGCTGGTGTCGATGTCATCTTGGCTGCTCCAAAGGGTTCCGGTAGAACCGTCAGATCCTTGTTCTTGGAGGGCAGAGGTATCAACTCCTCGTACGCCGTCTGGAACGACGTCACTGGAAAGGCCGAGGAGAAGGCCATTGCCATTGCCATTGCCATTGGTTCTGGTTACGTCTACCAAACCACCTTCGAGAGAGAGGTCAACTCCGACTTGTACGGAGAGAGAGGATGTTTGATGGGAGGTATCCACGGTATGTTCTTGGCACAATACGAGGTGTTGAGAGAGAACGGCCACACCCCATCTGAGGCTTTCAACGAGACCGTCGAGGAGGCCACCCAATCTTTGTACCCATTGGTCGGTAAGTACGGTATGGACTACATGTACGACGCCTGCTCCACCACTGCCAGAAGAGGAGCTTTGGACTGGTACCCAAGATTCAAGGACGCCTTGAAGCCAGTTTTCGAGGACTTGTACGAGTCTGTCAAGAACGGTTCCGAGACCAAGAGATCCTTGGAGTTCAACTCCGCTCCAGACTACAGAGAGAAGTTCGAGGAGGAGTTGAAGGTCATCAGAGACATGGAGATCTGGAAAGTTGGTAAGGAGGTCAGAAAGTTGCGTCCAGAGAACCAGTAAACGGACAACGGCGCTGCAAAATAGTCATGAATGGCTCGGACAGCTGCAATTCAGTTCTATCCCACCGTGGGTGTAATTTATGTACATATAGCATGAGGACATGTTTGTTGAATAAACTATCCTAAAGAATACAAGTAGAAATACGAGTTTTGAAGATTATAGAATTTATGTGTAATGAGTGAAGACTGGCTAAAAGACGGTATTAATACTGGCTAAAAGACGGAATTAATATGGTCCTTGTAAGTGTTGACTTGATTGAGAAGTGAATTGACAATTCCTGGTCACTGGTGGTTATGGAGCCCTCAGTGCGCGCACGTGATTAGGGCTAACCCCCGGAAGTTAGCGCGGTGAGCCACTGGCAGCGTCGTCATTGTCGCACCCTCGGAAACGCGCGCAGGCACTAAAAAAGCCGTGAAAAACTTCTCACCATACTATCAATCTTCTTCCACATACATCATGGCTGTCGGTAAAAACAAGAGATTGTCCAAGGGCAAGAAAGGTATGAAAAAGAGAGTCGTCGACCCTTTTACCAGAAAAGAGTGGTTCGACATCAAGGCTCCAACCACCTTTGAGAGAAGAGATGTTGGTAAGACCTTAATCAACCGTTCTACCGGTTTGAAGAACGCCGCCGATGGCTTGAAGGGCCGTGTGGTGGAGGTTTGTCTTGCCGACCTTCAAGGCTCCGAGGACCACTCGTACAGAAAAGTCAAGTTGAGAGTGGACGAGGTTGAGGGCAAGAACTTGTTGACCAACTTCCACGGCATGGACTTCACTTCGGACAAATTGAGATCCTTGGTCAGAAAATGGCAATCTTTGGTTGAGGCCAACGTCACTGTCAAGACCGCCGACGACTACGTCTTGAGAGTGTTTGCCATTGCCTTCACCAAGAGACAAGCCAACCAGGTCAAGAAGACCTCTTACGCCAAGTCTTCCAAGTTGAGAGAGATCAGAAAGAAGATGATGGAGATCATGCAAAGAGAGGTTTCCAATGTGACCTTGGCTCAATTGACGTCCAAGTTGATCCCCGAGGTGATTGGCCGTGAGATTGAGAAGTCTACGCAATCCATCTTGCCTTTACAAAACGTACACATCAGAAAGGTCAAGTTGTTGAAGCAACCCAAATTCGACTTGGGTGCTTTGTTGGCTTTGCACGGAGAAGGCTCCACCGACGATAAGGGAAAGAAGGTTTCCTCTGGGTTTAAGGATGTTGTTTTGGAATCGGTATAGATTATGAGTAATGAGGTGCAGAGAAGCACGCAGTCAAGAACAGATGACTTACATAGTAGTGTAACAATATATCAGCACTATACATACTTGCATCATACCTGTTAGTTAAAATAACCGCAAATCTGGTTTAGACGTGACAATCTATATATTATGGGTAACGTACTGCACCCAGGCCTCTCTAGTCTTGCTGCTCGAGCCAGTACTGTATAGGGCCGCGGCCGGATCTCGCTATTGAAGCCACTCTAAAAGTATACACACGCAATCGATTTGTGTCAAAAAAATACCATTGTGGTGTCCGGAATTGCAGCAATCCAAAACTTATAATTACATCATAGCACGATGGAAAAAGAGGGCTTTGCGTTGGGCCATTTTGTGCTGAGGTAGCCTGGTGCACGGGTGTGCGTTGTAACCAAGTCCCAATTCCGGCAAGATCCAGCAATTCCGAGGGTTGCAGCCACTTTATATATCTACTCCACCATGCTCTACTACCACTAGTCGATGGTGATTCATAAAGCATCAAGTTGGAATCCATTATTTATCACTTAGATCTAAGTATATTTCTACAATTGAAAGATTTATACTACCATATGCAGTGGAGTATCAGTATCAGAGAGCATAGAGTAGAGTAAAGATGAAGTGAAGTAGTAGTTTAAGTGGTAGAGTATAGTTTAAGTAGAGAGTGGTAGGCTATAGTTTAAGTAGAGAGTGAGTATAGTATATCAAAGATAAAGGAATAGTTATAGAATATAAGTCACAAGAGTAGAGTAATGGTGAATGAGTGCTATACAGAGTGTAAATTAGGAAGAGTTGAGAGCTAAAGATTTTAATAGATAGTATAAGAGACCATTGGTAACCGAGTATAATAGTAATAGTATTTATTACTTATTCGGAACGGTAGAGAGTATCAGTAGTACCAGATTGGGTATCATTCTCTGATCAATCAATTCCACACCCATACTTCTAATATAAATCTTATGAGAAGATATGGAGAGGTGGATAGTGTAAAGTCAGTGTAGAGTCTAGATTCAGTATAGAGTCTAGATTTAGTTTAGAGTCTAGATTTAGTATAGTGTAGTATGAAAAAATATAGAGTAGGGGAGAGTGGTGTGGAGTAGGTGGAAATGAGACTACGAATCGGTGAAAAGGTGGTATGAGAAGGTGCGCACTTGGGGAAAAAATATAAGAGTACATGGTCAGACAAGAGACAATGTATGAAATAATGTATGGATATTATAGGACTTATACAAGGTAGTGAATATAAGGATCTGTAACTAGAAAGAAATAAAGAAATAAAGAAATAAAGAAATAAAGAAATAAATATAAGGATCTGTAACTAGAAAGAAATAAAGAAATAAAGAAATAAAGAAATAAAGAAATAAAGAAATAAAGAAATAAAGAAATAAAGAAATAAAGAAATA
>NLAD01000866.1:0-197859 GCA_002370245.1 Metschnikowia sp. 04-226.1
GAAGTTTACATAAATCCGCGACAAGAAGCACATAGTAGAGTCCGGCCACAAATCGGGTGCAAAAACCTTCGCTAAAGTGAATAGTGTCAACACGGACACAAATCGGAGTACAGACGGCTTTGTGAATCTGACGCTTAATGGGGTGCAGATCTCCGGATTAGTCACCACCGGTTTGTAATCTTGATTAGATAATCAAATACTACAGAACATTACAAAGACCACAACTCGAAAAATAGTAAATGGCTCCCAAGTAACAATTAAGAACCAGCGTCGTATCAAAGCTGGTCTCACTTCTGGTCACGCAGCGTACGGCTTTCTGTTCAGAGAGGTGTGACGAGGAATAACAATACCATAAATTCTACTAATGTTACTGTCAGACCCTTATGACAGGATATTATATCTAAAGTTTTTTTTTTACTACAAAGCTCAACCAAACATCGGGAAGCTTGGGGGTAAACCCTTGGATTGTATTTGAATAGAACTTGATGCCTACTTAAAATTTATCAGCTGATGAAGCTTATTAATTAGTACCACATGTCACAGAAATCTATGCTTGTACGCTGAACGATATTTCCGATAAAGGTTGACTTATGATCAATTTGCACTATTTGGTTCAACCATATCTGGTGCTTTGAATATTAGACTTCTTTTCGAATTATTTTCGAATGGATGATCTGTCGTGGACGTATTTATTGTTGAAGCTTGCCTTCAAAGGGGTCCTTATACTGGCTCACTATATACATGCAGGCACAACCTGAGCGATTAGCAAGCCTTGAAAGGGTAGTCAAAGGAATTGCACTTCAACTTCCAAAGCTTTTTCTTTTTTTTTGTGACCACGTGCTCTGCAAAGGATTCGTCACAGTTTTTCTTCTTAAATGTACGAATGAACGACGGGTCCCACAATTCACTGGCTATACCCAAGTCCTTGCAGCATCTCATCAACGCGTTACTTTTGCAGCCCTCGAGAGCCGTTGTGAGCTTCTCCTCGCCCCCAAAATAGTCCTGCTCACCACGCGCCACCGAAACCAAGCGACCGTTGCATATCAACGCGTATTCTCTGCTAACTTGCTTCGCCGTGGTCAACGTTTCCGACCGAGGCGCCAAGCCCCAGGCGCCGGGTCCAAAAGCCCGGTTCAAGATTCTTCTGTACTTGATTTCCGGTAAATAAAGGAGCCCATCCGGCTTAATTTCTATGTCCGATTCGGCAATTGGAGCTAATAGGATTTCATTTGTTTCCTTGGAGAATGGGGCCTGGCCCAAACCATGAAATGAGTCCGACCAATCTATGTGTTCACCTTTTTGGCGAATCGGAGAGTCTCTTAATTCAAAACTGGAGATGTCTGGAGAAACAGAGTGGCTCGCAGCTGAGGACGGCGGACTTGTCTCCTTCATTTCCGTAGTCTCAAGCTCACTGGCAACTGCAGATTTTTTCGGCACCACACGCCTGACCATTGAAAATGGTCTGGATATCGCAAATACAGCGGCCGATTGGCTCCGGAGGATATTTTTGGCCAACATAAAAAACGTTTAAGTAGAATAACACAGTTCAAATACCTCTGAAGAGCGCGCCTTTGACTCTGTGCGTGTGTATAACCAGATCCGCGCACCAGGGCGCAGAAATTAAAGAATTATACATCAACGCGAATCCTGCACTTAGCCATCACTTGCTCGCACAGCCATAATCATTTTTACTTTTCTTTTGTCGAACCACCTCCTTCGATTATCCCATCGCTTTCAACACCAGCTATATTGCCACTTTCGGACCCTTCTCCTTTACCGAAGCCCGAGTCTTACTGCTGAACTAATTTTCAGTCTAGGCACCCGTCTCCTATTCAACCGGATCATAGTGTGTTGACCTATAAATAACACAGCTTGAAGTACCCTCGTCAACCCCCGGCAAGTGCTGTCTATCGTTTCTGAACTGCCTCTACAGAAATTAATTGCATTAGCAACTGTGTGACCTAACATACAACACCATTTTCTCCTAGCACATTTCTGAGACTGTTTCGACCCAACACATTTCTAAGACTACTCCCTGCATCGTTTCTTCAACACATCATGCAATTTTCTGCCATCTTCTACGCCGTTTTCATCTCCCTATTGTCGGGAGCTATGGCAGATGTTTCCATAACCTCGCCAGGAATTGGCCAGTCGTATTCAGCCTCCGGTGGTGATGTCAGTATCCAACTTAAGTGGGATGACGACGCTGATGGCTCGTCAGACGACTCGTCGTTGACTAAAGTACAGAGTTATTCCATTGTTTTGTGCAGTGGCCCAAACAGTGGTATTAAACCCGTGGACACTCTCTCTACTAGTGTCAGCAAAAGTTCTACGAGTTATACGGCAACAATCACAGCCAGCGACTACCCAAACGGAATTTATTTCATACAAGTGTATGCTAAGTTTTCGCTGGGTTACACCATTCACTACACTCCCCGGTTTACTTTGAGAGGTATGGATGGTGATGCTTCAACTTTGACGTTCGCGGCTTCGCTTCTCTCGGTCACTGGAGATGGCCCAAGTGCGCAGGTCGTGGTTGGCGATAACGCTGCTACCAAACCGATCGACTCCAAGTCCTTCACCGTCCCATATGTGGAGCAAACTGGAAAAACGAGATATGCTCCCATGCAAACGCAACCAGGCACAAGCATCTCATACAAACTGTTCTCCAACCGTCATCTGACGTCTGCGTACACTCCTTACTCGACTTTGAGACCCTCACCCAACGTGTTCTCTACTATTACAGCAGGATGGACATATACTCCAGCTTCTAAGGTGAACACCGCCCCGGTGGCTGCATATCCCTCATATTTCTACCCTGCCTCGTCACGTGTAGTGGCCGCTTCTTTCTCGAGTGCTAACAAGAAGAGATGGATTTAGTTTCATTTTTTATTCTTCTGTGTTTTATTCCAGAGATGAGCTCAATAGATTCAAATTAGTAGCATTGATTTTGTATTGCCTTATATTAATCGTCAAGACCATACGAGAGTGTATAATTCAACAACATGGTCATCAACTTATAAAGGGCTTGCTGTAAGCGAAGTGCTCGAAGGTATTTTCAGGTTTATTCGCACAACATTCTAGATCTTCACTGGTTATGTAAATGTTGTCAGTCCATCTTCATTATCTCGACTTGTCAAGGAAGTCAATAAATCACTCAACATAAAAGAACAATGCGTACATGATTTAGGTGTGCACGGACTCTTGAATGAATCTTGAAGCTACTCAAATGCAAGCAAAATTTTAAAAGATTTACTTGGTTATATAAAGGTTTTTTTTGCAAATACTTTTCATTGAGTTTCTAGCATGAAATTGCCATTCAGTCTGAGCTCAATTTCTCCGCTTTCATCATCCACTCCAGAAAAGTACGGTTTGTCCTATAATTGCGAAAGTGAAAGCCAAGAATAGGTAATGCCAAAAAGGCTGGAATTTCTAAATTGGGACAGATGATTTACTCAACTTTGACGCTTTAACGTGGACAGCAAATTTTTGATAATTCATAATGGGCTCTGAAAAAAGATACTGCTGGATTTCCTAATTTGGCTTAAATGCTAATTCCCTGCTGATTTTCCTGTTTAGGCCTGATTTGGAATTTACTTCTGAATATAAATACTGAAAACAACCATTGTTTCGATAAATAGGTGGTACTGGATGACAGCAAATCGAGCACTTTTTTTTCGAGAATGGATAGTGTAGCTTTAGAAAATTGAACACGCACTTCCTCGAATATTGTGGTAGTGCCACCTGCTTGGCAAAAATAAGCACGCTAACCATAAAAGACTAGAAAATAAAAAGAAATCTTATCTCATATATGCTACTGATGTGCCGATACTTCATGAAGTATTTTCAAGGATTTTCTTCCGCATACTTTTGATACATCTGTTTCACATTCTTACTAGAAACGATCGCCAAGGTGCCTTCTGCAGTCGCGCTTCTATTTGAAGAGCTCACGATATATTCTATGTGCAGGCCTGTGTCCCGAGACGAGCTCGAACAACAAACTTCGCATAAACAGCGATAGCCATACTCGATAAAGGTGTCTGAAATCTACTTTCAACAGTCCGCACATTCATTTGAGCATTAAACACCAAAATGTCGGAATATAATACTTCCTCATCCGCCTTGAGGAAGAGAAAAACTATCAAGAAAACCATCAACTTTTCGTTTATGGTGATTGGTGAAAGTGGTCTGGGACGGTCCACACTTATTAACTCCTTATGTGGCGGTAATTCAATTGTGCCAACTTCCTCTACAGCCACGCAGGATGTTTCAACTAAAAAGCTCTCCTTGAGACACGAGAATGTCGAGTTGGAGGACAATGATGGCCACAAGATCTCCTTGAATATCATCGACACGCCCAACTTTGCTAACGCCATCAATTGTGATGACGACTTCAAAATTGTGGTGGACTTCATCAGACATCAATACGACGAGGTCCTTTTAGAGGAAAGTAGGGTCAAAAGAAATCCTCGTTTCAAGGACGGCCGGATACACGTCATGATCTATATGATCAATGCTACAGGCCATGGGTTGTCCGAGATTGATGTCAAGTTCTTGCAGCACGTGAGCAATCTCGTGAATGTCATTCCTGTCATAGCCAAAGCCGATGCATTGACCCCGGAAGAATTGCAGTTGAATAAAAGATTGATCTTGGAGGATTTGACCAACTATAAAGTCAACTTCTACAAATTCAATGAGTACGAATACGAGGAGGACTATATAGATGACGAGATCATCGCCTATAACAAATACTTGAACCTGTTAATTCCTTTCGCTGTGATTGGAGCAAACACCTATGAGGAGTCTAAAGACGATGACGACATGGTGAAATTGAGGGTGTTGAACACTGAATATGCGGCACCAATCAATGTGGAATTACCAGAGACTAATGACTTCACCATTTTGAAGAACGTCCTTCTAATTACCCATTTAAACGAGTTCAAGGAAATTACACATGACGTCATTTACGAAAACTACAGAACGGAAGCATTGTCTGGAAAACAGTTCCAGTACAATGAAGAAGGCAGAGATGACGATGACAAAGGGTCACCAGAACTTGGATCTTCTAATTACTTGGCCAAGGAAGAGCAGATCAAGTTGGAAGAAGAGCGCTTGAAAAAGTTCGAGGAAAGAGTACATCAAGATTTGATCACCAAGAGAAAGGAACTTTTGGAAAGAGAAAACGAATTGAAGGAAATTGAAAAAAGGTTGCTAGCAGAGGGCTTGAAGTTCAACGAAGCTGGTGAGGTTGTTAAACTAGAGGAGTAATTGGTCAGGACACAAAATTTCGATACCGCAATTAATTGTAACAATAGTAGCATCAACAATCGATTGTGGAGTCTTGAAACTTGGTTGACTTAAAAGAGTATTTCATTCACCTATAAATCTATCCTTGATCCGGGCCTCATTGTCTTTCTAGACCACTTGGTACTTCTCAACAATAGCATCGAATCTTTCATTCTTCTCCTTGTAATCCTTGAGCAATTGATGTTCAGCATCCGTAATTGCCAACCCCCGCAACAACAGCACTACATTTGCACCACTATTAGTGAGATACTCGTATGTGATCTTGTTTGCAATCAAGTCTGCAGCGGAGCTGTCTTGGTAGTCCAAACCAGAGATCTGGTCCAAGATCTCCTTGGCCTCAGGTAAATGTTTCAACTGCAATGTCATCACAAACAACACATTTAAAATTCTGAACTTGCCCTGAGGATCTTCGTCGAAGTCGTTAGACAACAACTCATCGTAGAAGTAGTAGGAGTTGCTAATGTTGTCAGATTCTCCCTTAACTGCCATGATCCAAGATTCCAACACATGGTAGACAATGTCGTCCTTAGCACTGTAAGGAAATGATTTGAAGTCCTCATAGACTTTGTATGCCTCGGAGAAGTTTTCTCTGTACAAATGCAACTGCACTAAGAGCAAGTAAGGCTCCAACTCAAGTGGGTTTTCGGTTCCTCTCTTGATAAATTTACTCAACAAAACGAGGGCCTGGTCCACATCCTTGCGGAACTTCACCAAATAGAGTGCAGTCAAAACGGCCTCGGCTTCGAAGTGAGCCTCATGTACATCATCAAAGTATGTGGAATCATCAGTTCCAAAGGTTTTCAAATCATCCCAGGCCTGTAAAACTTGAAAGAAGCCTTCGTTTTCCGGAAACAACGACTTTCCAATCTCAATCAACTGCGAGGCGTCTTGAGAAAGGGCCAGGGTGGATCTGATTTGAAATTCCAAAACTTTGAGCTGAACGGGCAGCGAAAACAGCGCGACATCATATGAAATGACCTTGTGGTGTTGGCCTGTGTAGAATTGGTTTCTGAGGGTGAAGAGTTCTCCGGAGGCAGTTTCTTCCATCTTGACTTAGCCGGTGTATGTGTTGAATCTCTGTTTGCCGTGTTCTTTACCCGCGTCCAAGCGCGGGCATCCTGGTGCACGGGTCCACCTTTACCAAAAAATGAATTACAGGACTTGTTCTATTTTTGAACATTTGCTTATAACCTTCTCTTATTAGATATTAATTATCCGAAATAAACACATTTATTACATAGTTAGCTCTTTAAAAACGTCTCGCTTATATGAACTCTAATAATCTGTCTTTCTTATTCACGGGATCAACACTTTGTCTAATTAACCATAAAGCATTGCACAGCCCATCTCATGTGATACCAGGAGGCGGAAGCTGAAAATCATAGCTTGGGTATTCTAATATAGCGGCCTGTGTATAGTCGCCGTGCTCCTTGCTTCCATCTGGGTACTTTGCGAGCCGAATGTATAGCTGGGTTGAGTTCTCCATGTTCACCAAAGAGCGGAGCTCTTTATTTTTGTTGATATGATCACCCAAGTCGAAAGCTCCATTACTTTCGCCATTAAAGCGTTCGATATCGTTGATAAGAAGAGATATCCGACCAGAATTTTTTGACTCGACCGCAGCTCGTGTTGCATTTTGCAGCCAAATTAAAATACCACCTGCAAGGCTAGTGATTGCCGGCGGTTGAAAATGGCCCAGAGGCTCGCCTCTCAACAAGGACAAATTTGTCTCGGCGATCAGAGCGAACCCCCACCGAGAAACACCCAGGAGAAATAAACCAAGTAAGATTCCTTGGAACATAAATGCAGTCTTCCCGCGGGTGCAACAGCCTGGAATAAACACCAAAGCAAAGATATAATGATGTATTCTGAGAGTCAAGCCCCGGAGATTGGCCAATATTATCATCAGCGAGAAAATGAGTCCATACATGGTCAAAAGCTTCCAGAATCGGCCCAGACGCCACACATAGAAGCCTTGGCACAAAATACATAGAACTATCACCAGAGCTACCACTGCTACCGTGACCAATGCTCCTGGTTGTGTCTGGAGATCGTGCCATGTTAGCCTGTCAACAGGAAGACGATCAAAAGTCACGTTATTGAGAATTCCAAGCCAGAACAATGGGTACCAGAGAATGGTAGCATACCAGCGCGCACTATTGGGTCTTGGTATTTCCATTGACGAAAATGGGTGGCCATCTGCTGTGCTGTATTCCTGTACGAATGGCATGTCAGATCTAGTTTCAAGGCTGGAAAACGTTCTTTTGACGCTTGTCACCCAGAGAACATAAAGCACAAAACACGAGGGAAGAAACCGCTCGAGCCCAACTGAAATGAGCAGGTAAAATGTTTCTGGTACTTGAGGATCCACATCTATCGGCGGATCTGTGGCTAGTACAATGGTCCAAAAGCCGACAGTGGCCATGGTCCAGTAAATTGCGGACCCAGAACCCAAAACCATAATTGGAATTCCCATGAAGATATTGAGGAGCAATATCGAAAGCCTAGGGTCGTGACAGTTAGATATGTGTTCCGAAAGAGGTGTAAAAAAATATGCAAAGGGAAAGAAAGAACGAAAAGATATAGAATCCAGAACACCATAGAATCCTTTCGTCAGTGGAAAATTAGAAATAGCACCGGTATATGATATCCGAGCACATCCACCGGAATAGGGAGAAATCAAGCCTGAATGAACGGCAGCTCCACACGGAAATGAGTCTGCACGATAAGGATTCGAAAGCTGAGAGGCTTGCTCGGAAGTATCCTTAATTTTTCCTCCCCCAATAAAGAAGCCTCTATATTTCACACTCAGTGAACCCACAGCACGCAGAGAGTAAAGCCAACTCCCACGGTCGCAAAGTGCAGGGCACCTAAAAACAACGTCTTCATCAGGCTCACATTTTGCAGCATTGAGCCCACATGCATCATTTTTACCTCTCCAGAGAGCATCCTGGCACGATAAGGTCATCACACGATTTCCATTGGAGAGAGTGGGGGCATTTTGTAGATATGGAAGAAGCATCTGTGCCCATATGACCAGCCAAAGAAACAAGTAAATCGAAAGTCCGAGTACTCGTTGGTGCCACGTAAACCGCTGGCGGAATTTCTGGGCAAGGCTTTCAAATCTCGGTGGTCCTTCTCGAGCACTTGGGGGCAAGTCTGTTGGGACTCGAGGTCCCTCCCATAGATAAGCGGCCAAGCTGCCAAAATAATTCCGAGTTTGAGCCACTTTTCCCCCGTTTAGTGACAAAGAAGGGGTCTCTGAATATTCAGAGGTGAGATACATCGACATTGAGTCCGTCCGCGAATCGGACTCCAGATTTTCTAGATACGAAAGTTCATAAATCGGCATGAAGGAGGTGCATGGATGAGAACGAAAACAGAGATTTCCGATCTCCGCGAAAAAAACACACATTCGAGCACCTGCGTACTTAGACACCGAAGGCAATTATATCAAAGACGGTCCATTCATCTACAGTGACGGTTTCCCGGAGAACTTTTGTTCTTAGAGCTACCCTGCGGCATATGCAATGGGTTCCTAGAAAACAATGGTGCATCTGCAAAGCGCATCGCACGCGATAGTATCGCTTATTCTATGCGATATCAGTCTAATTACAGAATAAAGTTTAGGTCGGGTGCGCACACAATGCTCACTGAAGTTCTATACACTATGGATTGATTTTCTAAGTACATATATTAAAAGAATTAAACAGGGGTTGATCAACAGCCGGTTCCACTACCAAGTGGTAGGACCAAAAAATTCACCCTCACTCAAGATATTGGAGATAGTCTCAAGGTTGGTGTCAAGAGTTCCATTGACCACATCGTTACCCCACCAACTTGGGAAGTTGGTATTAGTCAATTGCAAGCACAAGAACACAATCAAGGTTCCGTAGGCAAGACCGATATCCAAGCCTGCAGAAAGAGAATAGTTGTACTTGAAGTACCACTTAGTCCACTTTCTCTTGACAAAGACACTAAAAAATACACCAACCATACAGTAAGTGGCATAGTTGTATGGAGTTGCAGGAGGAATAAGACCTGTTCCAGAGAAGAACACAGGCCAGTTCAACCATTTAATCTTGGAGTTTGGCCATTTTTTCAAAATTAACCAATTCACAATTGGCAACAAACCCAAAAGGAAGAAGAAGAGACAACTGTTGTACACAGCACCAGAACCGAAGGTTCTTTGTGGGCCAATGGCACCCCAAATAAGAGAAGCGTTGAAGAACACACGGCCCCCAGGACAACTATAGTGGTTCTTTTGATGTGGAGTACACAAGTCAACAATGTTTCCGTAACACCATCTCATGACACCGATTTGAACCAAAGAACCCCAAATGGTGGCGCTCATTTGTGCCCAGAAAAGAAGACGGGGGTCAATTTTCATGTAGTGACCCAACTTCATGTCTTGGGCAAAAGTCACGGCTTGGTTGTTGGTGATGTAGCCAAAAGTCTTGAAGAACATCATAGCCAATGGCTTACCTGGAAGCATGTAACCAATAATGAACTCAGTGAGGACGTTCAAACCAACCGCAATGTTGGTTTTGGAGTAGATGATACCGACTGGCAACAAGAAAACAATGGCAATGAGTAAAGCTAGAACCAAAGCCCATACTGGCAAGTCAGTATCCCACACTTTGATAGTGACAATAGATAAAGCAAAAGAGGCAAGAAACACAATTCCGTACCACCACTCCGGGATGTTCTTGTAGTTTTGTCTCATCAAACGCAAGTGCACATCAGGCTTTTCCTTGGCCTTGAATTGCTGAATAATGTCATGTCCATGGAACAATGCAGTGTGCACCAAAGTTGCGATGATAGAAGCAAAAGACAAACCATAAGAAATAGCAAATGTGGAGGAGATAAACAAGGGAGAGTATGCCTTGTATGCCTTTTCATTGAATGTCAAGGTTGACTTGTTGACGATCTTAGACACATTGTATGTTGCTTGGTATCTGTCGTAAGATCCGGAAGAAGACAAAGGCATGTACTTGGAGTACCAGGTGTTGGAGTAGTACACGGCAGGCACCACGATCCAGAAAATGACGACAATGGATGCAAAAATGGTGAGGATGGTATTTGCAGGTGGGATCAATGGAGAACCAATGTAGCCAGCGATCTGATTCCAGTCAAATGTGATCGGCAAGAAACCCATACCACTGCTGGCTCCGAACACTTGGTTAACCACCGTGTTGTTTGGAGCAATCCATGTTGGCCAAGCAAAGTATGACAAAGCGGTGAAGATGTAACTTGGAAAGAAGTTGTAAAGGAAATATCCACCGAAAACAATACTGAAAAATGCAAGTCTAGAGATCTTCCAGCCCAGTACAGTATGATTTTCGTTAACGTGGATGTTGGTCAAGAAAGTAGTAGTGACCAAGTTAGAAGGCCACACTGCAGAAGGGGAGTCAACCAAAGAACGACGAGCCATACCAGCCAAGGAGAAACCAATAACCTGAGTGGACAAGATGGCGCAAATAGCAAATCCAACACCAAAGTCGGAGTCGTAGAATTTATTTTGAGCAATGAGAATATCGGTAGCGTATGCTGCACCACCTCCGAAGGAAACGGAGCCCATGATTGTAATGATTGCGTGCTCTTTCAAGTTAAAGGGACCGGGATTCAACCTCATACCAAAAATTGTCTTATCTGGAACTACCTTAGCCCAAGTTCTACCAAGTGGGAAAGCTATAATAGACGTCACATAGGTGGAAATAATGAATGTTGGACTGTGAAACCCGAACAAAGTGTTCATACCACATCCCAAGGTTGTTAAGATAAAACCAAGAACCCAAACACGAAGTGTGTTCTGAGGTAACGTTGGGTCATCAGAAGAAGGGACCGAAGCTCTTACTTCTGGGTACGGAGAGTCGTCCTCGATGACAATACCAGCGTAGTCATCTGTGGTGAGCTTAGTAGCAAGTTGCGAGGTGATGGGGTCAAACTCAGCTGATTTGACTGCAGAGAGTCCTTGATCTTCGGCCCCATCGTCCGAGGAGACGTTCTTCTCATCGTGATAGACACGCTCGGTCACAAAGTTCTTTAATTTCTCCATCCTTTGTATTAATCAAGACAAGCAATAAAGAAAAATTGAAGTTATAAAGTAAAGTGATTTACTTCTATGAATCTCTTTTTGAAACTTGATTGATTATAAAACAAAAAAATTAAGCTCCATTCGAGAACGGGCAAATGTCTCTTAAATGCATTGGAGTCATGCAAAACTGTGGACCTTATCAGCAGAATTTACGGGCCCGATAGGAATCTACCGCCACACGCAGCGCGGAACAGGCCCCACTAATCACACGGCTGCCGTACGACTGCATTCGTCGGCATATCAATGGAGTTATCCTCCTCCGAGTCTAACAGAGTAATGTAGCCGAGATACACATGATGCAGTGATGCATATAGCTTGATGCCGTTCGTCGCGGCGAAAAAGAAAGAACAGATGTCATAATCCCGATGTCAATAATATCTCCAGTTCCTGCAAATTCCAACAAGACTTGCCACTATAAAAAATATATAAAAAGACCATTTACTATTGTCCTAGACATTTCAGAACACTAATTGAGAAATGTAAACTAGTGAACTTGTGGCCCGCAACCGGCCCGGATTTAAGTTTTTGCAAACGCAGTACTGCACTTTAGACACCAAACTCGCATATTCAACGCTGAGCCGATGGAAATACTCCAGCAAGAATAAGACTTGTCAATTACATAACTGATCTGCATTAATATCTCCTCGTACCAGGACTTTGTTGCTGATGAAAAATTACAAGGCAATTTTCATTCAAAATTTTATTTTCATTCTACAGACTTTGAAAAAATTGGATTCCGCGTTCCTGATATTCCGAGGAAGCCATCTGACCACACGGCACCAACTCTTTTGAGCGTATGCATATTTTCCATCTCGATTTCACTTTTATGCACGAAGAACTCCACCGTCCAACCTACGAGCATTTGGCTACTCTTTGGGGAAACTGTCGCGATCTTCGAGTAAACCACCATCAAATGAACATGCACATATGTGGGGTGATAATCAGCTAAGGCGCTTCCATTACCCCGCTTACCCTGATTCGTCTTGCTCTCTACGTCAAGTCATGCCTTGTTGGATTCGCAATGAGGTACACTAAGAAGTCTGTTTAGCTTGACTTCTCGTGGTTCTGCCTTACCTAATAGGACGTTATGAAGCTTACTGTATATATGGAAGAAACATGATAATATTTTCGAGTGGAATAAAAGCTTGAATGATCTAGCGGGCAGCTTACCCTCAACGCGCAATATGGTTATGAAATTAGTTCTTATTCTTGATTACAGAAAGGTTACCACTAGCCCGATTGCCCGAACTGACTCACAATTGCAAGTGAAAAGGAAAAGGAGTAGTTTATAGCCTTTATGATTATTGCACCCAAGACAAGGGTTTAGAGACATAAATGGGTAAGCTTCTATACTTAATCTGTGGAAGTGACTTCAAGCGTGTTCTTGCATCTTGCCAGCATATGCCGCGTTGCGGCAACGCATGAACATAAATTCAGAAGCCACAGATCTTTGCGAAGTTTTAAAAACCTCGAACGCCATTGCAGGAAGCATTCCCACCGATCTGATTTATGGGGACTATTTGTGTAATGGTCTTATACTAAGATTTGAAGATTTAAACCCAACAGTTTAAAAACGGCTAAGTTACTTCTTCAAGCGCCGCTTTAATATTAGTGACTTTTCTCCGATGCCTACCCCACCTAACATTCCAGGGTAGAATTTTATTGAAACGATGTGGTTGTCGTTGCGTTCAAATTTGTCTAGCTTTAGATTCAGAAGCTTATGAGAGTTTAATCAGTATTACCTGTAATGGTAGCTCTTTGTGTGGTTGTCTTGTACGCGCTGAGCCACTCTATCGTACGGCAACGAACTCCGATCCAGCCTACCCCCTCCATGCGCATGCCACGCTATTTTAGTGTTGGTTCATGTACGGCTTATGGTAGCGTCAATGAAGCCTTATCGCACGCCTTTTGGATTTGAGACAAGCAAATTAGTGAGACATTCTTGGACCAAGTCACATGCCCATCGACTCAATAACTCATGCGCGCATCATGCACATGTCAAGACAGAGTCATATCAAGACAGAGTCTTAAACCTTGACTGAAACTATATATTTACCACGCAATTGGCAATTTCTTTATGGAATTGAGCTGTGGTCATTTAGAGTATAGTTCTTTCTTGGCCAATGTGTCTGCTGGTTTTTTTGTGCTTACCGACAAAAAAAGGGGGCTTCTGATTATGCACCAGCCCCTCGCATTGCATGCGCAACGCTCATAACCATAGTTACTCTGAGTCCTTCTGCTATTCCGAGTATAAACTCTGCTCGTGGCAAAAATCCACCGCATGGTCTTTGAACTTGAATACAACAGTTCGACTTTACCCCACGTTTCACTTCTAGGCTTCTCTTTGTTAACTTCCGTTCATTAAGTGTTTGATGGTATAATCCATTCAGCGTAGTTATACTTTTTGAGCATCGGTGTTATAATGTCTCCTTTAAAGAAATTTGAGTTTTATTTTCTCTTAGTCTCTTGAGATGGTTACTCTTAATTGAAAACAAGGTCTGGAAATCATTGTAGCACCACAATTAGTTTTAGAACGATTCATTATTATGTATCCGTAGAGAGCAGTTTTGCGTACATTAAAATTCATTACCCGGGGTTGGAAAGGCTAGATTATTACAGTTGAAAAGAGTCTCAAGAGTTTGCAAAGTTAATACACAATGTGGTTTTGTCTCAAAAGGTTGTTGAATTTTTTTGTGAAGATAAGTAACGAATCGTGTGTTGCACAGCGTAAGGTTTTGGCCCGAGCAGTCTTAGTACCCTAAAAGTGTCCTACAAAATTATTTTCGGTTCGGTTCAAATTTTTGGTTTGAACGGATTTGGTGTCGAGGTCAACAAAGAATTTCAAGTAGGATAGAATTTATGTATAACGGTTACTTCCTGGGCACACTATGATCAGAAACACTAATGTGCTGTGCCATTCCCATACACGTTTAATTCACATTTTGTGTTTCAGGGATAACTTTTGAAAATTAAAATGTTTATCCAGGGTAGAAGAATAAAGAGAGGGTCTGTCTCGCGTGGAAGGCTTTGAAGCTCGAACCCAAATACCTGTATATTCATGTTGCACTCTAATAAAATGCTATAACTCTCGTTTTTCGCCGGCAAAGTACTTCTTTATGTCGAATTTTTCTCACAAGAAAAAAAAAGAGGAAAAGTAAATTACAATTGTCTTAGATCTATAATTAAAACCCTGAAGTTTGTGCTCGAATACCTCGCACTCACGCTATATGTAAGGAAAGCCGCGCAAAAATTGATTCTTGCACTCTGTTGATCAAGCAAACATCAAAAAGACCGCTGATACATCTCTTTATGGATTTTTTTTGAGTTGTCCAAAAGAGCCTAAAGAAATTAGTGTTAGCCTTTGTCCATCTAAACATCTTCTGTTGAGTACAGTCGTACCAGGTCTAAGTGATGAACTTCTAGTAGGATGTAGGATCTGCTAACCACCGTTCTGTCACACGCAGCACTATCTGGGAAAAAGGACATGCGCCTAGTTTTGGGTGTCAGCAACAGACCTTGTTCAACTTATGCAAAGTTTAAAGCAAATGACCAAGGCGAATCTTGATCAAAGAGTGTATCGCCTTGATATGATTGTGGAGATCCGAATTGCATGATTATTGATTAACTTTTTAATTCTGCAGTAAATTTTTTAATTCTTTGCTACTTAGCTGTACACTTAGCTCACTAGTTTTATTTATAAAAAATCATATTATACAAGGCTCATGTGTATAAACACAATCAGCCGGAACACATGGTGCAGGATTCTGGGTTATCAATAGCACATGCAATGACTTTCGAGCTAAAAATGTCTGCCTCCGTCTCTCCATCATCATTTTTCTCGCTCGAGTCGGCTTGCTTGACACCATCTGACTTTTCCTCCTTGTCCTCGATCTTAAAATCATTGAGCGAATTCTCCAAAGAAGTAGGTTCAGTAGAAGAAGCACGTCTAACCTCTTCGACTTGTGGTGATGAAGTCCCGCTTCTTGTTGTCTTTGTCACATACTTTCTTTGCTTCAATTTGTCTAGAGTTGCAATCTTCTTGCCTGCTGCCAACGCGGAACTTTGATCGACGGTAAATTGAATTGCTGCTGCTGCTGCTTGAGTTCTCAAGTAGTACATACCGGTCTTCAATCCCTTCTTCCATCCGTAAAAATGCATAGACGTCAATTTGCCCATTGTTGGGTCTTTGATGTGAATGTTTAATGACTGAGATTGATCAATAAATGCTGCTCTGTCTGCTGCCATGTCGATGATGTGCTTCTGAGAGATCTCCCACACAGTCTTGTATAATGCCTTAATCTCGTCAGGAATATTAGCCAAGCCTTGAATAGAACCGTTGTTAGCGATTATGCTATTCTTCATTGAATCATCCCAAATGCCCAAATCAACCAAATCCTTCAACATGTGAGGGTTCACGATTTGAAACTCTCCTGCGAGTACTCTTCTCGAATAAATGTTCGAGGTATAAGGCTCGAAACATTCGTTGTTACCTAAAATTTGAGAAGTAGATGCAGTTGGCATGGGCGCAACAAGAAGAGAGTTTCTGAGACCATGATTGGCCATATTTGCCTTCAAGGTATCCCAGTCCCACAAATCAGTGGGTTTTCTGTCCCATAAGTCATACTGTAACAATCCCTTAGATGCGGGAGAGCCCTCGTAACTCTCGTAAGCGCCTTCCTCTTGAGCCAACTCGATAGAAGCCTCAACAGCAGCGTGGTAGATGGTTTCAAAAATTTGAATGTTCAATTCTTTAGCCTCCTGGGAATCGAAAGGTAATCTTAACATCATAAATGCATCAGCCAAACCTTGAACACCTAAAGCAATTGGTCTGTTTCTCATGTTCGATCTTCTAGCTTCTTCAATTGGGTAAAAGTTACGGTCAATAATTCTGTTCAAGTTTCTTGTAACAACCTTAGTGACATCGTGTAGCTTTTCGAAGTTGTACCAAGAATTCTCTGCATCTTTCTCAATGAAAGAAGACAAAGCAATCGAAGCCAAGTTACAGACAGCAACTTCATTTGGATCAGAGTATTCGACGATCTCGCAACACAAATTGGAGGACTTAATTATACCCAAGTTTTTCTGATTGGTCTTTCTGTTGCACGCATCTTTGTACAACATAAATGGGGTTCCAGTCTCGGTTTGAGCCTCCAAAATTGCGTACCAAAGCTTTTGGGCCTTCACTGTAGATACTCCTTTGCCCTCTCTTTCGTACCTTTCATACAAAGCCTCGAATTCGTCTCCGTAAACATCAGCTAATCCAGTGGCTTCATTGGGAGAAAACAAAGTCCATTCCGCATTTTGCTCGACTCTCTTCATGAATAAATCTGGAATCCAAAGAGCAGGGAACAAGTCTCTAGCTCTGATCTCCTCCTTACCATGGTTCTTCCTGATATCGATGAAGTCAAAGATGTCTGCATGCCATGGCTCTAAGTAAAGAGCAAAAGCACCCGGTCTTTTGTTTCCACCCTGATCCACGTAACGGGCAGTGTTATTGAAGACACGTACCATAGGGATAATTCCATTTGAAGTACCATTGGTACCAGCAATGTAAGCACCTGTAGATCTAATGTTGTGTATATGCAAACCGATTCCACCAGCAGACTTGGAGATTAAAGCACATGTCTTCAAAGTATCATAAATGCCATCAATAGAGTCCTCTTTCATAGCAACAAGGAAACAAGATGACATCTGAGGGCTGGGGGTACCAGCATTAAACAAAGTTGGTGATCCGTGAGTAAAAAATCTCTGGGACATCAAATTATAAGTTTCAATAACGCGGTCGATGTCGTTACCATGAATACCAACTGCGACTCTCATTAACAAATGCTGAGGTCTCTCAGCAACTTTTCCATTGACCCTGAGTAAATAAGATCTCTCCAAAGTCTTGAATCCAAAAAAGTTGAACTGAAAATCACGATCATACACAATAGCTGAGTTCAAATCATTTTCATGCTCCATAATGACCTTGTATGTTTCTTCGGAAATCATCGGAGAGTGCAAGTTGGTCCTAGGATTAATGTAGTTATACAACGTTCTGGCAACCTGGGAAAATTGTTTTGTGGTTTGTTTATGCAAATTGGACACAGCAATTCTCGCAGCCAAAATAGCGTAATCAGGGTGGATCGTTGTCATGTATGCAGCCGTCTCAGCAGCCAAGTTATCCAATTCAATTGTGTTGACACCTTGGTAGACGCCCGATATAACACGTTGCGTGACCGCGACAGCATCGACGTGTTCAGTGTCGAGGCCATAGCATAATCTTTGTATTCTTGCTGTGATTTTGTCGAAGCGAACTGGCTCCTTACGACCGTCTCTTTTAAACACGTACATATTAAATAATTAACTTCGCGGGTAAAAGCAAGGGAAAGGAAGAAAAAGTGAGGTTGGGAGGATACTGAGGGATATATATACAAGAAGCGCGTTGGCACGGCATGTCGCGCGATTTGCGACACACATGCGCAGACGCGTGTGTAGAACCGAAATAAATTAAAATCAAAACAAGAATTACAGCACCACACATATGATCTGCAAACATGGCTTCTTCTTTGTAAAGATTGTATTTTTATTATTTATCAGTAGGAGCGGATATCTGTCCGCTCTTAATAAGTTTGTTCGATCTTGAAAAGACAACTTGAAGGCTTTAATTTCCTTCTAGCGGGCACGCGCCAAGCGCGTGAGCGTAGCTTACAAATAATCTCGCTACAGAAAATCGCCCCTCCGCGGTCGCATAACGATGCTGAGTTGATGCGATTAATAATTAGAATTACTGTTTGTCTCGATGACATCTATTATAAGTGCATCGAACTTTTTGCTGTTCCTTGCTGCTTTGTAGCACTATATGAACATGCTAATCTCTCATGGCAAGCCCAGTTTTCAATGGCTAGATTCATATTGTGGTTATAAAGATACACCAACAGCGGAAGGTGTTTATATACAAGGCTCTCTCGAGGTTTGGCCGCTTATGTAGAATGTCGCAAGCCTAGGCGCACACACGTCTATGCGCACACGTCTGCATACACGTCTAGACACGCGTGCACACACGTCTTCGCACACTTTCTATACACACTTCTTGCATCTCGACACGCAGACAAAAAATGTAAACAAAGCAGTTCCGATTCGGTCTCCGGGCAAAATAAACAAGGTAAAAGTATAGAAATATTCTGCGGTTCCCGTCAAATTGACTAAGCTAGTTCCTAGAGGCCGTGCGATGATTAAAGTATTCAATTTAGAAGAAGATATTGACATCAGTCACTCCCAAGACTGTCACAATCATTTTTTAATATCAATGACGAATGAAATATGGCTGTCAAAGGCCTGTCACTAAAAACTAGACCTCACAAACAATAGCTTGAAACTTTTTTCATTTTGAAATTCAAGCACCTGGTCTCTTGAATTCCAAATTTGCGAGAAAGAGTGAGCAAAAGATTTTTATAGCCAGTGACTCAGACTAGCCTCAGTGATACTGCAAATCTGAGAATGCTGGTTCTGGTGATTTATTACATCTCAGCTTTAATATGATGAAGGCGAGTATATATATTCCATCAATTTGTAATTCATGTACGTTCTGTTTATATACAGAATTGTCCTGAGTGCCGATATATAACAAAACCGAAAAAAAAAAAAAACCGACTCTTTTGAATTAACAAGTCAAATACATTATATCCCTGTATTTTTGTCAAAGCTTCCATGTTGAAGGCGTAAGAATTTTGACTTCTGTAGACTTATTCTGCCTATTTTGCCAGTCACACAAGCAACCTCACATAAGCAAAGGATAGATAACTCATTATCAATGAACTCCCAAAGGCACTTTTAAAGTGTCGTAAGAACAAATAATCCCGCTTGAACTAAAGATTAATCTTATTAATTAATACTAACTGTTTGCTTAAACAAAAGGGACTGTCAACTCAGCAAGCCTTTTTTGATATACATCGTTTCAACTCCATATGCCGTCCTCAGGTGGAGATGGTCCGCGCAAAAGATCTTATACACTTCTCGAAGTAGAGCTCATTAACAATGGCAAAGAGGCCTTATGATGATATAGACGAGAATTTTAATTATAGTCCATACGACTCTGAAGAAAACGGTGACGATGAGAGTCTCCAGAGAGCAAACATTTTATCGCAAATGCTCCGTATCCTTATAGGAAGATATTCAAGGAACTTAAAGATCAGAAAAGAGCATATTCAAGCCGTTCTACAGAAGCAGAATTTGAAAGGAACTTCGAAAATGTGGTTGCTGCTTTTAGACAATGAAATGAAGGAGACGTTTGGCCTCAAGCTTGAAATACACGAAGGTGAGATACTTGTAACGTCAAACTTAGAAGCAGTTTCAAAGGATATTCTACAATTCCTTTGGACATCCAATCCGGAGTATGAAAAGCCGACTCATTTACTGAATTCAGGGGTTCTAATGCTGCGCAACAAGAGGGAGTTTGTCGTTGTGAACACGATAGATCAATTACAAGGGGGGCTAATCATGATCATCATCACGCTTTTGGTCTTGTCAGGGAATAGGATCAATGAACCCGATCTCATTCTAGCTTTGAGCAATTTCGGATTTTCCGAAAATCTTAACTTATCTGTGCCAGTGCTCAATAAGAATACACCCAATATACTATCGGAGTTGACTAGAAAAGAATATTTGAAAAAGGTATTACCCCACGGCGATACTGGAGTGGGAGCTGAATACTCTCTTGGTAAACGGGCTTTGAGAGAGTTTCATCCACTTGACATTTTAAGCTTTGTGCTCGAGGTTGTGAACCTGGAAGACGGTCAGCGAAAGGCGAAAACTGCAATTATGCGCTGCTTTCCCGAATTTCGCACGGCGAATACCGAAAGCGGGGCGCTGGTTGAAATGACAGATGCAGCATAGGACTTCAAAAAAGTTAAGTTGTAGTAACTATAAATTTAGATCTTAATACTCATTTGGTCGGTAGGCAATAAGATCTTGCTGTTTTTTGACGCAAACGTCTTGTATCTTTACTCAAATGTGATGACAAGTGGATCATGCGATTAGTGCCATCGTACAAAGAACGTTTTCCACATGCATTTAAATATCATATGCCCCAGTAATTGTTTGTGGACAGGACCACAGCACAAAAATTTGAGAAAATTATGGCATTTAAAAGCTGAAGATTTTCAATTCCGAACTTCTCTTTATATCGTTATACATCATAGTCAGCTCGACTCGCTTGCTATCAAAACGTTCTCAATTAGGTATTCGCTCGTCGTTTAATTCCGCGTCGGCCTCGCAGATAAATTTAATTCCCGAGAAATTTTAAGTCCCTACTATACACATAGTTTACCTCAATGTTGGATACATTGGATATAACAGTTATAGCTGCTCTTGCAATTGCAGTTGCGTTTTATTTCGGTAAAGACTTTATTGGAAGTAATAATGGCGCAAACTCGGCTGGTTTTGTGGCCTCTAGCGGTGATGAAAACACCCGAGACCTTTTGGCCAAAATGAAGCAAAATGAGAAAAATTCGGTTGTATTTTATGGCTCCCAGACAGGTACAGCTGAAGATTATGCTCACAAGTTAGCCAAGGAGTTGAACTCAAAATTTGGCTTGAAGGTCTTGTGTGCTGATTTAGCTGATTATGACTTCGATAATTTGCAAGATTTGAATCCAGAGTGGTTGTTCTTTTTCGTTATTGCTACTTATGGTGAAGGAGAGCCTACAGATAATGCTGTTGAGTTTTTCAATTGGCTTGATAATGAGGCGGATCAATTAGCAACCTTGAAGTACACTGTTTTTGCTTTAGGAAATTCAACTTATGAATTCTTCAATGCTATGGGTAAATCCTTGAATGATAAACTCGAATTGCTTGGAGCTGAACGATTTGCTCCCTACGGTCAAGGAGATGACGGAGTCGGTACAATGGATGAAGATTTTTTGGCATGGAAAGAAGAATGTTTTGATGCTTTGAAACTGTTGGACTTTGAAGAACATGAACTGATGTATGATCCTTCTTTCGAGTTAAGCGAAGAGGAAAAGTTAAGTGCAGCTGATGGTCATGTGTCAAATGGTGAGCCCGACAGAACCTACATCGTAGGCGATTCGGACCAAACTAAGGGGCCATTTGACCATTTACATCCATATCTAGCTCACATTTCCTCCAGTAAAGAATTATTTAATTCTGATGACAGATCATGTGTTCATGCGGAGTTCGATTTAGCCCCTTCAAATTTGAAGTATTCTACAGGGGACCATTTGGCAATCTGGCCCTCAAACTCGAATGAGAGTTTTAATCAATTCGTCAAATGTTTCGGTTTGGAAAGCAAAGTCGACAAAGTTTTTTCCTTGAAGGCATTAGACTCGACTGCACAGCTTCCATTTTACAGCCCTATCACGTATGGCGCAGTGATCCGACACCATCTCGAAATCTCGGGTCCAATTCTGAGACAGGCTCTCAACTCAATTGCACCCTTTGCTCCAAATGAGAAAGCAAAAAGGGAGTCTTTGTCTCTTGGTTCCGACAAGAGCCGCTTCGCTGAGAAGATCCACAACAAATACTTGAATTTAGCAGATGCTCTTCTTGAAATTTCCGACGGCGAGCCTTGGCATTCTGTTCCATTCGTCTTTTTAGTGGAGCTTATCGCTCACTTGCAGCCTCGATACTACTCTATCTCCTCGTCTTCTTTATCAGAAAAGTCAAAAATTCATATTACCGCTGTTGTTGAGGCTGAAAAGCATGATGGAAGAATGATTACTGGAGTTGCCACCAACTTGATTAAAGATATCCAATTTTCTCAAAATGGTAAGACAGGAAAAAGATTTGCCACTTATGATTTACAGGGCCCGAAAGGAAAGTTCAGAGACTTTAAACTACCAGTCCACGTCAGAAGGTCGACTTTCAAATTGCCCTCTAATCCTTCAACCCCAGTCATTCTTGTCGGGCCTGGAACTGGAGTAGCACCTATGAGAGGCTTCGTGAGAGACAAGGTTGCTCTATTGAACTCCTCTGATAACGTGAAGCTAGGAAAAATATTACTCTTTCATGGATGCAGAAAAAGTGATGAAGATTATCTTTATAAAGATGAATGGCCGTTGTATGCCCAAAAACTTGGTGACACCTTTGAGATGGATGTTGCTTTCTCACGTGATGATCCCCTCAAGAAGGTTTACGTACAAGACAAGATTAAGGCCAGAGCTGAGGAAATCAATAAGCTCTTGGAAGTTGGTGCTTATATCTACGTGTGTGGCGATGCATCTAAGATGGCAAGAGATGTTCAGAACTGTTTTGTGCAGATTATTTCAGATCAAAGATCCCTTCTGATTGAAAAGGCCACTGAATTAGTTCGCTCGTTTAAGGTCCAGAACAGGTACCAGGAAGATGTGTGGTAATTAGAGTGTGCCACGGTGGGCGATGAACTAGTATTTTGAACAGAACCTCCAGTGAGGATTATAAGAGTCGTAAATGTCTCTTAGTTTAGTCTCTATGTGCACCCAGTGCTCAAACTTCGAGGGTGACTTCAAATCCAAATCATAAACAAATGATTTAACCGAGAAATCTTCACTAGGCTTGCGTTTATGTAGTAAACTGCTGTCGTGAGAACTCTTGCACTTCGAGATTTTTATAAAGATACCAACATCTCGCAAGGTCATGAGCATTGAGAGAGCCTCCAGAACATCTTCTTTACTTCTCAAATTTTTAATTTGATCACGATCATCCCGAACTTCTTGTAAGTACTTTAATCTTTTAAGCACACACTCCGGATCCTTAAAAAAGACACACAAATTCTCCTCGAGGTCATAGTGACATTCATTGAGCCTCCTCAAGACGTGTTTGGGGATTTTTGAGATCAAATCTAAGACACCACTCTGCACAGTCTCATTATGCAAGAAGTCAAGGGAACAAAAATGCCTCTCGAAACCTTTCAGTTGATAAAGCAGACAGTTCCTGCAGTAATTGTTTTTGTTCTTGTAAAGCCATTTTGGCTTCATCTCAATTATGACGCTTTCAATATCAGCATCGTCCCTTGTCTGCATTTTAATATGAAGTGCGCAGTTTTTTGACAAAATATATGTTTCAATTTCATCTAGCAATATATTGGAAATGAGGAATCCATACTCTTCCTCTTTCATTAGTTCAACCACCGTCTTCAATTTTAAACTAAAGCTTAAGGATATCAAAACCAATTCAGAATCGATGATTTCTTTCGGAAATAGACTCAAGCACTTCGATTCAATGAACTCGTGTAATTGCCGAGTAGATATGTAGCTCAGCATCTCTTTCTGCACTCTCAATCTCAAAAGTTTGCCATGAAGACTCTTACGCTTTCCCACGTATTTGAAGAGGCAATTTGCATTACCATGGGCGAAAAATTCCCATTCATCAGGAGAGCTTATATTGTCGATTTTTAACATTAATTAGAACCTTGGGTTAATTACTGTGCGATTCTCGCTTTATCAACTGCTACTATATTCAGGATCAAATTTTGAAACGAAGAAAATCACCTTATTTTCAGACCACATTCTGTAGCCCTGCTTTTCGCAAAACTCACCAGGAAGAATAAATCAGAGTGGGGATGATCAACTTCATAGTTTCAACGATATACTCAGGCACTTTCTAAGATACACGAGGTGAGTTCTCCATGCTTTGGGAGATCTAAGGTTTCCTCAGTAGTCGCTCGTTACTTTACTTTATAATTAGGAAGAAATCTCTTCGATTGTAATGAATTTATAATTCACACCTACTCACACATGTAGAACCTGTGTCTTTCAACAGGATTTGGTTTGCACTAAAACTTGTCCTGGGCCACAAACTCTTTTGTAAGCAAAAATATCTTGTCTCTTTAGCCCCATTATAGACTTAATCGTAGAGACCCAAGAAAAATTGAGCAGACTAAACAAACTTGGAGATTTTTTGATCGGGTCGTACCTTTTGCCTAAGTTCATCCATTCACTAAAACTGTAAATAGAAGAAAAACGGTAACTTAACATGGAACTTAATTTCCGGAGTGAAAGCGTTTCTTGTTTAAGGGCCGTTTCAAAGTTAAGATCAGACTCAATTGAACAGCACGTTGCAACCAAGGCCTGTGATTGGATGAACATCAGCTCCCCATCTTTCAAGTGAAAGTTTTGTATATTTCCATTGCCCCTTGCAATGAAAAACCCCGTACCATCAACAAACAATCTCAGGGACCGTTTTACAATTGATAAATCAAGACCCGACCATGCAAGCAAGTCTTTAGTGTTGGAAATAATCCAGTTCTGAGTTTTAGAAACAGACACATAGGTCTGGTTTGGCAGCGAGAGTTCATTATTTGATAACAAGAGTGTGCATGGAGCACCCAGCTTAATTTCTTGACACCACATATCACCACACTGAAGAGCCAATCTTGACAGAAGTTTGGTGATATCTCCTTTAATGAATGAAACAGAGGTCAGCTGGACATTTAGGACAGAACCTTGAGGCAATAGCACTTTGACAAAACCCCCCGGATTTCCTAGGGGCTTAATTGTGGGTAAATCAATGAAAGGCCCCTTTCCCGTGACCAGTTGTTTCAAGCCGCTACCAACGCTAATTCCAGAAGTGAAAATTGAACGATTAGCACTAAATGCAAGGATCCGGTTGACCAGACAACTCGGAAGCATTATCGCTGCCGAAAAAGATAGAGCGAAGTAGTTTCAAAAAATAAAAATAAATCGCGAAGGATATTCTCTACTCTAAAATACCTTTATCTCCACATAGCGGATGATATACACATTTGTCTTACAATCTAGAAGTCTATGCTCATCGAGACCAGAGATACGGCTCACAGGCTTTCCACAGTGAAATCTCGAATTATTTCATCCGCTTTCGCAATAACTCTCATATCATCAACAGAAAAGACGTCCGAACTTGCTTCGCTCATGGCTTGACTCAACGATTTGAAGTGATTCCAAAGTCGCAAACCAGCTTTAAAATCAAGGTCGAATTGAAGCGGGGTAACGCTATTCACACTATTCAAGTTAATGTTATGAGAGGGTTTGCTCACTTGTAAAATTGTGTCCAACAAGTGAGATCTTCCACCTTTTATGCAATCGGATATTGGCTTACCAGACTTCTTCATTCTCAGGCAATACTCGAAATAGATCTCACTCATGACACCCAATAGAGTGTTGCTCAAATCATTGAAGAATGGAATTTGCTCGATAATTTTGTACCAGTCTTTCTTTGATTCGGTTTCGAGTTTCACTTTTTCTTCACGCACAATAAGGTCAACTAAACTAACTTGTAAAGAGTGCTGAATGGTTTCATGGATAAACTTGACTTGGCTTCTAAAGCTGAGCAAGCTTCTAGAAATTGGCCCTTGATAGTTAATTGGATAGATGTTCAATTTCTGAAGCGTAAAAATTTTTGAAATCAACCCAATCGCTCTCAATTCTTCCGGTGACAAATCTTGCCCCGTTGACCCGTCTTTGAAACTTTTAGGCACACTAGGGAGAGCAGCATCATTCGTGAGCAGACTAATATTTTCCTGTTCACATAAGAGGTATATCATCAAAAGTTGTTCGATCGAATCATTTGCCATATCAGAATTTTTTGAAATAAATTTCAGAAAGATCTGCCCCCCTTTTGATAAGTTACCTTCCTGATTCACTACTCCAATCAATGACAATGTCCTCAAGAAGGCTGTGGCCACCAAGTCTTGAGGAACATCGAAACCTTTTGTTCTAGTGATAGCAGACGACGATGTCACGCTATTCCAAAAATTCCTTAGTGTAAACTTGTCGCTATTATCAGAAACAAATTTCAAGTTACTGAGCTTTTCAGACACTGATGGGATTTGTCTGTTGTTAAGCTCAATGGGTTCGTCTTTGAACCAGTAAAAGACTTTGATACGCTTGACTTGATAATACCTCGCGAGGAGCAGAGTGAGCATATTGAACTGGGCGTCCAAAATAGTCTGCGACTTAACAGAACTGACCATCCTTTTGTACACCAGACCACTTCCTGAATCAAGCGGAGGCCTTACAAAGAATGTACCCAGAGTTATGGCTTCAAGAAGTTTGATAGGAATCAAACCAAGAGACTGATAAAAATACATCTCTGATGGAAGCCTCTGCGAAATGACGGAATGTAGACCCGAGGGAATACGAGGCTCGCCCACACCTGGATCTTTTTCATCCGCGGACTGGCTGTCGATGATGTCATCTTTCTCAGCTAAGCCCAACTTCGCCATTTCAGTGAGGTAGAGATTAACCTGGCCATTCGAATTTATGACTGGCATATACTTGATTGCTGCATGTCCTCTCTTGTACAAATTGACTAGATGAGGGTCATTTAGCGAAGTGATATAGCCGAAAAGATCGTTTGGTGTCGACCCTTTGAAGTTGACGTACTGAAAAAATATGTCTAGTGCGATTCGAAAATAGCCCAAATGCTGGATGGGTGACATGTGATTAGGCGTAGGCAATGGAGGCAAGTTTGAGAATGTCTGCGACTGAGCAGAGCACCCAACCATTATGCTCAAATCAAGGAATTGTCTCTCTGTTAAATTGAATTCGTTGAGAACCTTTTGTTTGTCAACAAATCTAAAATCTTTGGATTGAAACTCCATACCGAGGATGAATTTGTCAACCTTAGTGAGAAGGGTATCAGTTGACCCATAAATTGAATCTATCAAACCATTTTGATGCATATAAGACAATTGAAATGAAGCGTTATAGGGACTGATGATATAGTCGATGCCATTTTCAATGAGAAGTGATACAATGTCATTAATCATTGGATTGATCGGTAAGGGATCAAGATTAAGGCGAAATGACTCTCCCAAATATCCAAAGGTATTGCCACTAATGATTGAGTGTTTTGAATTCAATCGAGCCCAGGTGGCCTCTAAATGTTGCTCTTGAGGGGTCAATTGATTCTTTGAGGTGGCTTGATCTTCTTCATTAATTGGGAGACCTGGCAAAACGAAAATAGGGCGAATGTTAAATTCGTTAAAAACCTTCACATCAGATTTGATGTAGCCACTCAATGAAGATGGGGCTCCACCAATTCCAAATAGATACTGCTCTTTTTTGAAAGTATAGATTCGACTCAAATAATGCTCGACATCAATGCCAATAGTCGCGTTTTGAAGAATACTGATTGAGCTGGAGTTGACAAGCTTGCTTTCAAATAAGAGAGACTCAAGTGACTTGATTGGCATCTTGCTTTCTTTTGTTGTTTTAGGAAGATGTTTATGTTCCGTGAGAATTCATGAGTATAATAACAAATATTATATACAGGACAACAACACCACAGCAGGAATTTCTCAAATTAAAAGTTACGCGGCGTACCAAAAAAAAACTTTATTCTGCGACTTTCAAACAACAACCCAACCACTACGTTAATCTGATTGCTGGAAAATTTCAATTTTTTACGATTGAGTTAAATCATCGTGGCATAGCCGTTACAATTTTGCTTAAATCAGAGCCAAGAATTGAGACCACACTACTCAACTAATTCCATTTATCTACATGTATCCTTGAACAAGATTCTATTATATAGTTAACACTATTATGTAAAAAACAAACGCAAAACCCAAAGATTAATAATATTTTCTAAGACCACTTATCCGATGCCAAATCGCTCTACTGTTTAAGAATATACGCGGCAAAAGATATGGAATGAATATTTTATTCACTCAAAACCACAACAACAGTGGGGAAAAACTTGGCATAGGTATACCCACACGGCAAAACAGTTCTAGTACAATCAATCATACTACATTAACAACTTGTACTCCATTTAAAAAAAATTTGTTTCCCCGAACAAACAACTTGTTCCACAGCAAATAAGCAATTACAAACATCAAGCAGTAAAAATACACCCACAACCATGACCTTAAAAATGTGGATCTCAAAATCCCAATGAAAAGCTTAACCAGGCAAAATTTCAAATTTGCGCCTCCGAACCGTTAAGTAGTAGAGTAGTAATATTTGTGGCAAAATCTTCATTAAATGATTGTTAAAAGGCAATAAGCAAAATTTTCGAGAAAACTTATGGATTACTGCTAATTGATATTGCCTAACAAATTGAAGCACCCTGGTATTGTCACAGGGCAGGACGAAAGATAATTTAAACCAGTTCGCAAACGCACATTATGGAAGTATTTGGCTGCAGAGTTGAACAAAGTATTGCCGATCCAAACCGTCAAATATTAGCGGGTCAGCAAATGGAATTGCATCAAAGCAATGTTCGGCAAAAATAGTAGGTTATCGGGCAATCAAAGTGATCAGTTGATAAGAGTATAATCACTGGCTTCGCTTGATTTTATCTGATGGTATCCGTGGAATTTATCGCACTTTGATCTAGCCTACTTCCTTGCATCTAAACTTGACCTCTGCTAAAGATATAGAGGCAGCCTCTGAAAATTGATCTATTTATTTGTTTCAAAAAAAAGGCCACAAAAGCAAAAATTATTAATGCGATGAAATTTTATTAACCATAGTAATGCTTAGATGTCATTCAGGCATCTCTTCATTTTTATTAAAATACCGAGGTATTATACGCAACCCGCAGAATGATGCTATTTGAATTTATCAAATGTATGGTTTATAGTATACAAGCAAAGCTTATGAAATTTTATCATCGATTCTGTTCAGATATGTATGCTAATTAAGTTAATTCAGAGTTAAAATAAGGGAAAGATTGGGCAATTTCATATCAAATTAGTAAATTATCGTTATTGGAGAATGTATGACACTTGTAAAATCCTGCACGAGAGTTTTTCTTAAGCAATGCAATAACAATTTGGGAGCGTTGTGCTAATGCCTTATTCTTCAAGAATGATCGTGGGCAGTCCGGTGATTGTTAGCATAGAATAGTGTATCACACGGAGTAAATTCTGATTAACGTGCGTTAAATTCTGTCGGTTGGCTCACGAATGACGAAACGTTTTTGGATTACAAATTGGTTTAAGATATATGTACGATTGTGAATATGTGTGTGTGGTCAAAAGATCAACACCTCGGTTAGGGGGAAAAAAAAATTTCGTCGCACAGCTTAGTGGGATAAAAAGAAGATGTATTTTTGAATTTAAGTTCCCAGTTTTAATTATGAGTTCTCAATTTGTGTGTTTTGAGTCCGTAAAAGATTCGACTGAAACTAATCAAGAACGCGACAATGCTCGTATTCTTCAAATTATTCAATAAATTTTAGAAATGATGTTGATCGACTGCAATGGCCGTTAGTCCATGGTATACTTTTTGAATTTAAGTCCCTGCTAATTTAGTCTTACTTATCTATACATGGTATCAAATTTGGTCGGAGTGGTTTGGAGCAGTAAGAGTTGTTGTAAGACGACACTGTCTGGTCAATATTTGAATATTATGTGTGCTGCAATGGAGGGGTTTTTTTGGAACGGCATTAGTTATATATCTATTCCCAGTTGTATTATAGTTAACTAGCAGATCTACTGTATTTTTAATATCGATCCCTTATTAGGGTTGTCTAATATTCGTCACCGAACCGTACGTGATAGTTTGCCATCATACGATTCTCCATAGCATTAATTCGATCTTATCAGCTTGTAATAGTTAAGTCTTGAGGTGTATTATTTATATTACGATTATTCAAATCTCTAATTACTAAATTTTTACGAAATATCTTATACACTTTTGATCTTGATGATAATATTTATATTTATGCGCTAATGTACATAGATACTTTTATTTATATTATTTCACCCTGAGTACTTGTTAAAAGGGATTCCGGTTCTTTGTTTGTTTGTTTTGGGAATTGTGTTAATTCACAGCATTTAAATTACCTAACAAATCATTCAGTTCAAGTAATATTTCGTGTGTGTATCGTTCGGGTGGAATTCTTCTGAATGATCGATTTATAAGCCACAAAAAGCTGTAGCTTTCCCTGTTTCTCAGCTATTTTATTTACAAATTTGCCGTCACATTTTCTCGCTCCATCACTTTGTTGTCGATTCCAAAATAAATCCACAAACGGTCCCATTGATCTTTCTTGTGTAGCATGGCTAGCACTAGAACCACCGGAAGTTGCCAGACAGAGCACCAAAATAATTTGCGAGCCTGAAAACTGGCAGCTGCAACACCTTCTGATGTGTAGGATCCTGGGGATTTGTAGTTAGTTCTTTGTTGTCGCCAAAATCGAAAAGCGAGCAACGTGAGCCAGAAATTAGCTAAGCTGGAGTCAATCGGAAACACCCAATCAGTTACCCCGAAATAGCTCATGCTAAAGCAGATAGGAAACATCAAAAGAGAATACCTTAATGCAACCCTGGCATTGAGCCTAGGATTTTCTGCAGCTGCCATGACATAACCGGCCTTTTTATATTGATCGGCAATATTATGAGACAAAGAGTTGAAATGTGGGAATTGCCACGCGTATAGCAACGCAGCTAGGCACCATCCACCTGGGTGAGATAGCGATGTTGATGCCGCCCACCCCATAAGCGGGGGTATGGCTCCCACTATGGCTCCGACCCATGTGTTCACGATGGATCGGCGCTTAAGTGAGGTGTAGATCCATCCGTACAAAACTATATTTGAAAGACCAAGAATCGCGACCGTCGAATTGACTCCCGTATATAGTATTGATGTTCCTAAGACCCCACATATACTAGCAAACGAGAACGCCTGTCTTGGTGAGATTTTCCCGGTGACAACAGGTCTAAGTGATGTTCGGCTCATTCTTTTGTCAAATTCAGGCTCCCGGCCCATGTTGATTGCATTTGCAGATCCTGAACATAATGCAGTTCCTATGGTAAGGTATGCCAATTCAGCCACCGATAAAGAATTAGGAGAGATTGCATAAGAGCAGATTGAGCTGAGTGTGACCAAGATGGTGAGATTTGGTTTTGTGAGTTTCAAATAATGACCAATCAACTTCTTTGGGGTAATTGTCTCATTTATTTGGTTATTCGCCTTAGGGACTATTTTGAATGGGACGAGCTTCGATTTTGTCGACGAGTCTTTGTGGTACCCATGGGACACAATGCCATCGGCTTCTTGGCATGTTAAAATCTTGCCCGTAAGCTTGTTGAATTTTTGCTTATCAACATTGCATGCATCCGTGTTTTTAAAGTGATGTATCTCGGTTTGAAAGGATCTCTCCGAAACGGATCTAGAAATTTTCTTCCGAACCAAAGTCACATTGGATATAAAATTCTGTTCTAGAAGTAAGCCTCTTTTCAAATTAGAGAAAAAGAAGTTGAAATTTGGGACATAGTTGAGTTTTGATAAACCGAGCAACTTGTGAGACATTCCTTGGTGCTAAGTGCCTTCTCTATTTCTTTAAAGGTTAGTTTATGACAAAAATACACGACTATGTAATGGTTTCGAATTATCGCGACTTCCAAAAAAAAAAAAACCGGTCCTCATTTCAAGCGCCTGCAGAACTCGACTTTGCCTCGTTAGATTTCTTATTCTCTAACTTATTTTCGATTAAATCGTGAAATGCAATAATTGATCTGACAAGTGTGCTTATGTAAACCATCATCAATTCGTCATTTGTTTTCACCGTGAATGCTGTTGCAAGCGGATTAGAAGAATTCTCAACGCTATCAATCGCCGTCCGATTAAAAACTATTTCGGTTTCACCTGAGCCATAAGCTAGATTTGGTAATAAATTGAAGACATTTTGTAGCTTTCCCAATATCGAGTGGTTGATAGGAAGTTTTCTTTCTTTCACTTTGTCGAGGTAACCAGCAATCTCCCTTAATTTTTGGTGTAATCCCAATAAAGATTGATAACTTTCTGTCACCTTTAAGGATAAGTTTCCGGCTGCGTGGTCTCTTATATCTCTCAATAAATGTTCCACGCCAATTTCCTCGGCCTCTTCGGCCTCAATGAAGGACGGCACATGCACAAAAGTTCTCTCTGCTTTCGAACCATCATGCTTTATATCATCCATAGCAAAATAGGCATCTGTAGGAATCCCTACAGGGCGAGGCTGCACGTCAACAATAACCAATAAGGGGTTGCTTGTGTACATCCCGAAAACATCATTTATTTTCAAATCTGAAGCCTTGAGTTTAGGACCTGAATGGTACCAGCCAATCAATTTTTCCTTTGCGTTGATTTTCTTAAACATTTCACACATCGATTCAATGTAGTTGTGGTCTAAGAACCAAACAGACGGATTCTTTTCATCCTCTTCAAATGGAATAGCAAATGAGTTTGTAACTCTGATAATATCGGTTGATTTATCACCCAAAAGCACACCAACAACCCTTTTCTTCGTATCTTTAGCAACTCTATCGTAATGATCTGCAACAGATAATAATACTAAGGGTGAGACTGTCACGGTCTTTTGCAAGAATGATGTTTCGTTGCTTATTGTTGTCATATCTGGCAAGTGGTGTACTGTGTATTTGCTCGCCGGTATCTTTCGCCTTCCGTCAATAGTGCGCGCACCACACTTTAGTGCAACCAAATCTTCAGTAGCATAAAGCGACGTACATGTTTGGTCAGGTAGTAATTGGTCCCCCTGGCTCAGGGAAGTCCACATACTGTCATGGAATGTACCAGTTTCTATCAGCAATAGGTCGGAAATGCTCAATCGTCAATCTAGATCCAGCGAATGAGAATCTTCAATATCCAGCATGCGCATTTGACATCCGAGACTACATCAGTCTAGAGGAGATCATGGAGACGCAAAACCTAGGGCCAAATGGAGGTCTTATGTATGCACTTGAAAGCTTGAGTGAAAAATCTATGGAATCTTTCTTGCACATTTGGCATGAATTAGGCAAAGATAACTATTTGTTGTTTGATTGTCCTGGTCAAGTTGAGCTCTTCACGCATCATGACTCTTTTTTTAAAATCTTCCACCGTCTCGGCAAACATTCGGATGCTAGACTCTGCGTGGTACTGTTGGTCGATTCCATTTATTTAACAAGCCCTTCCCTGTATATATCAGTCTTGTTGCTTAGCTTGCGCTCCATGCTTCAGTTAGACCTTCCACATATCAATGTTATATCAAAAATCGACATGCTCCTGTCTTACGGGGAGCTAGCTATGAGGCTTGATTATTATACAGAAGTCCAAGATTTACGATATCTTGGGGAATATCTTCGCAAAGAGTCTCCTCTGGTCTTAGGCCAAAATTTTGTTCGCCTTACTGAGATGGTCGCTGAGATTGTTGAGGATTTCAATTTAGTTTCCTTTGAAGTTCTTGCGATAGAAAACAAGAAGACCATGATAAATTTGCTCCGTTGTATAGATAAAGCTGTTGGTTACACCTTTGGAAGCACTGAAATTGGGGGAGACCTGGTGTGGAGTCAAGCGATAAGGAATAGTAGCACTGCAGAAAATGAGCTAGGAGACATACATGAGAGATGGATCGAAAGGAAGGATTATTATGATAACTTAGAGGGAAAAGAAGAGCAGGCAAGACATAATAATGCCTCTGGCGAAGTGGAAGAAACTTTCTAATTATAGATCTGGATCATCTGTGTAATTTAGCTATAAAATTAGTTTTGATGCCGTAGATGTATCTTCGTCGCCATCATAACTTTCTAAAAAGCCGGAAAGCGACATTTTATAATCCAGAATTTTTTTTTCAAGTTCTGGAATCATTCGCTTTGCCTCCGCAAGCACCTCAGTTTGTTTTTTTATCTCATATTCATCTGAATTGTCTGACTTCATGCTTTCAAGTAAATGTTCTTGTTCTCGAATCTCTCTCGAGTATAAATCTTTCTCTTTCAATAACCTTTGCAAGGCTTTGACCTTTATCTCTAATTGAGTTGGGGCCATTGTGGAATGAGGTGTTGTTACTTCGAAATATGTGTTAGTGCGCGAATACTTAATGCTTGATCAGAAACAGTCCTTTTTGTCATCAACTCTAAATTTAGTATATTTTCATATTCTGTATCTTGTGGACAGTTACATACTGTGATTGACTGATTCAATATCTTATTATTGAAAAATCTCTTCAGTGATTACTAAAAAGATTAATATTCATCATTTTTGTAAATTTTAAGCAACTCCGCACAGTCCTTGTAAACCACTAACTTTACGAAAAATTTAAAATATCACTCCTGAGACTACGGGCGACACATGCTTCCAGCTTTCCATGTCTTCCTAGCTAATGAGTTCCGATCCTCTGACATGCAGCAAAAGGCAGCCATACAGAAATTTTCTTGAGCCATAATCCTTAAAATCTATAGTTCCATAGACTGATCAAACTGTTACATGAGAGCTAGAATTTCAAGTTTGACTTAGAATATTCCGAAGACTTCAAAAATTTTGATTGAGGAATCCAGAGTCGAACATGTAAACTAATTTTAGGTTTATTGGAGTCTAATCAAATGTATATATTGTTCCTTCTGGAAATCACACTCAGTTCCGCGAAACGCATATTTTTTTCTCTCTTAAATATTGCAATGATGGAGCCAAGTCTTGCTGAAATCACTGAAAGTTTCCGGAAGACTATAGATTCGTTGGAAACTTCCTTGAAAGTTTCTGATAACAAGAAGCAGGATGCGAGACGCATTGCTGATTTTCTTACGGAGAGCACGAAGGCCGCCTCAGAAGGTGCTCTTATCGAGCTCGGTGATGGGATCTGGGCTCAGAAGACTCAACGAGAAGCGATAGATTTTTACGAAAGAAAGGTGATAAGGCTAGCAAATGAATACGAATGCATTGAAATGAAAATTCAGGAAGCTAAAAGAACATTGGAAGGTATAAGGAGCCTAGATATAATCTTTCGAACGCAAGAAAAGGAGGCTGAGATTAGCATTGAAGAGTTACCAATCGTCGACATTCAAGAGAATTTGGATGAATGTGGCAATGTGATGAATGTGAAATTAAACGACAAGACATTTTCAGCGATTTCGGATTCCGATGACAAATTAGAGTCGCAAAATGATATAAATGACAGGAAAGATGAGAATTCAAATGAGCAGATAAGAGAGCTTTTAGAGGATATGGAACTTCAGGAACGAGAGCAACACGTTACTAAAATAGAGGCCACCAAGCTAGTAAATAACAGCGAGGTTATCTCCACCAATTGTGGAGCCGACGGGGAGGTATCGACAACAAAATTAGAACGGACTATAGACCCAAGAAACATATTGGAGCTAGAACTCATAGCAAATGACATTGATTCCGTCGGCGATTCGAAAGAAGAGGCGATTGAACTAGATTACAGCTATCAAGACACAAAAGGGGATGTTAGTGATTCGGATTCAGATTTTGATGAAAAGTATTCCCTTCTCCCTAGCTCTTCAACACATCATAGTCGTCTATGGAAGGAGGTCCAGAAATTAAGAAACAAACTGGCGCAAGCAAATCCACAGAGCATTGGAAAGAAAGTCCGTTTCAACGAAACTCTCGAGATAAATGAGGTTGAAAATGTTGGAAAAATCTTGCGCAATGTAGAACATGAAAAACAATCTGTTCTGCGGTTTAAAGAGAACTTAATTTTGAACGGTCACTCTGGATTAAAGTCATCAGGCAATTTTTCATCGTGTTTGGATGATAGCCAAATGGATCACTCAGCTGGCCATCGAAATGAAGAGGTTACGACAGATATAATAGAAAAATCCCCCAGTGCCGAGCTTGGTGTTTTGTCCTTCAGTTCCGAACCTATTAAAGAGTCAAACGAGGTGGCAAATGATAAGAAAACAAAAAGATCACGCTTCAAAACATCGAGAGTCACTAAAGCGAATGACACTGCAAGTACGAAAATGCATAAAGCTGGCTTGATCGATGGTAATGGGAACTTTGCAAATCATGAAGCTCCAAGTTTCAATTCTCCCCTTGAGGATATGTCGCCTAATGATACTGATGAGTTCAATAAGTTAGAAAAAGAGGTGGCGAGGGATCGTATCAAAAAAGTCACATCCAAGTTTAAGAAAATGATTTATCAAAACCCAAAACAAAACCCTCAAGGAAAACATTTGTCCCCTTCATCTATGGATGACAGCAGCCATGCTGTCGGAATGTCAGATAGTAGGAGTTTACAGGAAGTGTTCAACGAGCAAGAATGGTCACAAGAGGATACGCAAGAATTGATTTCTGCTTACAATTCAGGCTTACTTGACGACGATATGGAGGTTAACGGTCCTGTTGTTAATGAATTGGCGGACTTCGAGAAGCTCAACTCAATCATTAAGTCAATGCCTACATCAAAGAGTAAACTGCAAGAGCTTGCAACTGAACTAGAGAAAGAAGATCTCGATCAAATGAGCTCGTGCTCTGATTCATTGCACAGCAACAGCAGTGATGATGAGATCGTCATGAATGAAATCATTGAAAACGAATATGACCCCTCGAGATATGAAACTGAAGAGGAAGGTTTTACAATAGAGCAAGATATCACGCAGCGAGAGGTTGAAAACAATTACTACCGCTTGAGACAAAAAATTTATGCAGAGTTCGGGACTGATTTTGAAGCTGGAAACGATTATGAGTAGGATTTGAAGCGAATCAGATTTGGTTGGATACATACTGTATGAAGACAAAATAGTTTGTAGGTTACGAGTACATTTCAGGGCTTTTCCCATTTTAATTTCAATTCTAGGTTGGAAATGTAATTTTTTGTTACCGAGTGTCGAAGGCCTGAATTTTTAACCACTACTTTTTTTCAAATGGTGTGTGCTATTGGCATATCAGTCGAGGTATTACGCAAAATATAAATTATGGACAGGAGTTATTGGATAGTGTTATAAATTTGGGGGATTGAACTTAGTTACCTTACCGCTAAATTAGCAAGAATCGAGGAGAAAGAGTTGATATCATGGTAGTCTGTGCCCTATGGATATCATGGTGTGAGTCTACAATTTACACATTGCCTCAAGATTTGGCCAAATAAATTAGATGTCATTTGCGACAACTCGCAACACTCCTATGTGAGACTAATTGTTTTGCTTCAATTAGAAAAAGCTCCCGGCCAACAAGAGGCGTGTTTTTGCAGTCGAACATGAGTTCAAATCCTCACGCATGATAATTCATGTATGCAAAGTCGCAGCTTTCCAGGCTCGGCGTTAGTCGCACGTTGTTGAGCCAATGATATTTTTCCTAGTGTCTGCTTCATTTGATTTGTGGATCTTTGCGTGCGAATGTCCGAGAGAGAGGTTATCCCGAATTCAACTGTCGCTAATATAGGGATTTGCCTGACATTGCAAGAAAGAGTATGAATGGAACTACACGCGCGTACTGTAAAGTGAAGTTAAGTCAGATATTAGTATTGCGTCACCTATACTTGTAGTTTAATCGCCCCCTTCTACATCGACCTTTGTGCTGGCTCGAAAAATACTGCATATTTCGATGCATGAGAGAACCTACACAGATTTGACTATAAATAGCAAAACTTCGTCAAATTGTGGGTTAATATTAACTTTTTTGGATTAGAAAGAATTCGACATTCGTCAAGTTTTCTTTGAGCATTTTGAGTAGTGCACTGGATTGCAGAATTTTTTTTGGCACACGATCGAGATTATTTTGGGTAAGACATTTTTTTTTTGGACACCTGCACCCCCCGCTCAACCCCACCAAATTATTAGCTCGTTACCGCTACTACACCGCTTATTGCACGAATCCATCATCCCAAATTTTATTCGCCAATATTTAAGAAATGTCAGCACTTTTGAGACAAAGAGTTAAATATGCTCCATATTTATCGAAATTGAGAAAACCTGAGGAATGTGTTGAATTGTTCAAACATGGCCAGTATCTCGGATGGTCCGGCTTTACAGGTGTTGGAGCTCCCAAAGTCGTTCCCAAAGCGCTCGCCGACCATGTAGAGCAAAACAACTTGCAGGGTAAATTAGCCTTCAATTTGTTTGTTGGGGCATCAGCAGGGCCAGAGGAATCGAGATGGGCCGAAAACTCCATGATCTTGCGTAGATCACCACATCAAGTCGGTAAACCAATTGCTAAAGCTATTAACGATGGAAGAACCATGTTTTTTGATAAACATTTGTCAATGTTCCCTCAAGACTTGACTTACGGTTTCTACACAAAAGAAAAGGAAAACGATATGCTTGATTACACTATAATTGAAGCCACCGCAATTGCTGAAGACGGATCAATCATTCCAGGACCTGCAGTGGGAGCTTCACCTGAAATGATTTCTGTCTCGGACAAAGTCATCATTGAAGTGAACACCAAAACACCCTCTTTTGAAGGAATGCATGACATTGACATGCCCGTGAACCCTCCTCACAGACAACCTTATCCACATACTACTTGTGATTACCGTGTTGGTGTTACATCGATTCCAGTGGATCCATCTAAAGTCGTGGCGATTGTTGAGTCTACTACCAGAGACAAAGTGCCACCCAACACTCCCTCTGACGTGACTTCGAAGCAAATTGGAGCCAATCTTATAGATTTCTTCGAACATGAGGTAAAAATGGGGAGATTACCAGAGAACTTATTGCCTCTTCAATCAGGAATAGGAAATATTGCCAATGCTGTGGTTGAAGGATTAGCAGGGTCAAAGTTCAAGAACTTGAATGTTTGGACAGAGGTCTTGCAAGATTCTTTTCTTGACTTCTTTGATTCTGGGTCATTAGACTTTGCAACTGCCACATCCATTAGATTGACAGAGGCTGGCTTCGACAGATTTGATGCTAATTGGGATGAGTTTTCTAAGAAGTTGTGTTTGAGATCGCAGGTTGTGTCAAACTCGCCTGAAATTATTAGACGACTTGGTGTCATCGCAATGAACACGCCTGTGGAAGTTGACATTTACGCTCATGCTAACTCTACAAATGTTATGGGATCCAGAATGCTAAACGGTTTAGGTGGGTCCGGCGATTTCTTGAGAAATGCTAAATTGTCCATTATGCATACTCCCTCAGCCAGACCCTCAAAGACTGATCCAACGGGTCTTTCCTGCGTGGTTCCTTTCTCTCCACATGTCGATCAAACTGAGCACGACTTAGATATCATTGTGACTGAACAAGGCTTAGCGGATTTGAGGGGCATGGCTCCTAGGGAAAGGGCCATTGAGATCATCAATAAGTGCGCCCACCCAGACTACAAGGATCAATTAAAGGAATACTTTGATAGAGCTTGTTTTAATGCAAGAAAGGCAACTTCATTGCACGAACCTCACATTTTGAAGGACGCGCTCAAGATGCACATCAACTTCCAAGAAAATGGTACCATGAAATTGGAGTCTTGGGACAAAACGTTTTGAATCTGTCTCTTTTGATAAGTTTCCCACAAAATTGAGTCGAAAATAGTTTAAGGAACACGAGCGTTTTTGCATCTTGATGCAAGTGTAATCACGTGACTAGTGCGTAAATTCTAGAAAAATTCTCGAATATATGACTAGTCACTAAAATCCTGTTCACGTCAAAATCCTGATCTCAATGATACGCTTCACAGCAAAACCATACAGCATAGCAAGGACATCTTCTTTGAAAAGAGCAATTCCCAGAAAATTTCATACGTCTAACACACGCTTAATTGATTTTAACCCGTACAATGTTTTAGGGGTCGATAAGGGTGCAAGTGCATCTGATATCAAGAAAGCTTATTACCAACTTGTCAAAAAACATCATCCTGATGTGAATAAAGAGAAAGGAGCAGAGAAAAAATTCCATAAAATTCAAGAATCTTATGAGTTATTGAGTGACAAAGAAAAAAGGGCTCAGTATGATCAGTTTGGTGGAGCAGCATTCGATGCCAGTGGAAACTCTAACCCTTTTGGCAACGGAAATCCTTATGCGAATTCAGGAAACCCGTTTGGCGGCCAAAGGGACCCGTTTAATGGAATGGGCTTTGATTTCGAAGATTTGTTCAAACAAGCTTTTAATGGGGGCGCAAGGGGAAAGAGTGGTGGCAGAGCACAATTTGTTACGGAGCACGTGGGTGATAATGTTGAGGTTCTCAAATCAATAAAATTTAAGGATGCTATTTTCGGGGCAAAGATAAATGTCAGTTACAAAGCTGTCGATTCCTGTCATAGCTGCTCAGGATCAGGTATGAAGGCTGGCAAAAAGAAAAGCACCTGCCCCACATGTCACGGAACCGGGCAAAACACTCATGTCATCGGAGGTTTTCAAATGGCTTCTACTTGCAATACTTGTCACGGAACAGGAGTTAGTATCAAAAAACGTGACGAGTGTTCAACTTGTAATGGAGCAGGAGTTGAAGAGGTACCAAAATCAACTTCCGTTGATTTGCCTTGCGGAATTGCTGACGGGTCAAGAATTCGCATTCCAGGGGGTGGAGATGCTCCATTCATAACTCAAGATGCCTACAATAAGGCCAGAAAGGGTGACCTCATCGTTAGAGTCAATGTTCAGAAGGACGAAGTTTTCCAACGTTCAAATAACAATATCATTCTAAATCAGGATATTTTAACGACTACAGCTGCTCTAGGCGGAGAAATTGTTGTCCCCACTTTGGATGGTCAGAATATCAAACTCAAGGTGAGACCAGGTGTTCAAAATGGAAAGAAGCTTACAATTCCTGAAAAAGGTGTTCCAATAAACCAAAACATGAATAATCGTGGTGATATGGAAGTCGTGTTGAATGTGAAAACTCTAGTACCTGAGACGCCTGTACAAACTGCGTTGTTTGAAGCTCTCGCCGATGCTTTTAACGATAAAAATGCTAAACGAACTCATGCTGATTGGAAATTAGAAACAGATGAGGATAGAATTGAGTCATTTGACGAGAAAGACTTGCATCCGTCCAAGTTGCATAGAATAGGAAAAATGCTTGGCAAGTTCTTCAATCTCAAGGATGATCCGGAGAAAAAGTTATAGTGCCAGAAACTATACTCTCTTGTACATAGTTAGAGTCTAGAACGATATAGAAAAATAAATGGATGGTATTTATTAAGGGCGTCAGAATGAGGGAAGTACCTGGAACGCGAGATCCAGATCGAAGCGGCCCTGTCGTTATTGTTTTGACACCAGGATATACTCACGATGTGAACCTGCCTATATTGTTTTGAGCTTAGATTGCATTGGAAAGATAGATAAGGTACCTTAAACCATCAGATAGCAATCTAATATTATTTTTGCTCATATCTTGAGTTACCGTACCTAATCGCTTTAAGATATTCTAAAGGAGGACCGATATATAGGACTCTTTTATTTAAGGATTATCTCTTATTTTTTCTTTGAGAATATTATTATTATGTTCAACAATTGTGTCACTTAAAATGATTCCCCAGGTATCACAATCGAAGAGTACTTTGGTACACCCACCCACTTTTGGCCGCAAGCTGAATATGAGGGCCAGTATTATTTTTCATAAACAATATATTCCTTACTTTGCAGGTTGTGGTTTCACAGGTAATGAATCGCTCATCAGCCAAGACTCCAAAGCTTCAAGCACCTTGCGAGTCTGTGAAGACCGCCTTCTTACCGGAATGATACTTCGGTTTCAAAAGCTTGTTTAACTGGCTCTGCCTCTCATTTGGCGCTTCTATAAGCTACGATCTTGACGATTTCTCAAGTGTGTTTTTTTAACAATGCGCCGAAAGACACTAAGGCCACTCGGAGTCTTGCAATTACTTTCTTTCACACTTGTTTTGTAGGGAATAGAAAAGCGAATCGAGCTTTACGAGATGATACAAAAGTTTTTCGGGCACGTTGGGAGATTGAAAGATTATTTTAAACACAAATTTCACGCCAAATTACTTACATGTTTCTTCTTAATTGACAATCTCGAAAGATCGTTCTTGTACACATAGATGAATAAAAGGTAAATGAGGTCAATTTCAGTGAGAATAGATCACCGAGATTTCAAGTCATTCAAAATCTTGCAGAGTTCTTGACCATCCTCTGCTGTCTTCACTTTAAGTACATAAGTATCGATCGTACTCTCATTGGCAACGGGAACCCTAACCAAGGAACCATTGCCTAAAGTAGAATACGACAAATCCTTAATCAAAGACACATTTAAAAGAACTCTAAGGCTTCCGTCGGCCCTGATCAATACTCTACTTGTTCCTTTTTCTTCCGCGTGCAAAACTTTCAACTCACCCTTTCCCAAAGTTTGGTAAGGATTTTCGTTATCTTCAGCGTTGAAGAGCATGAGTTTCGTTTTCCGTTGGAAAACAACGGTTTCCGATTCTTCACCGGTTTTTGTCTCTAATTTTTCATCATTTAGTGACGCAACTGCGTCGAATTTGATGTTTGGATCCTCTTCAATTTCGCCAACGGTTCCCATTTCAGTGATTGGGAAGCCATCGACCTTTGAATTATTGTCTTCTAGAGTTGTCCCTTGATAAGTCGTTTTCTGCGAGCCAGTCGTAGAATTAGATACACTTTGTGCAGACCCACCGAAATTGAAGCTTGTCGTACTTCCAAAAATTTGATTGTTAGGCTTGTTGGCGAAATTAGAATTCTGCTGCATCAATCCTCCCTCAGGGGATTTTGAAACAGATTTAAAACTGGAAAGGGGTTTGCTGTTTTCGCTCCCATTTTCCTTAGTACCAGAAAAGGTTTTGAAACCAAATGCCACTTGCTGAGAAACCTTATCCGAACTGGGTTCATGGAAACTCTCATCTTTTTTCTGTGACGTCAATTGTGACAGACCAAATTTAAATGATGTTGGTGCCAGAAATATGCTACTTCCGTTTTCACCTTTGTCTTTCTGATCTTCTTGAGTACTGAAGCTTGATACTGAAGCAGCGCCAAAAACTGTTTTGTTATCTCCACCTTCAGCATTGCTTTCCGTCATGTTAGATCCGAAAGTATAAAAGCCTGATTTTGGGGCATCACTTTGCTTTGCTGGCGCACCAACCTCAATATCCGTTTTGTTGCCAGAAAGCTTGAAAACTGGATCCTGGATTTGCTTATTGAAAGTAAAAGTTGGGCCTTTTATCTCGATTTCAGAATCAGAGTCTGACTCCACTTTTTTAGGTGCAGGCTTCGCTCCAAAGGTAAATGGAGAGTTTTTCATGGTGGGTTTAGAGTTTAGATTGAATTGAGGACCCTGGATCTTGACCTCTTTTTTGACATCATCATCGGAATCATTATCGCTCTCGCTTGTAATTTTCTTCTGTGAAACCTGATTGGGAACCTTATTCTTCATCAGCGAAGTTGGCTGAGGCGCATGCGATAACATATCAAACAAGCCGTTTTTCTGAATAATAGTATCAGAAGTAGAAGAAGCTTGCGTGGCTTTTGGAGTTGAGTCACTCTCAATATCTTGGTAGTATTTGAGGTACATCTTGACGAGGGGTCTGAAATCAGCGACGCCTTCATCAACTTTAACCTTCTTGACTGAGTCAGAGAATGACATGCCCAATGCTTTGAGTTTTGCATCTCTCTCCAGATTGCCCCGTTCCGACAGATTGGTTTTACCATAAGTAGGGCTAGGCTTGGTTTGGAGATTGAACATTTTGCCTCTGGGCTTCAATATTTTTCTTTTAGCTAAAACATCTGACGATGCAAAGCTCGAAGTGTTGATTTCATTGTCATGAGAATCACCTATGGCACCATCTTTCGTAATTTGCTCTTCGGCGCCTCTCTTGGCCATTTCTGCTTGCGATTTGGTGTGTGTGTGGTACCGACTTGATTTGGCTCAATTCTGAAGAGTAGGGCTCAAGCCCCAAAATTCTCACTATCTCGTGATACAATTTCTTCACTCTCATGCACGAGCGATTTACAGCTTCGCAAATCGGGCACGTGATGGACTGAGCACAGTCCCACCCGGCGCGAAAAAAAAGAGGAAAAGATTCAGTGCAAAGTTTTTTCTAATCTATATCGAACTTTTGAATCAAAGTATGTAATGAACAGCACGAGATGCTCTAACGCCATCAAAAAAATCAAGGACAAGGCCATTAAAAGATCTACATGAAAGTATTCTCGAAAAGATTGAGAAATGATTCGCAGCTCTTGTCATTAAGGGACATATTGATTACTCGTCATGTGATGACTGCTCGGAGGCGAAATTATAGTGACGTTTAAAGAGCTTGTGTTATAAAGCACGAATACTAACTATTTAGATGGCTCCAAAGATTCAACAAACCAAGGCTGCAAAGGCCGCTGCCGCCTTAGCCGGTGGTAAGAAGGGAAAGAAGAAGTGGAACAAGGGTAAGGTTAAGGACAAGGCTCAGCACCTTGTCGTCTTGGACCAAGAGAAGTACGACAGAATCATGAAGGAAGTCCCAGGTTTCAAGTACGTCTCTGTCTCTGTCTTGGTTGACAGATTGAAGATTGGTGGTTCTATGGCCAGAGTTGCTTTGAGACACTTGGAGAGCGAAGGCATCATCAAGCCAGTCGTCAAGCACTCTAAGCAAGCCGTCTACATTCGTGCTTAATTAGTATTATCTGTACATCATTCAATCAACGATCAGTGAAAATTAAACTAAAATTAAATCATCAGTAGCGTATTGTATGAGGGAAATATTTCGGAATTTCCTCAGCCTGCATCGAGCAACTTTGAGATTGCAAGCAAAAGTACTCTCTACTTGCTGGGTCATGTTTGGCGTAAGACCACGTATATATGCGATACAAAGAAGAACCTTCTGGAACTTTGGGACTTTTAATGGAGAGGAGAAGACCTATAAAATAACCAAAAAGGTTAGTGTTCCATCCAACCTACTATATCGAGTAGTAGCAGATGTTTCGAAATATGAAGAGTTCGTTCCATTTGTTACAAAATCGTTTGTTAATCAATATGACAAAGTATCAGGACTTCCTTCTGAAGCCGGTTTGAGAGTGGGTTGGAATGAATATGATGAAAAGTTTGTCTGCAAGCTCAAGTGTATTGAAAACGAACTGCTAATTGCAGAATCTGCCACAATCCTGTTATTCAAATATTTGCACAACGAGTGGAAATTCAGGGAAGTGAAAAGCCGGTTTACTAATGAAAAATCAACTGTAGTTGATTTCAGTTTGAAGTACAGGTTCAATAACCCTATTTATAATACTGTTTCCTCCATGTTTCATGATAAGGTCAGTAAGATTATGATGAAAGCATTCGAAGATCGTGCTATTGAGTTGAAGATTAGAGAAAAGTTAAAAGATAGGTTAAACAGTTGAGATGTCCGCAGTTCATTACATGTATATAATTTTATAGAACTTGAAGTTATGATTAACTCATAATACTTTTGGTATAAGCGAGTGCGGCCCAACACTGTACTCCTTTAAATTGTGGTGCGGTATTCTTGCCAAAGAAGTATCAGGAAGATTATAGAGTGGATCTTTACCTCCTGATTTCCGTCTTAGGTTAAGAGGGCCAGTTGTCGCAATGGAATCCTCGCCCAAGTCGCTGAGTGAAGAATAGCTGGAGTCACGCATGTGATATTGATTTCTGACGTACACAGTCGTCAATGGCGTCACAGTCGTGGGTTTAACGAGCAGTTTATTGACCCAGTTGTCATCAAACCCGAGTGGCCTGATGCATTTCACACAATTTCTCAAATACCGCCTGCGGCTTTCGAATTTCACTGTAGGTTCCCATTTCTCGTCCCCGCTGTCCCTTCCACTCAAAGGTTCCTCATTGAATCGCAGACTGAAAAATTCATCAAAGTCATTTTCAAACTCATCGTCTTCATCCGAACCACGGATGTCACTTATGTTTTGTAAATAATCTTCAAGGTCCTCCTCAGTATCCCTTAAATTAGGCGTTTCCAATTCCTCAGCCACAAATTCATCATCCGAGCTGATACAAAAAGTGGCAGAATTCACAGTTGAGGACGATCTCTGACGATGGCGATCACAATTTTGAGGCACCCCCATTGATACTATGGAAGGTGGCTTTCTTAACTCATTTGTTTCAAGAGACGCTTTGATCGCTTTAGAGCCGCTTAAAGCAGTGGGAGTCACTAATTTGGTCTTCAATTTGGAAAATTTACCCCTCAAACTTGTACTGCTTGAACTTTCAACTAAAGGGTCGGAACGAGATCTCATCCGCCGCGTAACCACGTCGTTGAAAAAGGGAGTATTTCTGGAAAGGTAAGTGGATCTCCTTCTTGGAACCGTTCTATACTTTGGAATTTCTCTGTCAGTCAAATCCAAAGAAACGTCTTTACCGATGGAGAATGCGAGGTTCCATTCGATCATCTCCTTAGTTGATGCAAAACAGAGAAGAAACTGCTCATTCTCCAAGCGAAGCCTCAAGACATTTGGTTTCTTAATATAGTCGTTAGCCAAACCTATCTTCGCATATTGCAAGGAATACGAGCGTAGCAATTTCTTTTGCTTGCAAACTTTGAGAACTTTATGAGCCAGTGCCAGAGAAAAGTTGCTTCTCAACGGCACATCAAGCTCCAGTTGATCTGGATTCAATGGTGTTGTAAGCTCAAAAAGTTTGAGTTTATCACACACACGGCGCACCTCCATATCAAGCTCAGTAGTCACAACTGAATTAAGACGAGTATCCAAGAGGGGGCCTGATGGCCTGACTTGATTATGCTCATTAATTCTAATATTCATAAGGGTTGAATCCAACTGGCTTGGTATAGAGTAAACATTTAGTTGAGTGGAGTTCAACTCTATAATCACGTTCTTCCATGACCTGGTGGGGGATACCTCATACGGCGAAAGCCACTCTTGTTTTCGAGAGCAAACTCCAACTTTATATGCAGCAGGTGAATATGAGGGCAATGATTCGTTACCATAGTCCTCATCGAATATCGGAAATCTCGGACATCCTCCAGGGGGCATGTCCCCGTACTGTGGCGGACGAGCGGGCGCAGGGTCTATAAAATCTAGAAACTCTCTTTGAGCTAAGAATTTCGACACAAAAGGTTCTGAGCTTGAAAAAGCTTGTTTGGGAGGCTGAATAGGGGAGAATTCAGCCGATGTGACCGACGATGACGATGTGTTTACGGGCAGAAAAGGAGAGGCGTCCTTATTCTGAGAATCATCCAGCGAAAATCCGTTGTTAGCGATAGCTTCAAAACTATCGTCACTGTAATTCGAGGTATTAGACAAAGAGCTTCTGCAAGGGTCACACATATCAGCTTGAGAGGATACTGTTGTGCCGAACACGTCAGTGCTATCAACCTCGTTCAATATCATGGTTTTGTGGAAGGAACCGAAAGATCCGTGCTTCGAAGAGGGATGAATACTATTCAGTGAAATTCAAGTTCAAAATCGGAAAAAGATGCTAGATTGTTTTGAAACTGAAGGAGTTGATGAAAAGTGTGAACAGTTCGGGAGTTTTATCAGAAGACTCTTCAGACCGTGGAAGCAAGGAGTGCATCACAGCCACAGAATAGGAGATCGAAGACGGTTGCGACCGGGGATAAAAAAAGAAATAAAATGTTCCGAGGATCCGGAGACAAGCAAATGTCTTTTCATCCGCGGTTACATCTAGGCTACTTTTTCACAGTAAAAAAAAGGCTCTCATTTCTCGGACCATGGGTTCAAGCAGAATTTCAGTTGCACTATCTACGATTCGAAGTATTTTGCTAATAGCTACTATTGAGAAAGTGTCTTATCTGCATGTACAGGTGTTCTTCTCAAAGAATCATATGCAAGTTAAACTTGAAAATTGCCGCGATTGATTCTCGTCTTGTTATAATTTGAAACTATAATTTCTTTCGAGAAAACACAAGGCATGGGAGTAGTTTTTGACTACTGATTTTTAGCTTGATAGATAACTAGTGCCACATGGTAAGTAAGAAAAAAGATCGAGATGTTGTTCTTGGGGGAATTCGTGCCCAAAGCAAATTTGTACTCAAGGCACGGATCTCGAGGAATGAATTCCAAGATAGACTGCATTTAAGCGGCTAAGCTCTTGAGAAAAACGTCCGTGAATGGGGACTTGACGTCAAGATCACGCGCGAGAAGTGAGGGAATATGCAAGTTTCTCCTCAATTGTTATCCACGATATACTTCTTTTAAGACACTGCCGAACGTAACAAGTGTGATTTTTTATTTTTGCACACGAAGTCTCCGATATTATCGTGTCAAACTATTTCGAGAAAGAACCAATTCGGTAATGTCGATATTAGAGAATCAGGACTATTTGTTGACGTGAGGAACCAGTACATCTCCAGATGTACTGCATATAATCTTAGGCAGGTGAAACATCTCTGGCCTTTGTTATGCAGGGGACAAAATTTAGGTTTGACGGATGCTTTCTCCGAGACTCTTCTTAGCCTGATTGAGAAGTGGACTGAGGATTAGAGAAAGAATTTGTAAGGACAACTTTGTCGCTTATTGGAGATTATGGAAATCAGCTCAGTTGAGAATAAAGATTCAAGGATCTCCTAGTGTAGTTTAGATACAGATAAGAATACAAGTAACTGAGATGAATAATGAAGTTCCACATTTGTTAGGGTTATTGGCGACCAATGAAGTAATCGTTCCAGTTTACGCGAAAGTTTATGGCAACGCGCAACTTTTGAAAGAGTTCATGTTGAACGTGTGAGACGTGCGAGCCTCACACGTACTGTATGTGTATGTGACTGCACATAAAGTATGGCCAGATGAATCAGGTTGAACATTTTTGTAAGAGAGGAGAAAAATGTTGGATGAGAGTGTCGTCTAACTCTCGTCTAGCTCTGGTCTAGCTCTGGTCTACGTGTTATGTAAAGGAGAGGATATTCAAAAAGCGACGAAGTCACTCTTATTAGAGGGTATCGAATAAGCTTAGTTTGAGGAGAGGAAATAGCAATTTCAGAGTATTAGTTTAGAGACAAACCTGAATACAGATAATTGAGATGATTACTGAAGCTCTTCACTTATAAGAGTTATTGGAGAACAATGAGACCGCTGTTCCAAGTTACGCGAAAGTTAACACCAACGCGCAACAACTCTTACTCAAAAGCAAAAATTGCTGAAATAAATACAACATATCATCCGCCAATACAAAAGACGTAATCTCAATTATTAAGAGAGAGCATGTTCAACGTAGTGTTTGCGAAAAAAAATATACAGTGGCCTCTCACATATTTAGTTGCCTTCTCCTGGTTTTCGATACCGTGCGAAAGTTCTCCTAAAGCTGCGAAACAGACGATTTCTACTATGATACGATTAATTCTGACAAAGGCATACCTACAATTATACAATAATGAGCAATCAAAACTTTGTGACTTAAAGTGATTTTTTTAATACCATTGCGCTAAATCATATGATCTAGCATGTCAAAGTGTCCAGTGATAGGAGGGGGTTGGAGTGTTCAATAATATTACCAAGAGTTGAATGAATGGGAGAACTCAACTCAAACCATTTGCAGACCCGGCTGCTGAGGGGCATCCTTTTCCTTAAGACGGACATCATTACCTTCATTGTCAATTTCTTCCTCCTCGTCGGAATCAACAGCATTAGTTTTTTTGTCTGCAGCCAAGGTTTGCGCAAACTTGGATTTAGCACGAATAGCAGGACCTTTCCAGTAGAAAATGTAAATAGGAGTAGCAACCAACATCGCAATACACCCAAGAAGAGTGCTGGCCCACTGCAAATGGTACTTTTTGCCAATATTGTTGTACATTGGCGTAGCGTACATGGCCGAAACACCTGCTAAGAAGTCACGTGCAAAGCCATTGCCTCCGGTGGCAGATGCAGAGTAAGGACCGTAAGCTGCAACCATGTAGTCGATAGTCGACATGTAAATACTATAATTAGCAATAGCGATGAGGACAGTGAAAATCATTGGTGCAATCCAAGGGTTATAGCTTGGGCCCATGGAAGTCCAGGCAAAACCGAACAAACCAATGGCTTCCAATGGAGCAATAAACAACAAAAGCAATAGTCTTCTTTCAGCAAAACGCGATTCTTCGCCCAGGCTTCTAATAAGGTACCTTTGTCTGGCAATATCAGGAAGATGGATGCCGTATGCCAAGAAGTAACCAATGACAATGGGAACAAAAGCAAGACCACATTGGGTAGCACTAAAACCCCACTGCTTGTAAACCAAGGAGAAAGACTCCATACACACAAAAATCAAAGCATCAGAGAAACCTGAAAGCAAGGAAAGACACAAAACAATAGGCTCTGTAGCAAACATGACGAAAGGGCGTTTCCAAATGGTCAAAACTTCCTTGACAGAAAGTTTTCTGCTGTTAATTTCCCCTGGCCCGAAAGTGTTTTCGCTTTCACCCGCTTTCCTGCGGCGCTTAGCTTCTCTGTCCACCAAGATGGAGGATCTAGTCTCACAGACCAAAAAAAAGTGGGCGATTTGCACTACGCCTCCAAAAATAAGTTGGATCCAAAAATTCCACCTCCACGAAAGATTGTCTTGGCATAAACCCCCAAAAATGGGCCCCAAAGAAGATCCTCCCACAGAAGACAAAACCACAAAAGCTACGGCAAAGCCTTGGTCATTGGCTTCCCACATATCAGCAGTCATTCCCAATGTCACGGAACCCCCGGCAGAGGAGAAACCACCAAGCCCACGGGCAATGACCACACTGGCAAAGTTGGGAGCAAGTCCACCCAAAATTTGCCAGATGTTCACAAGAAGCAACGAAGCCTGCATGATGGGCCATCTGCCATACTCCTCAGACCATGGCGCCCATAATTCACATCCGAAAGCATACAGGATAAGAAAGACCATCTGTGATACCCGGACCTTTTGTTGGGAAATTCCCCAATGCTCAGATATGAGCGGAATGGCGTTGGGGTAAATGGATGTATTGAAGTTCATGGAGATTTGCACGGCAAAAATCACACTGAGAATCGTCCATTTCTTGCGTGTTGGAAAAGAGAAACCAAGTTTATCATAGCAATCCTTCTCTCTAAGTTGGCGGCGACCATCGGCAAGAAGTTTCCCTCTACCGGTGGTAGTGACTCTGCATACAGGACAAGGACGTTCTGCTGCAGGGTTTTCCAAATGTTCTCTTTCAGGGACGGGTTTTTCAAGCTGAATTTTAGAGAAGTAGTCATTATAAGGCGCTTTGTAAGGCCCCTCTATGCGGGATTCAGCAGTGGATGGGACGTGGCTTTGGCTATTGTGGCTAGCATCAGAGCACAGGCTGAAGCCTTTTTGGGGTGTGCTGGAATCAGAGTCCATTGTTGTATCGGTTCAAATTCTGTTAGTTGTTTAAAAAAATCTATATAATTTGTGAATATATTGTTTGGAAAATGAAAAAAAATGAAAGGCGTCGTCTCTCCGGAAACCAGGCTGGCAAGTAACGGAATCATGGCAGTTTGTCCGTACAATTTTATATGCATTGTTGACAGCAATCAACAGGACCTAGCGCGTCAACTTCTCTTATCAAATTACGTACCACACACCCACACAACTGCACATAAACTCATAAATAGATAAAATAGACAATTTTATACTTACTGTAACATTGCTTTAAGCGATGTGGAAATCATTGAAAAGTAGAGCTCACTATAGTCTTTCAACCTTGCATCGGACAATTTGAGACATGCAGCAGGTGTGCAGTACTGTTTATCCGCCATGCAGTCTGCTGCATCCAGGGCACTCTAGAGCAAGCACAATTGTGCTACTCTTGTCGCACCATATAAGACGTCATTCTGCGCGATAAAGAGACTCATCCCAGCGTCTCAAATGCATGGATGCAAAGTGTTTGTTAGTGCAACATCAATGTCTCAGACATTTGTCCCTAACTATTGTCAGCTTTACACCTGCTTTTACACGTCACGATCTTGATTATTATTATCTTTCTTGTACATATGGAGCAGTTTCAAACCCCCCAATATTTTATTTTCTACTGGAGAATTTCGAAAAGCTTCTCATAACTATTCAGACTTTCAACAGTTTTGAAAACTCTCAAAAACTTCTAGGAGCTTTAAAAACTCCTCAGAATTCACTGAGCTTTGTGCTTCTGCTAGAAGTCATTCAAGTGAATGACAGAAAAAGATGATTCTTTATTATTAGATGTTGCTCTTACGTTAGTAATTTATTCATGACTAGCACAAGTTTTAAGCTTGTCACTTAGGTCGCACTGACTTTATAAAAACTTCCATGGAATTTTAAGACGTTACATGCTATCTACAAATCAGGGACTTAAAGTTTGAAGCAAGATTGGTTAGGAGGAAATCAGCGCAAAGCGGAAAAGTGGTCGTATTGGGACCAGGAATTGAAGCAACAACCACCCGTGCACCGTGCTACCCCAGGGCAAAAAGGCTCAACGCAAATGTCCCTCTTGAGTCATGAGTCCAAGATGCTTGAACTTCAGGAATCACATTTTTCTTCACTCAGTGCGTTTAAGTAGATTCTGTAGCTGGCGAGGTCCGGAAACGCTCCCCAATTCCTGTGGCTTCCGTAAGCCAATTGAAAATTTTTCAAGGGTTTACATGAACTTACAAATTTAAGAGTTCTGATCTTCTATGTGGTATTTACAGTAGTTTTAATGCCCGAGACATTCTTCCTCCCTTTCATCCAGGCAGAATTGCTCGCTGCTGCTAAATTCTGGGAATTTAGCTAAACATTTTGGACATGGCTTTTTTCTGCTTCTCCTTTCTGGTCTTCGCCAATTGGTTCACATCTTTCAAGCCTTTGAGAATGGCAGCATCGTCTGGTGAATATTCCAAAGCAGTCCTAAAGGCCTCTTCGGAGTTGTCCTCATCATTTGCCAATAAATATCCCGAACCCTTTCTGTACCAGGCCTTGGCCTGGAGTTTGTCGTCGATTTCATGGAATGAAAGTGCCTCATCTGCAGCCTTGATGGCTTTCTTCCCGTCCTTCAATTTCAACGCAACCAACGATGCGTTCAAGCTCAAAGAAATGCTCAAGTTGGCCTTTTCCTTGGTCAACTCATCATTCAACGACTCCGGCTTAAAGTCCGTCAAGAACTCGTAACCTTTGATGTACTTCTCGTAGGACTTAGAGAATTTTCCCTCTTTAAGAAGTTTTGTTCCCAAATTCTTCAAGAAATTGGCGGCCTCGAAGATGGTTTCTGGTTTCGACTCGTCGATTTTGTCGTCGTCGGCACTCACAGCTTCGTAGATATCCCCGGTGCCGTCATCGACAACAACTGAGGCTGTAGGTTTGTAATTGGCCGGCAATTCCCCGCAGTCTTCAATAATCCAATCCACGACCGGTTTGTCATTGGCACCCTTTTCACACCTTTCAAGTTGGCGCACAATTGACTTCCCCTGCACAACCTCTCCAAAAACAACATGTTTTCCATTCAAATGAGGCGTAGAAACCGTCGTGATGAAGAATTGCGATCCATTCGTGTTGGGTCCGGCATTGGCCATGGATAACAAAAAAGGTTTGTCATGGGTCAATTTGAAGTTCTCGTCTTCAAACTTGTTGCCATAAATAGACTCTCCGCCAATCCCGGTACCATGTGTGAAGTCACCTCCTTGGCACATGAAATCCTTAATAACACGGTGGAAGATGCTGCCCTTATAAGAAAGGGGCTTGCCCGATTCAGACGAATTTCCTTTTTCTCCGGTACACAAAGACCGGAAATTATCCGTGGTCTTGGGTACGACGTCATCGTATAATTTAAACACAACACGGCCTTTGGGTTCACCGCCTGCAGAGATGTCGAAATACGTGTACATTTAAAGTGTTATTCTAGTGTCCAAGAATTTGGCGCTCCACAAGGTTTATATATTGGAAATTTCGCGGGGATGCATACGGTAGAAGATGATGGAATTCTGCGCGTGTATAATTTACGATAGAGTCCACCTTCTCTTCAAGACGGCTCAGCCACCAATATTCATATTAGAGTGTTTCGTGAACTAAAAAAATAAAATTCGTTATGAGCCAGCAACGATTGATGTGGCGGCCAAAGTCAACTCCATTCATGAGAATAAGGCCTGCCCATGATCATGAGATTCAGATTAGTCCATTCATAGTCGTGCAACTGAGGCCAACTCATGATCATGAGACTCAGAGTAGGTCAGTGGAAACAACACAGTGTATACTGTATTTTGATCGTATGATTGAAGTAAAGCACCGGTTAAGTCAGGAACTATTAATGTAGCCAGCGAGTCTTGAACAACATCAGGCAACCTCAAACTTCGGATCCCTTGCCTATAGTGACAACATCATAGCAATTGAGCGACGTTTCCGAAACAATAATATCACTTTAGTGTCTCACAGGGTCAAAATAAGCATGAGCCATGGCCTCCTTGGCTGTCAACCTTTCCTGGTGATCATACCTAAGAATAAGGTCGATAAAATCGATGAACTCATCGCTCACTAAATGGGAATTGTTCTCATTGATGAATCTCTTCCATGGGCGCCGGCTGTAGTAGCCCAAATCTTCATACTCCTCACTCAATGTAAGGTTATACCGCTGAAGATATTTATGAAGGTCATCGGAACCCAACACCCGCACAATTTGCACCAATTGATCGATATTTGATTTGCCATGAAAAAAAGGTTCTTTTTTGAACACCGTGGATGCGAGCATACATCCAAACGACCATAAGTCAAGCAGGTAATCGTACAAGCGGAAGTCGACCAAAAGTTCTGGGCCCTTGAAATAACGCGAGGCCACGCGCACATTATACTCCGTGCCAGGGTGGTAGTACTCAGCCAATCCCCAGTCAATCAACCTCAACGTTTTAGTGGTGTGGTCGATCATAACATTGTGGGGCTTCACGTCTCTGTGCATAATGCCCATGGAATGAGAATAGTCTAAAGCCTTGAGCAACTCAAACATATAGAATCGAACGTCTAGGTCCACGAAAGTAGGGTACAACGTACGGAAATCCACGTTATTGATACTCTCGAAAATGAGTGCCGGAGTCTTCAGCTGCGGTTCCCGCACTGTATCCAACAATGCCACGATATTAGGACCATCCACAAGATTGTTCAAAATGGAGATTTCACGCTTGATTTTTTTCCTCTTGACCGGCTTCAAGACCTTAATCACCACTTTATCTCCAGAGGACAAATCTGTGCCCAAAAACACTTCCGAGTATTTCCCACGGCCTAATTTGCGTACCACCTCGTATTTTTCTTGCGAGTTCCATTTGATATTGATATTTTCGTAGTCCCAGTAACTTTGTGGTTTCAGTGCTAGCGCATCCGTGTACACCTTGGAGACTGAGGGCACAGACATGATTTTCTTTCGTTTGGGAAGCCCTCGAAACTTGAAATCAGCCAATAATGATAGAGCTGAATAGAGAAGGAAAAGACAAAGGAGTCCCGAAGCTAGTCTCTTGTAAGAACGAATTTTGCGCTGTGGTTATATCCTTAATGTGGTTTGATTTCTAGGGCGCACTACAATTATTGGGTCGCGCACGATCCAAGATCTGACTGCAGACAAAAACAATCTCAATCTTGAATAGTTAGGCTGCGACTATAGGAATTAATTGAAAATTCACTAGAAAAGCTTTGGGTAACTATTTGAGCAAGAAATAACTTGCAACTTAGTATGGAATATGCTCTAATAACTTTCGCTTACGAATATACCGAGAAAGGAATGTCTGCTATAGTATTCGATAAATTAACTCAATTAATGAGTCTAGGAATGTGAATTTACAAAATGATCTGCAAAAATCCGTTTTGAAAGCAGTATGCATTATAATATCTCACAGTGTGAATTAAATGTTCAATGAGCCTTAAAGATTCATAGCATCTAGGTGTCTGCTAAATGACCTATATAGATCTGAAGCAGAACTTAACTCCAATGAAGAGTTTCACATTCGAACGCAAACTCAATTGCCATTATAACCTGAAAACCGAACTCACCCATAAAAGCTTATTGGATCTCGATTATAATCATGCTTTAAAGGGAAAGCTTTCCAAAGGAGGCTCCGAAAGAGCCCATATCGTTTTCTTTGCTCTGCTGCTTCCTTCTATGAGCAGCCTTACCCTTGGAAACACTATCAGCGGCAATCTGGATGGCCTCAACTTGCTTGTCCTTCTTGGCGAGCTTTCTCCCGCCAGCTTCCAAAGTGTAGTTCTCCAAGAAATCGTCCAACATACCCTCCAAATCCGGTCTCTCGGACTGCATGTCAAACTCTCCCTTCTCTTGCTCGGTATCTTCCTCAAACTTCTTGGCCAATTGGTCAAACCGGTCATCCAAAAGTGTAAGTCCCTCAGTTCGAAAGTTAGCACTGGACGACATGGAAAATCCACTGGTGTCTGTCATTGCACCCATTTTCTTGCGGAGCTTGTTCTTGGGCTTCTTACCTGCTTTAGGAATCTGCGGAAGGTCAGGCAAGACATCCCCGCCATCTTCAGACAGAATTCCGTCTTCAGACACTTTGGCGGCAGATCCCACCCCATCTTCGAAGTTATCATCGGAATCCCAATCGTTAACTTGATTCTTCTTTTCTTTGAACCGCTTGAAATCTCTCTCCCATCCATTATCAAGCACAATATTCTGCGCTTCGTGGCCTTCGGGAGCTTCACCTTCTCCGTACGGGTTTTCCATCTCGATGATTTCCGGTTCGTAGTCCAGCCCCACATCCGAAAACTCATCCTGGTAGTTATCTAAGTCCCACTCGTCTTCGTCGCCATAGTCATCATAAAATTCGTCCTCATCGTCTAGTTGGCCGGATTGTAATAACTCGCCGAAAACATCATCCCCGGTGTCGTTTTCCACGTACTCTTCATCTTCCAACGCCTCCAAAACCTCACGTAAACGAGGATCCATGTCGGGGTGGAACCCCTGCAACTCCTTGGGGATATTTTCCATATCGTGGTGAGTGGCTTTACGCTTTGTTTCTGAGGGTAGAGCGTCTTTGATAATATCTTCCAAATTGGGCATACCATCCTCGTCTTTTTTCTTGAAGAGCTCCTCGACGCCCTGTTTGGCCTTTGTTTCCTTGGTGTCCTTGCGCTCGATGAAAACACTGTCTGGAGCAGCTCCTATGGGCCGTAAATGTTTCATGTAGTCGTACTTGGAGTCGTCGAAAGTGATTCCGTACTGCGCTGCCAAACCTTCATTTTCACGTATACTTTCTAGTTCTTTTGGGGTATATTTGGCCTCGATTTGGGCACTATTGTAAGCTTTCAAACTTTCTCTAGCTCTATTGTGAGCCTCCCTCCGGGCACTTTCACGTGCTGTGCTTGGGGCCTCTACCAAAACATGTTTGGGGGCGTCATTATCAAAATAGAGTGAGTCTTCATGCGACCTATGAACGATATTGAACGTCTTGGCGCTCTTCTTATCAAATTTCTTTCCTTTGGCCATTACTTCGTCATTGATGCTCAGCACTGTGCAGAGATGATGAGGATGAGGTTCGTCTCTATGCAGGTCACCCAAATTGTCCATCCAATGGTTTCCATGCAATTTCGTGATATTGAAAGGAATACAAAGAACTGGTTTGAAAATTAAAATAAATAGACTGATACAATCTGTCAATTAATTTGAGAAGCTCTTGCCTTATGTAGCAAGAGTTTATGTCGTGTTATATACAGGATCTTCAAACTAGAATGTTATTCAAATAATTCAGACATTTGAGAATTGAAGTGGCGAATATAAGTGCAGGTTCAATGTATGTACAAATCTTTAGATATGTAGGGATTGAAAGTCTATCTGAAGTACAGTAATACATATAGATGATAATTATGTGCAGGTATTTACAGAGTCCTTTCATTTGCAACTGCAGAACACTCACTACTGCAGCATAAAGCATTCAGCAGAAAAAAGAGGCAAAAATATCTCCCAGGGACGAGTCGAACGTCCGATCTCAAGATATCAATGTTCCATTACAGTCTTGCGCCCTAACCAGCTAGGCCACCGGGAGCTTCTTAAAAATGTTAGAACTTTAGCAGGGTTGGGACTGTATATAACAAAGTTGTATCAATTCGTATATTATAATACTGTAATACGCCTTAGAGGGATCCCTAGGGGATTCATCCAATCAGGTGAACCTGCTAGTTCTTATATACTTTGTTACTGTTTCGGGTAACTCTTGAGGGATTATTTGAAACAGCTGATCTTCGGGGGGTTCAGGGGCTTCCTGAACACCTGATCTTTGCGCGGACATATCACATGCCTGGCGCCTCGTTAGTCTAATCCATCAGCACTATGTACTCGATTCTAGCGCTCATAGAATAATTCCTAACAAAAAACACTAAATTTTCATGGGATAAATGCACCAAGCGATGGGTTTGTATAGTTAGTGCAGCTATTACACAATGTTTATTTTATAAGTTACGATATGGTTTAGAATAAATCCACTTTAATTACGTAGCTAGCTTTTATTGCGTGGCTTTTATATTTGGAGCGGAGTATAATGTATGTGGTAATACGTTAGATTGGTCAAATGTAAAAGAATATAACATATGCAGTTTACTTGATTGTCTAAAAGAAGTGGTTAACTTCGAAAAATCGCGACAGAATTCCATTCTGTCCCACTCATAATGAACGTGTATCTTACTTATAATAACATTATACTATGCCATGACTATACTACCACTGATACAAGTTTTAAAACCACTGAGTTGCAGAAATTTCAGTATTGCTCCATACCATAGTACTACAGACATTTCTGACTCAGATTTATTAATACACCATTAATAATAAATATAGTTTTCTGAAGATCTTTCTAAGCACGCTTGAAGATGTATTTGGCATTGATTTTATACATTTTCTCTTCGATTAGCCTAAGGTTGGGGAGGAGTTCATATAGCCCCAATGAAGTCTTTTGGCGAGATATGGGAACAAGACCAGCATTATAGGCTCGAATATCCCAAGACTTGGGAGCTGTCATAATATAAAAAGTTGCAATATGGTCAGCTAATCCTATTCCATATTGTGAGTGGGGCACGCCCGGGTGGCAATTTATGCAATATTCTTCATATTTTATACTTTTCATTTTTGTAGACTTATATTTTCATATTGAATACTACATATTTGTCATCATTGAATCTTCAAATAACTTCTAATAAAGTTTGCATGTCTGGGAAGACAATAGAGAGTAATGACTTATGCAATATGTTTTGAGAGAGTAGATAATTGGATGCGTCTGTAAGAGAGGAGGTTCAAAAAAATAGATTCATCAACTGGTGTCAAGATATCATTTACAAAGGTGGAAGTATCAAACTGAATGTTTTTCAGCTACAAAATTTCCTCGCAAGCAAAAAAAGTTTTAAATGCTTCTTGGCCCGATTGGCCTCCATTAAGATTTTCCTCGAATTTCTTTTAATTTGATTTCCTCAACTGTACTTCCATAACCTATTTTAAATATGACTTGTAGTGATAGTTACAAAGGATCTGTTTCGATTACTTTTATATCGTATTGATTGGATCTCAGTGGACTTTTATTAATTCGAATTCCATAAAGATCAATATAATCTATTCGGTTTCTGTTATTTTGATTTATACTAAGCACATACAAAAGCCAAAGATACTCCTTGTTATGTTGATAAAGGAATATAATCCTCCTTGGAAGACATACAAACATATCGTCTGAAACCAGATTCAATAAGAAATTACCTAGTAAATGTCAACGACAAACAGGTCTTCAAGAGTATAAACACCTTGATGAGATCTATCACGCCACTCAGAAACTGTTCAAGCCATAAAAAGTCCTGGCTTGTTACAAAACATTTCTGATAAAATACTGTTTACAGATTCTTGTGAGTCTACGCTTTGGGGCCCTGTCAACGACCTTCTTATGAGACATCTTCTCTCGGATTCTATTGACCAGCTCTACGCGGTTTATTTTGACGATTTATCTTGACGATTTATCAGTACTAATGATGGACTTTTATGCATTCATTTTCTATAATTTTTCGGCCCAAATTTATACATGGTTAAACCACAACGGCTTCAAACGGAGAGTAGTTTAATGGTCGTGTCTGGCGTCAGATTCCTCTAGAATTTTGTCCCAGTCGCTCCGATATATAAACACAAACTCTGCCAAGGCCAAAAACGACACTCCGAAAATCAAACCAATCCATAAGCCTCTTAATTGTAATTGTTTTGAAATGACAAACCCTAGCGGGAGGGCCACAATATAGTATGAAACAAGCGTCAAGTACAGCCCCACCTTTTGTCTGCCCTGACCTCTCAATACGCCCGCTTCCATGACATTTAAAGAGTCAAATATCTGGTTCACTGCCACCAAAGTTGCCACCATATCACCGATGCGGTCCACATCTTCGTCATCGGAAAAGAGTCTGACCAAGGCCTTTTTGCCGAAAAAAACCCACGAAAAATTGAATAACGAGAGACCAAAGGCAACGATGAATGAAGCCCGCGTCACGATATGTGCCCTGTAAAGGTCTCTCTTCCCCACGTAATTTCCGATGTGTGTCAGAACCGCCACGGAAACCGCAAAAGGAAGCTGAAATGCCATGGTGCCAAGGTTTGCGGCTATCGATTGTGCAGCCAAACTGGCCACACCAAAAGACGCCGAGAAGATGGTCAATACCTCAAATGCGATGTACTCGGCCTCCACCATCACCACTCCCGGAAGGGCTAACGTCAACATCAGCTGCCAGTTCCTGCATGCAAGCCCCAAGTCTAATCCGCCCCAACATTGTTTGCCGTTTATAAACACCACGTAGCAGATCATCAATATGCACATCATCCAATAAGATAAGCATGTAGCCACGGGTGCACCTATGAAGCCCATTCCATATACTGGGTGCCACACTAAGAGCCAATTAAGCACAAAACTCACAGGCACGGCCACCACTAAAATGTATGTCCCGGCATGGAAGATGTTTTGTGCCTGCAAAAACCGTTTCCCCGTTTCAAAGAGGAAAAGTGCAGGAGAACCCCAAATCATCACACGTAGAAATCGTTGGGTATGTAGAATAAGCTCAGCATCCGCCACCATGAGTCCGAGAACTGCGCCAGAAAAGTGCCAGAGAGGAACCAACAAAAACGCCGTCACAGTCAAGCACATCAACGAACACCGCTGGAAGTATACGCCCACCAAGTGGTATTTACCTGCGCCGTAAGCCTGCGAGCAGAACGAGTCTAGAGAAGTTGCCATGCCTTGGTAAATTGCAAGGCCGGTGATATTGAAGGAGCAGATAGATAAAGAGGCAGCGGCCAACTGCAGTGGGCCCAATTTACCGGTGGCGTAGATAGTAATCACTGACATTGAGTACTGGAGAAGGAAGGTTAGCACTAGCGGGCCGGAGGACCGAGCGAGGGCCAAAACCTCCGAGGAAATGCTAGTTTGGAAGTCATTTGGCCCGGCATCGTCTGCGTTGTACGCAAGGCACCCGTCGCTGTGTTTTCGCGCTATGAGAGGTGTTTGATCCGAAACCATATATGGGTTTTCAATAGCCGAGCATTGGGAAGGCCTTATATTTGCGTGGGATGCGCTAAAGATAAGAAATTCCGGTGCGAATTCGGGCGCAAAATTCCGGTGCAAAATTCCGGCGCTGGCTATGATAACCGAGAGTGCAGACAGGAGTGTACGTAGGAGCCATTGTTAAAGACATCATGGGTGAAATACATCTTTGCTGACCGAATGGACCGATCGTCCACAGCCCAAACATGCAATTACTTCTCAGTCGATGATTGTATTGTTCCTGCACACAAAAATTATCTTCCCTCACTGAGCATCTCAGAGCACATGAGCGAGATCTTCAAAAGGTTGTTGTACCTGCATATATATAGAGCAGCATCTCCCGTTCCACCAAAAAGCATTTATGCGGCGTGTGCAGTTTCGGAAGCGCAAACAGCACCTCATTTTCCGGCCCCAATTGACGTGTGCTGTCTCTATTCCGAATCACCAAGTGGCCATCTTGGAAAAGGACCTGAATTTCGAGCGTTAATTGTAGAGACTGGAAAATCACTACAAGCTCACTTCCACGCTTTTTCTGCAGCACTGTGAATTCGTACTGGATTTTCTGAGGTTTCAGATCAACCTGAAGTTTTTTGGTGGTCACTTCCTGCATAATTCGACTGTCTCCAGAACCTGCCGAATCGTACCTCTTAAATCCATTCCCAATCGGATCATTTTCCTTTCTAATTGAGCCATTGATCGAGCTGTTTGAGCTTTGCTTCAGAACCAGAAACTTTTTACTCTTGTCGTTTTCCAAAGACAACTCGTTGATTTCCTGGATCAATGGCTTTTTGCCCCCCAAATTCATCAAATCAGGCAATCCCTCCTCATCTGGAAGAAGTTCCTGCACCAAGCCCGCTGTTTCGTTTTTCTGCAACTCTTCCAAGTTTTGTCCTAAACTGTTGTTTAAATCGTGCTGTGTGATTTCTGTTGCCGAAAGTTCGCCTTTACTTAGCATCTTGGGGACCGCATACTCCCGTTCTAAGACCAACTCATGCATCATTTCCACAGATTCTATGCACCACTCTATGGCTATCATTCTTAAATCAGTACTGATTGTGAGCCATTGAAAACACTCGCTATTTATGCAGCAGTCGTACACGAAAGAGGGCACTCCTTTTTTATCGGTAGAATTTTTTTCGGGGGAAACGATAATGGGGATTTCCCATTCGTTTTTTACGATGAGGGGAAATATTTTGCTGGGGTCGAAGCCGCCTCCGGGTTTGGGAACCTGCACATCGTGGCAGATGTTGATGAAAACTTTTGTATGGTAGAGATGGTGGCCGGATCCGGCTACGATTTTGGTTTTGATCACAAACCCGGGCTTGGGATCTAGTGTGACCACGGGTGACTGTTCGAAAATGGCGGCCATGGGTGCAGGTAGTCTGGATAAGGATAACAGTGCACTTGAATATAGAACCCGTACAATGCTTTTAAAAAACCTAGACACCAATTTACAAACACCCAGACACCAAAGTCAAGGCTCACGAACACCATATCTTTGTAAACACCTGTACATCTGAATACTTTCAAATGAAGAAGGAAAAAAAATTGATGAAAAAAGAAAAAAAAAAGATGAATTTTTCTCTGCCCAGCGTTTATTAGCTATTGGTTACTAGCACCTTTAGCAGTTATTAGTAGTTAAGAAACGAAGAAAGAAAAAACAAACAAACTTGGTTACCACAAAAGTACAAAACCATTGCATAAGAAATCCGTTTCAAGCCGGATATCTTCTGATATTCTTTTAAAAACAACACATGTGTCTTTGGAATTATTCCGACTCCATGCCATACTGAGTGTCCCATAGAATTTCTCTACTTGTATATGTATGATGTGAACACCCGTAAACCACTGAGTCAATTGACTCACGCGACTCACGACTTAACAATCCATCCCGCACCTTCTTTGTCTACATACTACAGTCCGAACTACTTCTTTTTTTTATTCGATTGTCTACAGTCCTTATACAATAAGTAAGTTCCAGTTTAGAAAACAGCCATGAATGTCTTGGTGTATGCCGGAAAGGGGTCTACTACCGAAGGCGTGCGCCACACAGTGGAGCTGCTCCGACAGTTTCTCCTGCCGTACTACGCCGTTTTGACAGTGTCAGAAAATGCCCTTTTACATGATCCATGGATGGCCAAAACCTCGGTGCTAGTGTTACCTGGCGGAGCGGATTTGCCATACTGTGAAGTCCTCAATGGAACCGGCAATCGGAAAATCCTGCAATTTGTTCGGAACGGAGGGAAATTCGTTGGATTTTGTGCAGGTGGATATTATGGGTCCGGGCGGTGTGAATTTGAGGTCGGGAGCCCCGGCATGGAGGTCAGCGGTCCCCGGGAATTGGCCTTTTTCCCTGGCATCTCCAAGGGGTGTGTATATAAGGGATTTGTCTACGAGTCACATAGTGGAGCCCGGGCTACTAATTTGCAGGTGAATATGGCCGAATTGGGTCAGTTTGGAGTGCAAGATCACGTGATTGCATATTACAATGGTGGTGGTATGTTCATGGATGCCTCACAGTATAAGAATGTGCGGGTTTTGGCTCGATACGGCGGCGGTACGGATGTAGTCGACTCATCCCACGACATGGCCGCCGTAGTGCAGTGTGATGTGGGAAAAGGTACAGTCTTGCTTTCGGGAGTGCATCCAGAGTACACGCCCAGCCTAATGAAGCCCAGTGCAGATGACAAACATTTTCAGCAAGTGGCTGAGACTCTCCGTCAAAATGATGATGGAAGGAAGATATTTCTATCTGCGTTATTGCAGAATTTGGGGTTGAGGGTGAATGTAGGTGAGACTGCACCACCACGAATTACCCCAATGTACATTTCTTCTTACAATGAGTTGCACAGAGCCCAGACCATTTGGCGTGATTTACAGGAGAATATGGATTTTGTGGGGAAGAATAAATTTGAAGATACCAATGATACGTTTGTTCTCTATGATAGTGTTCATGGACATGATGATGAACATGGTCACGAAAATGAAGGGGGAAATGGAAATGAAACTCAACATGAAGATGTGGATGGACATGAAGAAGACCTCCTGCACGCAGCGCTCATTTCAGCAGACAAGCATCTAATCTTTCCGGGCCACAAACTCCCTCCCAGCAGATCAACACCCTACTTCAGCATGCAGGAGTATTTTGATCTGCTAAAAAGTCTTTATGACCGGCAAAATATCTCGGAAAGTCAGCGTGGTTTTGGGTCTGTTCTTGGTTACGCAGAAGTTGTCTCGTCCACCAACACCATGCTCGATGCAAACGCCAACTTGCTCCGCTACATGCCCACCGGTCTCACATTTACTGCTACCACGCAAATTGCAGGCCGGGGCCGTGGTGGGAATGTCTGGGTGAATCCTAAAGGAGTTATGGCTGCGTCGGTCTTATTCCGGATTCCGGCAGACAAGCAGCACGCCAGCTCCATTGTCACTTTGCAGTATTTATGCTCTCTTGCTTTGATTGAGCTGATTTTAGGGTACGGAAGTGAAGTTCCAGGAACGGGAGTTGGTTACGAAGATATGCCGCTTCGCCTTAAATGGCCCAACGATATTTATGCCTTGAAACCAGAGCATTATGAATCTTTGGATGATAAAAACGATACTAGTTCCACGGTGGACGGAGACGAACATAAGTGGGCTAAGGTATGTGGCGCATTAGTCAACTCGCAATTCATCAATGGCGAGTACTATTTGGTATGGGGAGGCGGAGTGAATATGCTGAACGAGGCGCCAACTACGTGCTTAAATTCAGTATTGGAAAAACTCAATGAAATCAGGAAAATAAGTGGGCTTCCTCTGCTACCTGTATATACACACGAGCGGCTTCTAGCCCGTCTTGTGTTTACTGTGGGCCAGTTTTTTGGAGTTTTCGAGAGATCGGGGCTCCTGCCTTTCCTTAATCTCTACTATAAGCGGTGGTTCCATACGAACCAGCGGGTGAAGGTCGAGGGCCAGGGTGCCTCCAAGGACTGCATCATCCGGGGCATTACCCCAGACTACGGTTTATTGATAGCTCAGGATATCAATACGCAGGAATCGCTCGAGTTGCAGCCGGACGGGAACTCCTTTGATATATTCAAGGGGCTTGTATATAAAAAGCGGGGGTAATATATAATTTCCCAGAATCTCACTATAATCCGATGTAGAGTCTATTTATAATCTTTCATAAATCGCATATGTCTGTTATATATTATGGCAAATAACAATGCTTCAGCACCAAGTGTAGTATATTCCAGATATTAGGTCTGGATTCTAGGCTGCCTACTAGAATAGATCAAAATACCACAATGTTTATATTCTTAGTTCTAAATTCCCGTTTATGTTATGGTCTACGGGTATCATAATAAAAGTTAAATCAAGAGTTGTATGAATGTAAGGGTTAGTAAGATCACTTTGAATAAGTGTGAAAGTATTAGAGATGGCTGTGGTCGGTTTATTGCCAGCAATAGTGCCAGTGCACTACCATGGTACCTATGCATTTAATTTTTTTTTATTTTAGAGTGAAATTCCGTCCAAAAAAATCAGGCAGGTGAGCCACAATATTACAATTGGAGTTCTGTATGCCTCCTTCACACGTTAGGTTGATTTGGGTGTCCACATCACGTGATGTTAACACACCGTAGTCCTCAGATCACGTGAACCCATACATCATTACGCAACAAACAGCGATCCACAAAGGCCTAACCACTGCTGCAACGGCTGTACATGAGGGTGAAGATCAAAGAGTGGCGTGGAGTCGCCACGTGGCAATGGCATATTGACAAGCCTCATGTGGACGAGCTTTGTGGGATTTGCAGAGTTCCTTTCGAAGGCACGTGCCCCAGCTGCAGGTTTCCCGGGGAACCATGCCCGCTCATTTTGGGCCAAGGATGTCCCCACAATTTCCATCTCCACTGCATCATTCAGTGGCTAGAACAAAGCACCAGTCGGGGGTTGTGTCCTATGTGTAGGCAGATCTTCACTGGTGAAACCATTGATGGCCTAGGCACAGAGAAGGAGATGGAGCATTTGGCTGCATTGTTTGAGGGGCATAAATTGAGTAGGGACCGGGAGTCCTCTGGTGGCGATTTGGAATATGATGAGAACTAGTATGCTAGAGTTTCCTAATTTCAGTCGAGTTTTGGGCGGCTTCAGGTGAGCTCTAGTGAGATTCAGCCGAGCTCAGAATAAAGATTAGAAGAATCGACCTATCCTGAGTCCAATTTGAGCCCAGTTTGGGAGGTTTGAAGCTTTCAACATTCACAATTTCATAATCCAAGTTTTAGCAAAAACTCACTTATGCACGGGAGGTACAGGTTTAGCTATGTCCAGGTGAAATTGTGTTAAGTTTGACTAACTCACTGGAATACGTCGTTTCAAACCATTAACAGGGTTTAGGTTTGAAATTTCATATACTTTTTGGAGGTGTCTTGTATACCAGTCAAAATTTTAGATCTTCAAGATTAGTTGGCCCAGAACATTACGTTTACGCCTGCATATAAACATACCTGAAGTGTAAATTTGGCCCATGCTAACTCGTATAGCCTTAAAAGACTCTGATGTATTCAAGTTCTGGTTGAGGTACGAATAATAAATTTTGTCTGTTTCAAAATTTATTCCTTCAAAGATATTGAGAGTTTCAGTACAGGCAAAAAAAACTGCTTATTACATGACAACATGGTCAGATAATAGTTATTCCGCTTTGGTACTTTTTTCAATAAACTGTTTATGGTTCAGAATGTAATACATACGCTTTTGACTTGCGCGCTTCATGCACTTATCTACTCTACACGCACTTGACTGCACCACTCACATACTAGCGGCATGTTTCTTCTCCACACCCGTTTAATAGGAAACCTTTCCAGGCCGACAATTGGTGTATGGTACCCTAAAAAAGGCCAGATTTGGAGTAGGACCCCAGTTTGGCGGGCCTTTTCGAATTCTGTGGAGCGCCGTTCCGGATTCCAAGAACCTCCGATTATGAAACATCAGAACACTCAATTGCCCCAAAAAATAAACCCCGACTCTGGATCACATATATTTGATGCCAAAGAGCTTGAGGCCGCACGGCTTGCCCGTTTGGCCAACCTAGGCTGGCTCCAAAAGCTCCCAGAAAAATGGATCCCATATGCCGAACTCATGCGCTTAGAAAAACCCGTGGGAACGTTGCTTCTTCTCCTCCCATCGATGTGGGGTATTTCCATGGCATCTTACGGTATTCTGGCAGCTCTTTCCACGCAGCTTTGGGCCATTTTTTTGTTTTCCGTGGGTGCTTTGGTAATGCGAGGTGCAGGATGCACTATCAACGACATTTTGGACCGTAATTTGGACAACAAAGTGGCCCGGACTGTTGAAAGACCCATTGCTAGTGGCAGGGTAAGTGTTCCACAAGCAGTCACGTGGCTAGCAGCTCAATGCTTCGTGGGGTTGAGCGTACTTTTATCGCTTCCTTTTGAGTGCTTCTTTTTGGGGGCCCTTTCTTTGCCTTTTGTGTTTTCATACCCCCTCTTCAAGCGCTTTACTTATTACCCTCAGGTGATGATTTCCATCAACTTTTCGTGGGGCTGTTTGCTTGGATTTCCTGCCGTTATGGCCCCTGTCAACCTAATGGTGGCTGGCCCATTATTTTTGTCAAATTTTTTGTGGAGTATGATCTATGATACCATTTATGCCCACCAGGATAAGAAATACGACATTAAGGCGGGAATCAAGTCAACCGCTTTGGCGTGGGGTGATAAAACCAAACCTATAGTTTACGGATTGTATGCACTCCAAGCCACTTCGTTTCTCACTGCCGGACTTATGAATTCCATGGGCCCCTTTTTTTACCTTGGTGCTGCATGGGGATTCCAGAGACTTTTGTCACAGATCAGGAATGTGGACCTAGATCTGCCTTCGAGTTGCTGGGCGTTTTTTTTGGGCAACATCAAAACAGGCTGGATTCTCTGGTTCGGTATTTTCTCCGACTACTTGGCGAAGATGTTCGGGCTTTGGTAAATAATCGAGATAAGTCATGATTCTGCAAATGAGAGATGTGCGGATGTGTAAATCGTATCAAAAAAAGATCTTACAAAAAATAGATTATATTAGGAGACCTGGTAGAACCCAAGGCTCACAGTAGAATACTGATTATAGTGATTGTGGTGAGATTTGTAGTAGTATTTTCAAGTAAATTGAGAATGTAGATGAAAGAAGCTCCACTTTTGAAATATTAGTATTGGGTCAGGTTCTGTACTTTCTAAGCTTTATTGATGGAATAGCCTTACAACATTCGAGGGCTCTTCCGTGGTAGGATACCACATACCAAAATAAATTTATGTCATAGAAGAGGATCCTGTCTTTACTGTTTAATAAAGAACAGGACCTCACTCATTTCTAGAGAAAAAGCAAATCTAAACATTCCGGTACCTTTCAAACTCCTAAAAGAACTTAAGCCAGTAAATCCAAAGAGGAAATAAATCTCTCAACTTCACTAGCAACCCTTCCAGAACGCTTCGCATCGGTCTTTGCCATGGCTTTTTCTAACACCACCTCGCTTTTCTGCTCCTCCAAATCCATAAGCCCCGTCACAAGGAACCTTTCAACATACACGAGCGGAAAGTCTTCGGGTAAGGAGTCCAAAACACAGTCCATAGCAAATTTCTCCGTGCCAAAAGCGTTCACAAGATGCATCACTGCACAATTCCGTTGGCTCTTGTCACCGAGTTGGAGATAAAAATTGAAAATAAACTTCAATTGAAGCGACACTTCTTCCTCACTGAGAACTGGGAATTGGTTTCTCCACGCCACTTGTGTGAGAAGAATTGGACGCCGAGATATGGGTGGTACTGCAAATTGTGCACAGTGCTCTGCCGTGGTATAGTCGCCAATGGCGAGAAAATAGCCCACTTTCTCCCTGTTGCTCGTGTATGCTGTACTCAGATAAGTCGATGCTGGGCCCTGATGCCGGAAGTCTTTTTGGATGCTTTTGTAAAAGAGAAGTAAAAGAAGCTCATTAGCTTTCACCCACACTTCCAAGAAACCCGTGCATTCAGATTTATGACGATTCAACGAAATGTACTCCACCCATGTGACCTTGGGCCACTCCGGATCCGCCAAATCATTTTCTGTCTGAAATGCTTCGAAAAGAGAATTGAGGGTATCGTATTCCGTATCTAAGCCTTCTCCATTGAGATACTGCATATACTCGTCCACGAGCTCCTCTGCCATGGCAAAGTCCACCTTGAAGGGACTTTTGGTGGTTTGAACCATTTCAGAAAAGGCCTGCTCAATGTATTGAGCCTTTAAAAACGGAAAATTGGAGTCATACTCAAGTGTTTTGGTTACTTGCCGAAGAATTTCTTTGTGTGTGGACTTGAACTTGCTTTTGGAGTTTTTCTGGAGAAAAAGGAGCCCTGCTTCGGCTTGGAGACCGACGAAATCAAGGAGCTTGTTAGTGTACACTTTCTCGTCGTTGATTAAAACCATCTGCCTGCATATAAGCCCATTTAAGTCGTATGTTTTTGAAGATTTTCCCAACTTTATGGTCATCTTTCCTCCTACCAATGATATTTCGTCAAGTGCAGTATTTTTCCACTTGCCCGAAAGGAGATTCAAACAGGTGTCGACAATTTTCTCTTCCCAGGGAAGGAATTGATTTCCTGCTGATTGCTTGTTTAAGTAAACCTCAATCAAAACCACAAAGTAGTTTTTGTCCTGGAAGTACCGCACAAGAGCCTCGTTGACTTCGTTTTGGCCCAGCCACGTATCTGACTCAGAATGCAATTTTTCCAAGATTTTGTTCGACTTCAGGCAACCAACAGTATAGGAATAATAACGAAGTTTTTGCCGGAGCGATTCCTCATATAATTCACTTTCTAGCACGGTGGGGATCAACCAAAGCACGAAATTCCGTGCTTGGGGGCTGCAAAATTCAAAGTCTCTGTCGAAAACCGTATTGCTCTTATTTCTCCAGGAAAAAAGCAAATCCCGAACCACTTTAGGGAGTGTATATGAGGCCCAGAAAGAGTCGTTTGGATCATCGACATTTTTGGCGCAAAAGAGAAGGAGCAAGGGAATATCCGTTTTACTGTTTACGGATGTCTTGAGCCGGTCAAAATCCCCGCCAATCGCAAGGAGGGCTAAATGCAATGTCTTGAATATAGCGTCCTCTTGCCCCGAAAAATACTCTGTGTACTCAGAAAGCGTCTCTGGATGCAAGTCTGGAGTCTCAAAATCGTGCATCAAGCACTTTATTTTGTCCGCCAAACCATTTGACTGCACCAAGCAGTGGAGTGCTGAGCCACTGCAGAAGATAGTGTGGCTAGTGTGGTACGAATTCTTGTGGCCTTCACATAACTCACCGTTGGCGTAGTAGACTTGAGCCAGCATCTGCAGAAGGAGCTGATCAAAAACACGCATTCCCTGCAGGGAGGACCAGATCTGAACATTCTCTGGATCCTGAAATTCACTTATATCCAAGAGCTTGCTGGTATGGACTACCTCCAAAGTGTCGAGAGAAGAGACCACACAATGTGTGGAGGACAACAGTTTAAAAAGGCCAAAGACGTATGGCCATTCCACGACAAGTCCACTAGTGGGATAGCCCAAGTCTGGCCACGTGAGAGTCCCCTTAGTGGCGTCACCCGAAGAGTTGGCGAACATGGCCATGGAGCTGTTTTCGTCTGTGCAGATTGGAAGCAAGTATTCCTCGGTATTTTCAGCTGGCAGCTTGAATGGCAAAATGTACGGGTGTACATTTTGCACATTTCCCGGATTATAGTTCATAAGCGGAATTTTCTGGGGTTTTTGCATATCGAGTACCTCGTAAGAGTGCATGTTGGCCACCACACAGATCTTGCTGTAGTTAGCTTGCACATTACATGCAGTGGAAATACCTATTTGGGCCCCGGAGTAGCTGATATCCTTGAGGAGTTTCACAGCAGTATCCAGGATCTGCACAAGACGGATAAGTGACTGCGTATAGACAATGACCTTATCTAGGCACACGGATCCCGATTTTGGTTTCTGGCCCTGGCTCAAGACCAGCATGTCCTGTACATCACGGATCTTGCCTATATGGCAAGGCAGAAGTTCCGGAAACGTGAAGGCAGTCACGTTTTTGTTGCATAAAACAAGGCAGACTTCCGCCTCGGGAAGGAGGACAATTTTCTGTATCGGCTTACATGCGTCATTGACCGAAAGTTGCACGATAAGCATGTACTCTGTGGCATCTTCAAAAAAGTGGAGGTGGAGGAGGTTCCCCTGAGAGGTACCGATGTAGAGGTTGGACTCGTGGCATGCAAAACAGGTGATGATTTCGGGACCTTGTATGGGGAGCTTAAGTGTAGGACCGAGCCAGTATCCTGAAGGAAACGGGGTTTTACTGTCGTTATTTTGCAGGTCGTCAATGTGCGGGTGATTCTCTTTGGTGTTTTCATTTTCGGAATCTTGGTAGTTGGACTGAGATTTGGAGGTGTCATGAGGAAGGCGTTTTGGTGTGAGCACATTTTTGGGGGCCAGTATATCAGAGGAGTTCAGAGAGACAAACTTAGAACCTGGATTTTCTGTGGAAATAGCTTTAGAGTCGAGTTCAGATTTCTTCCCTTCTGAGTCTGCAGAATTTTCAGATGGTCCTTTCGAAACTTTCTCATAGTAAGAGTCCTCCTTGAATTTCTCTCTTTCAGAGTCACTTTCACAGTATTCCGTTTCAGAATCTCTTTTAAGGGCAATGACAGAGTTTACTTTAGACTTTCTAGATTTCTCAGAGTCCTTATTAGTGTCAGACTCGAAGTCCCTTCCGTATTCCTTCTCAGGGTTGGAGACTTTTTCGGAATCTTTTTTGGAGCCTGATGTAGATCCAGACTCAATCCTCGATTTTTGTTTAGGCTCTTCAAATTTTGCTTCAGATTTCTTTGCGAATTTATCAGAATGTCCTTCAGATTCCTGTCTTACGGAATTCAGTTTTTCAGAATCCTCAGATTCAGAGTCTTCAGAGTCTCTCTTAGAGTCAATCCCGTATTGATCTCTTTCCGAATTAGTAGAGCCTCTATTAGCATCAAAATCGGTTTTAGATCCTTTGTTAGGGTCTTCATGTTCTCTTTCAGATTCTTCACGGCCGCTCTTACCCGCTGGATCACTCTTTTTATCTAGATCACTTTCAGGCGTGCTGTTTTTGGTCTCTAGATCATCGACCTTTTTGAAACTGCTTTCTTTCAACTTCTCAGCAATGTCATGGTCTCCAAGAGACCCTTGTTCATGGCTCAAGTAATCGTTTGTATGCCGTAGATCAAGTTCAGTATGTGGATGCAGAGACAGCTCTAATAATGCTTCGTGCGGCGTAGAAGCAGCGGGCTTTGAAGATATCGTCAATGAAGAGCCGCACGAGTCGACCGACGCAATTTTACTGGTGCTGGCCAGACGCGGACGTTCTGGTCCTTCATCCATTCCGACTGGACAATAGGTTTGAGTTGTGGAAGTAAGTCGCAGGTGGTATGTGCAGGTAAAGGTATACAAGACATCAAGATATCAACATCAAGAGAGGAAATGCCAGGGCAGAACAAGAGAAGCCAAGAGTAAATGACTCCAAAGCTAGTCAATAATTGATCATGCAGCAAAATATTACGAAAGCATCATTGTGTCTGTCGTAAATGCTGCTTGATAAATCTGTATACAAATGTGATCTAATAGTGCTTGAGTAGTCGGGCTTGTTAGCCTTTACAATGAGCAGTAGTTCTTCTAGCTTTTGAATACAGAAAGTATATGTGTATCTGTTTCTAGTTTTAACAGCCTTTGTAGTATATGAAGTGAAAGTAGTCATGAAGCTCAATATTGTTTTGGTAGTGCATATAGTCATGGTACTTATAGTAATAGTGATAAAAACGGTGAAGTGAATCTAGGGGATGAATCGAGTCTTGCAATAATAGGATAGCAACAATAGTCCAATGCTTGGGTGATTGATATAATGGACAGACGACGTGGGTTCTCCACATTCCGGGGCAATCGAAGTGCGTATGTGCAAGAGACTTACCGTAAGAGCAAAACGGTGCAGCCAGATTGTCAATATACAATTATGTTTAGCCCTCTGTTTTGAAGAAATTTTCGATAGCACATGAACACACGACATTGTTTCCGATGGTGTTGATCGAAGTGCCAGACCAAGGGGCACTGCACACAAACACGCTTTAGTACAATGGATAGTCAATACAATAAGAAAGAGAGTCATTTTTTTAAAAGGATCAGGGATCAAAGCGCTTTCTAGAGAATCAAGGATCAAGAATCTTTACATCCAAAGGATCCGAAGAATGAGGGAATTATATACAGGATCAAAATTAAAGTAGAGGAGTCAAGAAACGAATTCTGGAGGGGCTCACCAATGAATTCTTCGATTAAGTGAATAGCCGTGACTGAATGCGTTCTAAGCGCATGTGGAATTTCCCAGAAAAGCTTATTAAACAGAACAAAGACGCACTGAAGGCGAATTAAGAGCATCGGGATCAGCCGAGCCTTAATAAAGAGGTAAAAATAGAGTCAGAAAAATAGCCAAGAAAAATTTAGAGCCAATGTTTAGAGCCAGTGGCTAGAGTCAAAAAATTAGACCGAAAATGTTAGAGTCAGAAACATTAACTATAGAATCAGGCAGGTAAATAGTACGTTACGTATTAGTGCATATCAAAGGCAAAATTGGAAGAGCGTACCCTAGAAGTTACGGAAGACAAAGCGGGGCCATGTGCAGGATCAGGCAGTTGAAAGCTTACAAAGAGGCACAAAAAAGGCGTCTGGAGGGGTTAGAATACTGGTTACGTGGGAGGTGCATGCCATGGATGTAGGGCGCATGAGAATGCGTATGCAAGAGAACATGGCATTGGGTGCCGAGGACAACCAGAGGTGGAGGAAAGTGCGGAGATAAGTCAGAATGAGGAATCAGTCAAAATGTGTAGCGCACGTCAAAAGTGGAAAATACGTCATATGTAGAGGAGACCTAAGAAGGGAAATCGAAAGAGAATTAATGCGAGAGTAGCATAGAACAGAAGAACAGAAGAATGGAAAAGAATGAATGGAAAAAAAGGGAGCGAAGAAGAATGGAAGGAAGAATGGAAGGAAGAATGGAAGAAAATTGTAAGATTGAGAATGAGAGTAAGCGCGAGAATTGGAGGAATAAAAGAGGCAGGTGAAGACGTACTAATTGGGAAGGATTTTAAGGATAAGAAGTACCAGATAGTAAGGAGAGGGCGAATAAATGGGGCAAGGAGAGAACGGAAGCGGAGTAGGTACGGGTGTTGATTTGCTGATGAAGAACGGTATTCCCTTAAGCTGCCTTTATGCAGGCCACATATTCTCTGACTATGCATCTAACGATCTGGTCGCGTTCACCCGCTATAGAATGCACTGCAGAGTTGAGAAACTTCCAGCATATCGCATTGAGTGGACCCAAGCAGAAAGCGAAGTTTCGTCGACCCCACAAAACGCGCCAATACGATACTGCACACAGCTGCTCCTCGCAAGCCCTTTATTAATCATCTTCTCCGTAGCTTACTCAAGGCTTGCAATTCTCTGTCAATTTCAGCCTCAGCATCTCCCGTCGAAGTTTGAATCTTGTTTCACTGTATCGCATTTAGGGGATGCACCTGCATACAAAAGCCCGCTGTGCGATCGCGCATTTTTCGCCCCACTCTGCTGCTAAACTTCCCACACAAAGTACCCCAGCCCTGCGCCGCCTTGCATTCAACTGCATCCAACTGCACTAGCAAACTGCATGCGTGGGTATTGTACGTGGCCATCATAGTTTCAGCCTCAGTCCTCCATCACCTGACCCCATATATCCTTCGTCTTGGGCCTTGTCTCTCCGCACTCTCACTACATTTCCCCCTGTTCCTCGCCGGCGCCCATGCTGACCCACCATGTCGTCACGCCCGTACTATGACTCGCGCAGTCAGTGTCACGCATCTGACCTGGTTAGCGGCAACCTGGACCTGATTGCTGACCCCCACTTGTGGGAAGGCGTTGATGCTGGCCATACGCCTGCTCCAGGTAAATTGTTTGGCGAGAAACCGAAATCTCCGCCAGCCTCGAGTGTGGAGCTGGCGCCCTCTGCATCAGGCCCCTCTAAGCTGTTTACCAATGAGCAAGAACCGGCTTCTACCGGGAAAAAAGCCGATTTGTCTCGGAAATCGTACCGGGGCGAGTCCCGGCCTAGACGTACATATGCCTGTGGCCCATGTAAGCGGTACAAGATGAAATGCAACCTCGATACGCCGTGTCACTCATGCGTCACCTCGAAACGCATAGAAGACTGCCTTAAAAACCCAGCCAACCCTCCCTCTGAAGAGGAGAAGTCCAAGATTGAACGCCGCCGTCGCCGGAACTCCCGGAAAAAGGATTTGGAGCAGTCACGGTCACGTGCGCCCAAAGTGTGGCCCGAAAAGATAGACGATTTGAGCCCGAGTGCCTTAAACGGAAGCCCCAGACTTGAACTGCTTCTGCTGGCCACTTCAGAACTGTCTCCAAATGCTATCAAAACCTTAAGTCCCATGGGCCGCGATTATGTGTTCAATTTGAACGTGCCATTGGCGACTGACTTTGTTGCTCCTCCCCCATGTCACGTGCGCCGGGTGCAGAACTACAAGTTCATGAAGGAATATGCCATAGCTTGTCAGCAACAGACGGCAGAGCTCCTGCACGAGACGGCCGCGGAGATTGCCGATTTATTGAGGGACGTTTCTTACGATTCATGCATCAAGCACTTTCAGAAATACGCCGATATTGACGCTGACGGTGTGCAATACTTGGTGGACATCAAAGATTACTTCAACGTTGCTCATAACCTCATAGTTAAGTGCCTGCAGATAGCCCTGGGCGGTACAGTCGTGTTTGACGGCTTTTCGATACGGAGCCTAAGTCTTACAGCTTTAGTGTTCGCTTATAAAGAGACGTGTGAAGGTCATTTTCTGCGTTCGCAGCGGTGGGTCAAGGTATCACAAGACCTGATTACCGCATTGGGCGAGCTAGAGTCCTTTGAGGATTTGCTTCATCTCGGAATATGGGTGGTGATGATCAAGTTTCCCCTCGTGCTAGGCAGCGAATTTACCCGGTTCTTGAGCTTATGTGAGCGGACTGTACATTTAATGTCCAAGTCGGCTGAGGTCATGCAGTATCTCCGCTTTTCCCAACAGGAGGACGCCGGACGCCCGTTGCCTGCGTCCGAATTGGACATACTCACACATAAGCATTCGGAAAATTTCAAAAAACAGGGTAATCACGATAATTTTGTGGCCGTGGCCCGCATATGGGTGTTTTTAAAGTTCTTTGAGGTTGAGATTAATGTCATGAGTGCGTGCGGAACCTTGCAGCTAAAGTACATGCACGAAGTTGCAACTATCCAGCCCAATGAATCTCTCTTGAGCATTGCCTTTGGGGAGAAGATATCGAAGTTCCAAGACAGCTGGACGTCTTTCCAGTTCGTCCTTGCCATGTCCAGCAGGTTTTTCGGCCGTTTCGACCATTTTTCCTGCCCGACAGAACTCATTTACTCCTATTTGACCCTATACAACGAACTTCACACCATGCTAGAGCCTACGCAGGCGAGACTCTACGCAGAGCTTCCGTTGATGGAGCCGGTCGCTTTCTTGGAGAAGTACTGTGATTCAATTTCCTTGCTCATCATGAAATACTACTTGAGTGTACGGTGGTTAACTATTACCAAAGTGGAGAAGCCCCATTTTCCCAGCCTCCGCTTTGCGCATTATGTGTCGAACCTTATGGTGCTCCACCGCTTGATGCAGGTTTTGGACGCAAGATTGGCCACTTTTGCCGGAGTGGACTACGATCCGGCATATCTAGATGAGAGCCTGCGGGTGAACGTGTACCTAGTTGTGTTTCACGCTAGCAAAAACATGCTTGTATTCCAGGTGCTTAACAATACGCTCTACCAGGCGCTTTTCCTTGCCGTCCTTTCCCAATTTGTGCAAGATCCCCGTTACCTGACTCAGGTAGACGTTTCATACATTTTTGGGCAGGTACACGACTCGTTGACTTTCGCCCGGGCCAAGCTCGAGGCCATTCCTTTGTTTAGGGAGGTGCCCACAGTGGCTAATATCCTCTCATTTACTAGGTTTTTTCATGACTTTGCCATGCGGCCGACGGTTTACACCACCTATTTGCCGGATTTCTTGTCTCACCTTTCGGTTTTGATGACTCCAACGATGTGGAAGAGCCTCAGTATCACGTGCTTCGGATCTACGGCTAAAACAGGCGATTATATTTGCAGATTGTGGGAGTTTTTTACCTCTTTTGGCATGAATACCGGGCCTGTCAAGGTGCTGAACCACCTCTGCGTTGACACAGCATTTTTTCGCGGCTTTGAGAACTCCTTGGAACCGTTCAACTATCCGGTTCAGCTCGTGGATGATTATATTCGGGACGTGGTGTTGCCGGCGTCCGGCACGTTACCAAGATAATACACGTGTCTGGCGGCGCATGACCATCACATGATCTGGCACGTGATTCGCGCATGTCCCAGGAGCGTTTGAGCGTAGCGTATGCGTTTCATGACCCTCACGTGCTGATCGCCTAGCCCTCGCACAAATCTGACACATGCACTTAGTAAGCGATATCCCTTCTCCTCCCTAAATCAATAAACTCATACTACTTATACCCACCATGGTGCCGTCCCCCCAAAAGACGGGCCGCCGTACGCATGAAAGCCGCCGGCTTCGTGTGTCTGAATCTGAGCCTCTACCCGAATTAGCCCCTGATCTACATCTGACCCATGATTCCTCCGAAAGCACGGCAGTTCCGGAAGCGGAGGCTAGGCCGGGGTACAAGCCGGAGATTTTTCGGGAGAATGCAGATTCGGAGTCCATGTTTTCGGGCTCTCGGCAGAATTCCGAAAGTGTGCAGGGCTTTGAGCGTCAACCCATAAGTGATACCTCTGATCCGACACCGGAGGAAACTGATATTTCCGACAGCCACGATTTTGGGGTGGAGAATGTGGTTGATCTGGATATGCCAGAAAGAGGGGCCCTAGGATCAGTGAATGGAGCTGCTGACATTTCTACTAGTGAACGCCAAGGATCCAGAGCAACCAACAGAGACTCAGAAATGACAGCAGCTAGCGGAGATTCAGAAAATATTACAGTTACAGGAAACGGAGATTTAGAAAGTATTGGAATCGGAACTGGAAATGAAAGCATTGCAGATTCATCTGCTGGAGGTGCAGAAAGAACTAACACCACAACCTCGAATGCAGATAGTCATGGCCAAAGCAATAGTGGCATTTCTCCAAATGAAGAGACGGCAGAACGCAACGCCAGTCTTAGTTTGTTTGATCAGCTTCTAGATTCGGTGATGGAGATCCCACATTCTAGAGGCACCGACGCCACCTCAGAGGCCGAGACTCGGCCTTCCACCACCTCCGAGCCCGATCTTGGCACCGCTTCCATCACTTCTGCAGGCAGTGCTGCAGACAGCTCCAGTGCTATAGTGATCACGGTCAACTACATGTTTATGGACGTTGCCAACGACCCCAACCCGGGTCGGACCGGGTCGCTTGTGGTGACCTTACCCAACAACGCTGCCAACCGGGAGCCCCGCATTATTCTGCAGTTTATATCCTTGGCCACGAGAATGGCTTACTCCGCCTTGGTCAACAGCCCTAAGAGCAAACCGGGAATTTCTGTGGATAAGTTTGAGTCTTTTAAGAGATTGTATTCGGATGAAGTGGGCTCGGAAACCTGTTCCATTTGTTATGACGCATACGATGAGTTGGAGGATGCGATAGTGACTAAACGCCGGAAGTTGAGTCCAGAAGTGCATACCCCAACGGAGACCGCTTCTTCCGAGCGAAGCGAGGAAATGGAAAATTCTGGATTCGCCTCTGCGCCTGTTGGAATTGCCGAAGCAGAGCAAAAGCCGTTTTTATGTGACCATGAAGAAGAATATGACCACAGTGCTCTTGAGTTGCCCTGCGGCCACGTGTTTGGCCGTTCCTGCATTGCCCACTGGCTCAAAGAGAACGCAAACTGCCCTCTCTGTCGTCTATCTGTTGGAGATGTAGAACCCAACACTTCTCACACACATGCTCCAATAAGCTACATCCGTTTCGGTGGCCTTGGTGAAGATGTCTCTACGAATGAAGGAGAGGCAAATCCTGAATCGGATACTTTTGGTGGCGACAGGGCTCAAGATACCGCAGATTCTGAATCCAGGCGTCCCGGGTTCTTGCGAAGAGCCACTTCGGTGATCTTCAATGCTTCTGGGAGAACAGAGACTCCTCCCGCACCTCTTGAAGCAGAGAACCATCAACGAAGCGCTTCCACGAGACCCCGCAATTCCGGAATCAGTCCCATCACGAACACTTTTCATAATTTCCTCAGGAGATCTCGCAGAATCCGTGAATCTGATCTGGCAGGTGCTTCACCATTGTTTACATCGGGAGTGTCCAGCAGAAGAACGAATGGTGGTGTTCACACTCATACCTCGGATGGATCTTCGCTGGGTGACTTTTTCGACAGTCTTCGGTTTTTATACGGAGACAACCGAAGACAGCGGGATGATCAGGAAGAGAACCGTCATGATGAGGACGAAGCGTGAGCAGCCACAGGAAAGGAGTATTGAGGTCAAGCAGAGAGGAGAACCGAGGAGAAGTCAGATGAGACCGTTGCCAATTATAATCTCGTGATTCAAATGGAGATATACCGAATTAGACAAGTCAGACAGGGAAGCATGACCATTCTCAAACGACCAAGACCATGACGGGTGACAGCAGAAACAAGGAACAAAAGTCAAAACAAAACAAAAAAGCCACATCTCACTTCCAAATGCATGTTGCCCGTCCCTGATTCACCGAAACATTCTTGCCATGATATTTATAGATTACAAAGGCATGAGAGCACACACTCTCGGACGCCCAGACTAATGATACCCACCGAAAAACCTTAGCCGTGTCTCTGCAAGCCGGATCCTGTATATACACGCACTACGTTTTCGTTTCTGAATTCCCCACATTTTCCGCCAATTCCGCCAATTTTGCCTTTTCAGCCTTTTGCTGGGCATTTTCTGCACGTACCCTCTCTCGCCTCTCCATACCCTCATTCATCTTCCGTAGCCTTCTTTCCTCTCTGGTTTCCACATGTACCTCTTCCGGTTCTTGCATACAGCGCACGGCATCCTCCAACACTTTCAATTTCCGGAAGTTCTCCGTGAACCGGTCGGCCGCAAGTCTTGTGATCATATCAAGGTACAGCTCGGAAACCAGAGCCATGATTTTCTCGCCGCTAAGGTAGCCAATGGGAACATCCAATTTGATCAGCGTGCGTATACCAACTACTAGGTTGGAGCCTATACCGGATTCCCGGAATCCACAGGCCATGGCGGTGGAAAATAACCGACTTGCAGCTTTAAAATCTCGGCACTTAACATGGAGAATCAAGGGTTCAAATTTAAAAAGCACATAACGGGTGGTATGGGAGAAATTAGATTTTAACATCTCTTGGTCCTGCACATAACTAAAGGCCACAGATTTATTCCAAGACTCCAACTCCTCCGGTTCATGCGTCACAAAAAGCCAGCGGCCGTCGTTTCCTTTGGCACCAATCTGAGTAGTCGTTTTCTTCCCTTCCAAAAAGACAGACACTCGTCCAGAACACAGAGAAGTTGTTACCATATCGGGAAAGCCATTGATGGTGTCCATAATGGGCCAGCAGCGGCGGTCGATGGTGCCCTTGGGCGAGAGGTCTGGTGTGTCGGCAGAGTTGCCGTTGATACCTGCCAAAATCAGGGCTTTTTTCTGGTCAAAAGAGTTCATGGAGGTGTGAGATGCGATGGATATGCGGCCATGCAGCGCGCATGGAAAGATGGGTAGATCATAATTCCTATATATATTATAAATGCAAAATAATTATGCAGCAATTGTGGAGCGATAAGGATGAAGGATAATATGGGGGTTTCTATCAAATCCACGCATTTAATATTTATGCGTGAAGTGCTATGTCGCATCAAGATCTCAAGTAGACCTTTACCCTCTAATAGTCCTTGGCCTGGTAATACTCAGTTACACTAGTCATGTCTAGTAGTAGTGTAGTAGTGTAGTAGTATAGTTACGTCTTAGTAGTCTAGTTATGATAAGGTATCCTAGCTATTTATAGTTAGTATGGTCTACCTGTAGTACGATATGTAGTAGTCTAGTTTCGTCTAGTGACGTCTAGTTACAGTGTAGTAGTACTAATCAATCATGGACTAAGATGATAGAAGCTAGACTGATAGTAGAGCATTGTGAATCTTGGTAGTAAATGAAGACTAAAGTAGTTGAATACAGTATAATAGTAAGAAGTAAGTGGTTTATGTGTAGTAAGTGGTATGTGGTTTGTATAGGAGTAAGTAGGAGTAGGAATTCTGGGGCTACTTATATCATATGACATACGTCACAAGCAAAAGACGTCGGAAAGGATTGCTAGAAGCCAGAAGCAGTAACTGGACTATATTATTCTACATCCCCCATCAGGAACTATCGACTGAAATGTTGTTATAACTGGACCTCTACTACCGAAGACTCGTATTTCTGATGAGTCTGGTGACATGGGGTCTTCTGTTTATATATTTATATGTAAGAGATCCTTCTTCAAGGTTTCAGGGTCGAGGGTTTGGTAACATAAGTAGCTGTTTCGTGAATTGCCATGTACTCAACATTTTTGCCCTAGATTGAGGTAATAAAAATCCGCCAACGCTGTAGGTTTCATTGGCATGGTTTGATATGTGGAATAAGGGAATTTGCAAGTATCATCTCAATGCTGCCACGAGCTTCTTCTCCTCCACATCGTCAAACTCAAACAATGCTTTGAGGACAGGAAGCAATTGCAGACGCTGGTCCTTATGCTCCAAGAACCCAACTAAGACGTTTTTCATATAAGCCGTATTGGCCTTGGGCTCCACTGCCCCCAGATTCCCATTCTTCTCTTTCTGCTCTTGTTGCTTCTGCTCCTGTTCTTTCTGCTCCCCCACTCTTTGAGCCGTCTCGTGGTTCTCCTTCATCACCCGGTACTGCTGCGTGATGTGCTTGTAGTTCTTGGACAACCGCTCGAACTTCAAGCTGGACTCATCGTTCAACCGCTTCAAGATACTATTGGCCTTTTCGAGCTCCGCAGTTTTTTTGGTGCAAGTGCTCAAAGCTGCCCTCATTTCGTTGATGGTGGACTCCAACTCCACAGCCTTTTGCTTCTCATCATTGCTCACCTGGTGTGATGCTTTTTCGGCCTTGGCCCTGAGTTCATCGTAGGTGGCTTCCAAATCAGTGATCCGCTTAGTGCTCCTCTCACATGTATGCTTCAAATCATCAATTTCCCGTTGCCTCTTCTTCAACACCAATTGGTGCTGGGCCTCGAGCTCGGTCTTTTCGTCATTCAAACTGCGAATTTCGTTGCGTAATTCGCCATACTTGGTCTTGTACTCCTCCTCGTTGTCCATCATCATTCTCCTTAATGTGACGCTTTCTCGCGTACGCTCCTGGAGAAGATTGCGGGCTTCGCTTAACTCCTCCTCCAAATTGTCGATTTTATTCTGTGTCTCCTTGGCCTTCATTGCCAATTCGCCGTATTGGTACTTGATTTTTTGCACTTCTTCGGAGGCACTAGCCTTGGTCCGTGACAAGGTATCGTGCTTGAGCTTCAAGTTCTCGAGCTCCGTCATCACCTTCTGCTTTTCGATCTGAAGATTGGTCATTTCTTTGGTTAGAAGATTGGCTTTTTCCACACTGGAATCGCTTCTTTGAACCATTTGTTTACTCTCCTCTTTAAGAGTCTCGTTGGATTTGCGTAAATCTCCCACATTGGCCTTGAGAGTGGAGATCTGGTTATTCAACGAATCTCTCTCGGAATTTTTCTTGTTCAAAGTTTCCTTGAGCTCCTTAAGTTGCTCGTCTTTATGGGTAATGGACGACTGCAAGGACGCTATCTCTAGCTTTAGTCCAGAGTCTGTGGACTTATGTTGATTGAGCTCATCCAAACGGGAGCTGAGCTGCTCTTTTTCGGACTTTAATACTTGGTTGGCTTTTTCCAAGGCTTCCAAACTCTCACTGCTCTTTTTGAGCTTGGTCTCAAGGGTTTTAGCTTCCGCTTTGAACCCTTGCATCTCCTTCTCTATAGCCTCCATCTTTCCAACTGCACTTTTGGTTTCTTCCGAAGAAGCTTGAGCCTGTTTCTTGACCTCCACAAGCTCGGACGTTTTGCTTTCAAGCTCCTTTTCTGCGGAAGCGAGTTTCTTTTGCACTGCGCGTAAATCAACCCGGAATTTCCTCTGAACAGTCTCGTTCTCCGTGGCATTTCCTTGCTTTTCAGATTGTAGTTGCTTTTCCAAAGAAGTCACTTGATTTTGTAAGTCTTCAACTTTTTCAACAGCATTTTGTTTGGACTCCCGTTCCTTTTCGCTGTCTTTAAGTCTGGTTTGCGTCTCTCTGAGTTCGTCTCTGGCCGCCATGAGTTCGTTTCCAACTTCCTTCAACAGTTCCCGCACACTTTCAAGATCATCGTTTTTGGTTTCGACGGCTTTTTTAGCGCCTCTGAATTCTTCAACAAGGCTGGCTTGGGATTTCTCCAAGTGCTCTAGTTGTTCCGATTTTTCCCTGAGTTGGGTCTCCAATTTCTCCACCTCTGCCTGTGATTTCTCGAAATCATCAATCGTGTTCAGCTGCTTGAGATCTTCTTCCTTCAGATCTTCAATTTTCTTTTTGAGATCTTCAATCTCTTTCTTTCTGTCTGCAATCTCTTTGTTTTGAGAATCAATTTCCTTCTTTTGGTCCTTAATAGTACCGAGACTCTTGGCCAAATTGTGGGATGTCTTTTTCACCGTTTGCTTCAAATCCTTGATTTCAATGGTGTTCTTAGCGAGTGTAGATTGAAGGTCATCCCGAGTCTTTGTAAGCTCCACAAGTTCAGAATCTTGTTTAAAAACTTCTGATCCGGAAACTGATGATACTTCTTTCGAGCGTTGCACGTCTTGGGATTTCGTTTCTAACTTCTCCTCGGATTTCTCCTGCGATTTTTTCAATTCAGATATCTCCAACTCCAATTTCTTCAATTTCTCAGAATTATCCTCGAACTCCTGTGATTTCTTTTCTAACTCTTTGGACTTATTTTCCAACTCAGTTTTAGAATGCTCGAAATTCTTCGACTCAGCTGTCATCTTCTTAATCTTTTCCTTCAATTCCTCAACTTGCGCCTTCAAAGTTTCAATTTCAGATACCCTCTCAGAGGCCGTTTTCTCCAGCTCTTCCTTGAAGCTCTTGGAAGAAACAGTTAAAGCCAGTAACTCTTGTTTACGTGACTTCAAATCCAGCGAGAGTTGATCGACTCTTTCCTCACTGGCTCTTACCGCATTCTTGGTCTCTGCGATGGTCATTTCACGTTCACCCACAAGATTTTGGGCGGTTTCGGCTTCTTTTTTGGCCTCAGCAAGGTCTTTCTCTACGGAAGTAACCTTGGACTCCAAGCTCAAAAGATTGGCCTCCAATTTTGCGACTTTTACCTGTGCCTTCTCTGCATTTTGAGATTCCAGTTCCATTTCCGCTTTCAAACGCTTGACCTCCAGGCGCAGCGATTCAAGCTTTTCTGAAAGGTCAGAGTCTCCGTCAATCTTTTGAAGGGTTTCCAAATCTTTCGCTAGAGTCTCAATTCTGGCCGAAAGCTCTGCATTGGTCTCTTTCTCCGCCTCATATAAACCACGGACCTCTTTAAGCGCAGAAATTTCGTCAACATCTTCTGTTTTGGTCTTAGTTTCTTCCGAGCTTTCCAATTTGGTCTCAGAAAGACTGTTAACTTTCTCCTGGAGCTCGGCCACTTGCTGAGCACTCTCGTCCAACTGTTTTTCCGCGTTCTTCAACGTCTTCTGGGCATCGACATATTTTTTGGCGGCTTCGGCGTTTTCCTTGGTCAAACGGGAGTTTTCGCCAATTGACTTGCGTAGCTCCTCATTCAGCAACTTTGCCTTCTCACTTAGACCCTTCAAAAACTCCACCAACATCTCCACATCTCCTATAGACGACACAGGCGTGTACTCGCTCAACACGTGCTCGAAAGTGACTATTAGCTCGTTTTTGCGCTTCTCCGTCTTGTAGGCGTCCAAAAGAACGGGGTATTTTTCCTCGTATTTGAGAAATTTCTTCAACTTGGCCCTCACAAGGGAAGGAACTTGGTCCAAATCGATTCCCTGGAGGGGATTTTTGGCGTCCTCATGATTTTGCATAGTTCCGGGATTATGTTCCGGGGTTTGGGGTTCTTGTGGATTATCCTTTGATTGTGCACTTCCTAATCTGGAATCAACGGAATTGGGATCCGATTTGGAATCCAACTTTTCCGACATCTCTGAAATCTCCGAGTTCTCCGGATCCACGGCCTCGTCGGGCGGTTGGGATAATTCCCCAATCTCAGGCGTCTTGGACTTTAGAATGCCCACAGAATTCTTCAAGTGCGATATATTCTCAAGGTTTTTCCTGGTAGCATCGGATTGTTGAATTTCATTGAAACTCTTGGCCACGTCCTCGGAAAACGATTTGAGTTTGTTGAACATTGGTGCTTCTTTGGGTTGAGGTGGTGCTTCCAGATCAAGTGCGGGGCCATATGCAGGTCCAGTTTAAATGATTCCGAAGTAGCCTGTTAATACATCAACTACCGATTTGTAAATAGACCGAATCAGAGTATACGCAGAATTGACAGTGATATCAGTTTTTCAAATACCACCATTTTCTGATCTACCATGTTGCCGTTCTTGTACAGATCTCTAGCTTATTTCAGCTCGCGGCGGACCCCATTTCTAAATCACCGGTGCCAATAAATTAGTCTGGAAAACACATACCAAGATCCACATATACAAAAATCATAGAATAAATTTTATCGAATTAGCAGTGAATATTTAACTGATATAGTCTAGCCTGGTAGTACTGGCACAATACTAACTTCTAGTAATCACAAAGCGCACCCTACCAATACTTCAAACTACTACTAATGTATAAGTGACATACTAATCATTTTTTCCGATTTTTTTAAGAGTTTGAAGCTTACCGCATTTGAATCGAGGTTTCAAACTCATAGCTTCATTCATAGTCAGTAGTTGATGCTTAGTAATCAGTAGTAGTATTGGGTAGACAGAGTCATAAGAGTGAGGAAGTGAGAGTGATGTTTCTGTCTCCATGTTCCAGTCTATGAAGTACACATTCTCAAGGTGTATACCTTCCAAGATAAACAGCTCCTATTATTTATTATACTCCTCTTGGGTTCTATCTTAAAATTTATATCGGCTCAATCAGGCTGAGCTAGACCATTAAATGGTTGTGAGCCTTACATAAATATATGCAGGAACCCACTGTAATATTTGAAAACTACTTATTTGTGTCAATGTTGGTCTCTTTTTCGACTCTATGCTGATCTTTGGAAAATAACGTCTTTTTGATTGAGCACGTGAAGCCAGCAATAATGATACGTTATTGGAACTACAATCACTGCTTTTTATTATGCACTACTCTACACTTCCTACTACTTTATATTAAAACTACCATTCCTACTCCATTCTACTTTATGCTATATTTTACCAAAATATTGACCGTGGACTCCGACCTCAAAATCTAACGCTCGGAATCATTCATAGTCTATAAACCACCATATTAGACCTTCTTCCGATACTGGCATTGTTTCTGAAGCGATGACCAGTTCAGTCATAGCAATCATCCTGATGGTTAAAATAATATATAATTCTGACACTCTTCATTTTTCTGAACTTCTCTCGTTCTTAAAATACTTCTTTTCTCCTAATAAATATCTGAATTTTCAATTTTTTAATCAATTGCACGTGTGCGACAAAACCAATTTTTATTTTGAAATACCATACTGTTTTCAAAAACTTTGAGTTCGGCTAAAATTGCTCTTCAAGCGAAGCAAGTGTTTTGTTCTTGAACCCCAAAATCTTACTTATCTATAGGTAATTACTACTGAGTGATATTCAATAGTACTCACTACCCACCACTGTTGTTACTATACAGTACGCTAAATGCACTCCACTAAAAATACTATACCCATTGCCACTGGACTTACTGTAGACTGAATTATCCTAGTATTATACCAGTTATAACACTATGTTGATGTTTTAGTGTACTAGACCGGCTACACCAAACTTCATAGTTACAGCTGCAGAATCCTACAAATTCACATAGACTTGAGAGAGTCCGGGTTTGGCATTCGTTAACATATAATTAATTCATTAATATACGACTTCTCACTATAAACCTCACATTACTCTGCACTTAAAACAAACTATTCTGAAGGTGCATGGGCAGTGATCTAGAGCACCATAATGTCAGATAGCATCTCAGCATAACTCCATGACTCAGCCATACTCAGTATCATCCCAGACTAAGTGATTAGCACACCTGGGATCTCATATCTGTCCATGATATTGATCATCTCATGGCCATGGCGTGATGGTAGGCCTTGGGACCCATGGGAGTATAAACGCTTCTACCCGGCTCATCACGAGGCTCGATGTTCAACGATAACTGGTACTGCTCCTCGATGGAGGGGCATTTATCAAACCACAACTCAATAAATGTTTGGATCTCCGGCACAGTAACAAAGTTATAGCCCACCTGCTTAAAGTGATCGATGCCCATCACAATGTTAACGGTTTTGGTGCGCTTGGCAAAGTTGAGCATGCGCGATCGGTTCATCAAGTGGTCCGAGTTTCCATGGAAGATAAACGTGAGATCCGATAAGTAAACGCCGAAAAAGGGCACACACGGCTCCGACCCCACAAACTTGAGCATATCTCTGTACTCATTGAAATTGCGGCTCAGATTCATCAACTTGTTCATATGCTGCAACCGAGTAAGCGTTTCCTTGGTGACAAAAGTCCACGTCTTCTTTAATCTGTGGATGGGCGAAGAGTATAGAGCCGAGATGATGGCCGTCATCGACGAGAAATTGTTGTATTGTCGGCATTTCTCCGCCACATGCACAAAGTACCGGATCACCTGCACCCGTTTCCGGGGATCATCTTTCCTCAAAATAGAGTACGCCACGAAATTGGTCAACTGGTTGGATGCCTTGATGAATGTGGTTATATTGGACACTGACTCGTTGAGTCCCAGCTTTTTGCCCCACACCTTGTTGATGCACGAGTGCTTGGATATATTGCAATAAATCTTGAACTCGCGGATTGTGAGTTGTCTCGCTAGCTCCACGTACTCGATATCCAATAACCGCATTTTCCTCAACGTGAATCCTTTGAAGAGAGGCGCTGGCACCTTGCCCTCCACCTGTTTCACCACCAACTTCTTCTTCAGCGGATCATTCCCATTTAATATGGCTTCCACTCCGTCGACCACAATTTTGCTCATGGGGAATACTTGCACATCCGGCGACTTCAAGAACTTCAACCACTTCTTCATCACCGGCTCCGACCTGTACGAGCTGCACCAGTACTTTTCGACAATACACCTCATCACATTCAAGACTCGAGACCGGATCCGACTTTGCTTTAACTCCTTCCATGTCGAGTATTCTTCGTAGCTCAAGCCTTCGGGCGCCTCAATGTTGAAACGTTGGACAAGCAAATGGATCAATTCCGAAAACGGAAGGATCGTGGCAAATGTGATCAAAAACGCCGTATTAAACAGTGTATCCACGGATTCATGGTATGTCAAATGTGCCACCAACGCCTCCTTGGTACCGCCCTTGATGCTGCCGTTCATATCCAAAAGCAAGTCAAACTCCTCGTCGCCTTCAAGAAACCACGGCGTATCGTCCTTCTTTTGCTTTCCGCTGATGTACTGGTTTCCGAAATCCTCTGCCTTCAGAGCTGCTGATGTATTGTTGCGTTCGGCAACAATAAGATCCACGTTAAAATCGTCGTGCATCACCCGAGTTGAATAGTTGATGATGGATTCCCTCTCTTCAATGAGAATCCGGATTAAGCCCAAAATATCCTTGCGCAAATTGACACCGTCTATCAAAAGATCCGATAACGCCCGGTCCTGGCTGAACGAGATCCGGTCTTCGGCCTTGCGCTTGTTCTGGTTAAACAAAATGTTGCTGATGAAAATGGCAGACTTTTCAAGCGAATCTTTCATGGCGTCCCGAGCGTATAATATCGCTTCGTCGTCCTTCATCACAGAGAAGGAGTCGGGGTCCTCAAGCGTGAGCGACTGCAGGTACGTTATGATTTTGGCCAGATTCTCATGTAGTTGCTGTTTGTACTGGAAAAACTCGAGAACTGCAGGGTAATCAAAGGTCAAGCCAGTTGTTTCACAGTCTGCATGCAGAGGATCTTCCCCCAGGTCAACCGATGCATTTCGCCGGATTAGACAAAAGACTGTAAAATCCAACAGCTCTAACGTATCCACCAACGTACTCACCAGGTGGAGGTACTTGTACATAAGACGAAGCACCTGTTCATTTCTCTCGGTCTTCAAGGTCTCGTTATAGTACAAATACTGTTTTTCTGAGCTGAGGAATTCAAGCACATCGTCACTCAAAGACTGGAGATCTTCAGTAACCGTTTCACACCGCTCGTATGCAGTATTGTCAATCACAAGCTTGGAATGGTACTTGTTTTTAAGCTGATCACCACTTGAATTGAGAAATGGGTGAGCAGCACTGAAAAACGGATTGCACCAGTTTCCTCCATTGAACTCATTGGTTATGAAGCGTGGGTACACCTGAGGCAAGATATTATAGCGTTCCTGGCCTTCATCATTCGAATTCTCCGTGCCATTGTAATCTTTCGCCAGTACCACTTTATTCTTGGAAAGCGACAAAAATATCTCCGTGAGCCGGTTGAATTTGGATTTGATTACCCCAATATCTTTTTCAATGCTCTGCAAATACGGAATCGAATCATTATTCAGCAGCCGAGAAGGACTATCTGCCGAGCTTGGAGCCAACGTGGGTCCATGATTAGTGCCGTCGGAATTGCGGGACGAAGCGTAACTTCCCTGGGCCGTGGAGCTGGTGGACTTATTGAGCCCATAAATATCAAGATTGGCATATTCCTCGCCCGAGTCCGCATAATGCATCACGCTCAAGTGCAACAAGCTATTGATGTACATCTGAGAAAACGCCTCAGATAACCTGCGGAGCTTATGTCTTATGGACTTTTCGAGCTTGGAGCCCGTGAAGTCACTCTGGGTGAGTCGCGCCGCGCTCATAACAATGGAAATGATTTTTGTGAGCTTTGATAAATGCATGGTGAAAAGCTGCGTGCTAGATTCCTTGAGTGCCTTCCACGTGAGTTTAAGTATGTGTTCAAACTTCTCCTTCAATTCCGTCCAGTATGTTAAGTCCAGGAACTGCTTGTAAAAAAGGCCAGGCATGCTAAAGAATGGCTGGTCGAAATTATGATATGAAGATGAACTCGATTGCGAGAGCGTGCTGGAGCTGGAATGTTTGCGAGTCTCGTAGGACTTGGCCAAAGACGAAGTTCTGGAATTAGTCCCGCTCGTCATCGATGGAAACAGCTTTATCACCATGCAGTAGTCGTCAATCGCCTCCTTGGACGGCGTGCTCATGTTCAAGTCGTGCAAGTCGATTTCAGGCACCATTGGCGATAACGGCAAGCGGCTGCAGTGGATATTTAAGTACTCACAGTAATAAGCTAGCTCACCATTATCCATTAGCCTTGGAATCCAAACCACGTTCTTGTGCTCAGATGTCTTAAGCTCGGCCAACTTGGCCTCCACTTCTTCTACAGGCACGAGATTGAACTTTTCTAAATCCAGCTCATTGACTGCAAAGGATGCACTGCCTGAGTACTCAAAAGAGATCGTGGAGGCAAACGAAGGCTGGTGTAAGGAGTTGGAGAGCGGCGAATCGAGTGGGTGTTTCAGGTCATTAAGCCGCAACAGCGATTTAGGCTCAGCAGGAACGGCCCCCGTTTCTGACAGCGCAAAACTCACCACGGAGTTTTTCCTTGTGTTTGTCGAGGAGTCGCGGGCCATGTCAAGGCCTAAAGGTGTTTTTTGGAGCAAGCTTGTAAACTGTGGAATGAGCACATTAGCAGCTGTATTGGCAGCGGTGATGGAATCGATCTCCTTTTTCGACTGTAGCTTGCTAAGCACTGGTTGCACATAATTGACGGACCGGACGTAGTTTTCTGGGAACCAGCCCCGTAAAACCTCTGCCTTTTGATTAACCAAAACGCCGTCCCACCATCCGCTCTCGTTCTTGGAAAGGACGTAAACAGTATCGCCAAGATCAAGGGATAAATGCGACGGTTGAGTACCCGGAAAGTCGTAGAGGGCTATGACAGTATCGAGGCAATTGATGGAGTCTTCAAGGGACGCGTAGGACTGGCCGTGAGGGGCCACGCATTCTGGGGGAATATCGTCGCCGGACATAGGTTGTAAGGGTCTAGGCTGGGTGGAGATTGGGGGTTTTCGAGCAGATACTTTGGGGATTGGAATAGGCAATTAGAGGTTTGGAGCTCTGATGTGGGGTCTGGAACTCAGGTTTGGGAATTGGATAGGGATATTTGGATTTCTGGACAAGCAGCAATTTGAGATCTGGGGGAGCAGATATTTAGGGATCTGGACGAGCGGATATTGCATGGAAAAGGGGCTGTGGTCAGCACGGGATCGATAAGAGAATGTTCGGCCAGCGGCGGATATAAGACCGGGCGGTAGTGTATGAGGAGGTTAGGGGGCTTTTGTAGGGGAGGGGGAGCGCCGTTTTGTGTGCAGTACTGGGAAGAGAGGATGAATTGAAGGTTTTGAGGCCAGCCAAACAAGACCAAAGATGCGGTTATGTATTGAGGGGATATTTGTGGAATAGAGTTGGTGCGAGAGATTTTCGCAGGTGGAGCACTGTTTTCGCAGGTGGAGCAGGCGCTTGTCTGCAGGCCACCCACCATTCGGTGGGGCGATCCTCCACTACACAAGAGGGTGTGCGTTGTCCGTGTTTCAGGAAGGTTTAGAAAGACGGAAGAGAGGGGTCCGGGATCCAAAAAGATCACGAGGAGGTGCAGGCTGGCGGAAATGGCTTTCGAAACACTCATGAACCGTGCAGACACGAAATACACCTGAAACATATCTGAAACACAATCCTACGCCGATTTCCTATTGCCTACCATCAAGCGGGGTGAAAGTGGAGAGAACCATGTGACGGCGCACGCAACGCTCTGAGCCCCTCTTCTTCTTTAGGCGGTGTAATTCGGGGCAGCAACTGCCCGCTTCTACATAGTGCAGACAAAGGTGAAGTTCCTTGCATGATAACCAGAGACTAAACAATGGGGCTATCCGTACAATGATCGGCTGCGCCGTGTGCAGGCACGCCTGAGATATACGAGGTACCCCGCTGCGACCATTGTACAGAGCGCACGTGACGCGCACGTGCCATTTAACTTTCGCGTGAATAAAGTTTGGTCACGTTACAGATCACTTGCTACGAGACGACCTTACACCAATACCCAACAAAAACAAAATTGATAGATTGGCTCAATAAAGGATGGCACGACCAGACTAGAATTGACTGTAGTGGCCCGTCATGCTACCGTGTACGTATATAAAATACTGTTAACTGTAGCACAAGAATGGACGTACCGAATGATCTGCCCCAGTAAGAGTCACTAATCAAACCTGTCACAGCCACTGATTCAGACTATTTAATACTAACTTCTAGTATATTATACTACTGTATACTAGTTCCATATCACTTCATGTATCATTGTCTATTTAAAGGTTATGAGCACCGCCGCAGAGGACTGTCATAATGAAGGCAGCATGAAAATTCACAGTAGATAACTGATCAGATGAAAAGCAGAATATTAAATTTTATAGTACTCAGACTGCTCTGCCCTGTATCAAACCTTTATCAATCTCGTTAAATCTACATAGCTAGTACACTACCTCGTTCAACGTCGATTTCACGTCTGCTAACTATCATCACTGCATCATCACTCTCAAGACCAAGTTAAGTCTGTATTCCTTCAAGTCTGTCTCGAAAACGGAGACTTATACAGGCAAAATTAAATCCGTTTCACTTCTTTTGAGGGTTCACGTACTATGTCAATCTTGAAGTATTCAAGGCTACTGATTGTATGACTTTAATTCTTATTTTACATGATTCCTTGAATAAAACAACCTAAAACAAAGTTCAAATCAAATACCAAACATGATTAGTCAAATATTAAACGTCAAAAAACAACTGGTCAAAAAGGTTTAGGTCATTGTATGAGAAGGTGGGATCGCACAAGCAGATCATCTTATAGTAAAGGGTAATTGAGCTGTGTTAAGCCTTCGCTGTGACAAGCCAAACACGTAGTTTCAGGACCGAATTCGGGTAAAAATTTAGAAGGCCATTTATGGTCCGGCTCTTGGTTGCTCTTCGTCCTGACAGGTCGCATGTTCAAGAAGCATCGTGATCAGTGAAATCGTCTTATTGAGTATACTATCGACCAATTGGAAGCTGGCTCTGCAGTCCATTATTCTGTGATGAACTTGAAACATTTGTTTTATTTCATTCTACCTGACGAACAATTGAAGCAAATGTCAGGTCTGACCTTTCTTAGCGTGATGTTAAGGGCCTTCTACGACATCTAATGAGATGGATTAAGGAGCATAATTTAAAGATAAAGAAGTAAAGTGTGGTGGTAGTATGGAGCAGCAGTATATAGTTTTATGGTAGTATACGATATTAGCACAGTATGGTACTATAGGGTACCGTGTACTCTAAGATAGTGTAGTAGTATAAGGTAGTATCGTAGGAATTTAGTATGGTAGTAATGAAGAAAGTCAGCAAAAGACGAGGTGCATTTACCAGATATTCTAATCTGGCTAAAATCTTCAAAATTATTTGAGTGATCAATAGACATTCGCTGCCTCGACTTTTAACACTGCGACTCTACGGATCTCACAACGAGCTTCAACCACCCCATACTCTGAGAACATACAGACAAAACATGGACAAAACATGGACACAAAACATGGACAAAACATAGATGAAAAATTTACCAAAAAATAAAGCAGATTCATCAATACAAAAATTACCAACAAACGTTAAATCGTTTACTATTTATGGCCGGGGTGTACGGAGGCGTGGTGGCTGCAACGGAGTGCACTTAGCTGTCCGCACCACCGTATCTCCAACTGATAACTCGCTACTTCCAGTCGTACTAAACGACACCACATATCAGGCTACCACACAACACAACACTACGTTATATATACATACGGTAAAAATACACCTGTATACAAGCATACACCTCCGAATACAGCCACATAACATAGCCCAGATACTAAAGGAGATACCCATACCCAGCAATGTCTCTCTTCTTCAAAACACCCCTTGACATTGAAATCCGCTTGGCGGACGAAGGAACACGGAGGGTCACGGAATGCAAATCGACACAGGACCGTATTGATTCCATTCCTGTTTATAAAGATGGCGAGTCCGTGAAAGGAACCGTGACAGTGCGGCTCAGAGAGGGCAAAACCCTAGACCATGTGGGTATAAAAGTTCAGCTTCTTGGGACTATCCACTCCGATTTGGATGCGATTACCAGCTCGGATTTCCTCTCCTTGGCAACAGAATTGGCGTCACCAGGACTCTTGACTCACGCGGAAACGTTTCCCTTTGAGTTCCGGAATGTGGAGAAGCAGTACGAGTCGTACCATGGCAAAAACGTCAGTCTAGGCTATTACATCCGGGTGGTGGTTTCTCGTAAAGGAAAGCTGGATATTCTGCGTGAAAAGGAGCTCTGGGTGTTTCAAAGCCAAGCACAGGAGATTCAGAATCTGGATAATAAATCGATTCAGGACACAGGTGAAGAAGGGAAAGGAAAAGCAAGAGGAAAAGGACAAAGTTTTAAAAAAGATGAAGAGCAAAATGTCGTTAAGGCAGAAGGAAGTGAAGGGGACAAGGGTGCAAAAGGGGAGGGTGGAAAGGAACAGGGAAAAGACTCTGATGCGGATTCCTCGGCTGTAGCGCCGAAGACATCGGTCAAAATGGATGTGGGAATCGAGCATTGCCTCCATATCGAGTTTGAATATCTGAAACTGCGGTTTTCTCTCAAAGAAGTCATTGTGGGCCGGATCTTTTTTCTCCTTGTCCGGCTCAAAATCAAACACATGGAAATCTCGTTGATCCGGAGAGAAACTGTGGGTTCTCCTCCCTACCAGGTGGTGGATAGTGAGACGCTCGTGAAGTTTGAGATCATGGATGGTGCACCGGTCAAGGGCGAGAGTATTCCAATCCGGCTCTTTTTGGGCGGCTACAACTTGACGCCTACCTTCAAGGATGTGAACAAGAAGTTTTCTACTCGGACGTATTTGTCATTGGTGTTGATTGACGAAGATGCAAGGCGTTACTTCAAGCAAAGCGAAATTATTCTCTACCGAGACGAGGAGTCGGCCTGAAGAGAATGAAGATGTCAAGAGAGAAAGAACTTGGCTGGTCATTCTCCTAGGTAGCTTGAGTGGCTTTGTTTGCCTACACTGGATTGACAGGGCGTCGACTATCTGTGAGGCCACACATTCTAGCTTCCGGAGCTTTAATCCTGGAAGCTGTATTGGAAGTGGTTGATATGGTGAATCTATGTTTCTGGCTCTGGTAGAGACAGTGGTGGAGACAAAAGTGCCTTTGTTTGGACCGGAAACGTTTTCCGGTCTCAATCACATTCCATGACAATTTGGATGAAATTACTACGCTTGGGTACTAAGGTGCTGAGCCTCAGTGGTCCAAAAACGAAATGTACTTTGTTCAGTAATGTCAGGTCGAGAACTGGAGATACAATGGGCAAAATAATCAAAGTACTGGATAATTGGAAAAATGGAGAAACTGTGAATAGTGGTAAATTGAATGAATCGTTGATGCTGGTCTAATCATCAATGCAAAGCTACATGATTTTCACTCACATAGTGATAGTGCAATTAGTCACAATCTCCTACTAAATCCAGTCTCACCTAGTGTCTTACTGGAAAAGAAAAATGCCAAGAGGCGGAACCAGGTCCAATTATGTCGTGAAAAGTTTACAGTTTGAGGACGGAACCAGATTTTTTACCCATGACAAGACCAAAGAATTGAAACTATGCATTGAAACCAAACCCACTGTTCTGAACCAAAATATTCCAGATCAACTTCTTTGCTGATCATTCTCTCCTGCGATGGGTGGATCTTGATGACGAAATTCTTTGGCAATATTTTCTCGTCAAAAAGGAGTATATCCATTCACCTTCCGAAAAAGATTGAATTGATAAGCCAAAATTAATATCTATCAACCCATTGAACCACGATTCTCCAAACTCAATCTGTCGTCAGTCTGAAATTGGTCCAATTTAGCCATACCTGTCGTCAAATTATGAATACTTCATGAGAACAATCAATCTACTCATGTAGAAGAGTTGAATTCTAGTAAATTCTAATCCAATTGAATCTACTGGACTCCATTGGAACCCTAAAAACATCATTTGGACTCGAGTGTCTTGACTTCCACCATATCTACTATTCCACGAAATCTACTTAAACACCTGCATACGGGACATCCGCGCTACATGATCTTCGCCATCTACTCTTATAGCTAGACCTTGCAAGGTCCAATATCCTGTATAAACCCCAATATCTGCATCTTTCATATCTCAATCCTTGCATCATGGCATCCTCAGCTACTGCTTCACCGCTGCTACGAAGTGATGAACAGAAAGCTACTACACAGTCTGTGTCCCTCTCCAGTGCCGGGTTACGGGCCCTTATATACCAGCTCCTGGCCATCTACCTACGGACGCCTATCAAGCTTTTCAAGCCGTCTCGGTTTGACTATATGGTATATGTAAGGGAACAGGCCAATCGTCATTTTGGGCTCCCGTCTAAACCATACAAATTCCATACGCATTCAAGCTTGGCTATGATTATTAACGTGACCAAAAGAGAAGGGTGGCGTTTTATACCGGACCAGTTGTTGCCTCCTCTCTTGGCCAATTCGGCCACTGGTTTCATATTGTATGGGACATATTTGACCAGTTTGAATGCATTTGATAAGAGGAGACATTTAATAACGCTGGCAGCAGGCAATATGCAGGAGTCCAAGCTGGAAAAAGAAAATGTAAAGAAATCATCAAAGCTGGGACAAGTTGGGCAGGAACTTAAAAGCAAGGATGTTAACATAGAGGCGAAGAGAAAGGAACTGAGGCAGGACTATATACAGGAAAATAGGCACGATAGCAGAGAAGAGATCAGTTCAGAGAAGCTGCTGCCTGAAAGTTCAGATGCAAAATTCTTGGTCAAAGGGTATTCTCCCGTTGACACCTGGAAAGCAGGGTTCATTGCCGGCGCAGTGCAGTCGTTAGTGGCGGCTCCAATAGATGCCATCTACTCTCGTCTGTCCACAGCCGAACTTTTATCAGGAAACCACGAGAATTTGTGGAAATATGGGGCGCATAAACTCAAAGAAATTGGGCTTATGGGAGTTTTTGCGGGCTATGCCTTTTCGCTAGTCAAAGAAAGTTTTGGCTTTGCCTTCTACTTCTCCACCTTTGAAGTGGTCAAAACAAAAGGATATAACCTTACTTATGGTGTGATTTCTGCTTACCGTAACTTGCGGACTTCCATGAGGGAGCAACTCCTGCACTGGAGTGGTGATCCATCACCCAAAGTGAATCCTCAAATGGTCCGTTTGGAACAGGCCCGTCTGACCCGTTTTTTACGCTCGTCTTTCATCTTACTAGCGGGTGCTTCTGCTGCTCTTGCGCTTTTATCGGTGCAATACCCAATTCTGAAGCTCCAAAAGACCCATTTCCACCGTCTCGAGGCCCTAGACATCTACAACCTGTCCAGACTACCTGCTCCTCGCACACCTTTGTTCAAGCTCTACTACAACTCGTACCTTGATACGTTGCAGTATGTGCAGAGCATGCGGCGCAAGTCCCAGATGTCGTGGTTGCAATTTGCATATAAGGGCTTTGCCCGAAACGCCTTAACCACCATTCCGGCTACCTCCGTAGGGCTTTTGGTGTTTGAGATAATGCGGACTCGAGTTTCGGATTCGGTTGAGGTTTTGGAACCTTGAGGTCAACTTAACATTGGAAACAGGTCATCAATACCATTTAAATTGGGGCAGCATGACTGGACATCGTCACTGCGGAGTTTCTGACGGGGCACTAAAATGGAAGAACAAGTGCTTCTCATACTTACTTCGAAAAAGAGGTTTCAATTAGCAGTTCTGAAGCACGCTACAACACTATACCATCCAACAAATATTCTATCACTCGATTTGGAGTAAAATTGGATTTCAATATTATTTGGATATTGAGTGCTTTTCAAAGACGAGATCAAACTTATTTATTATTAAATCACTGAGAATCAGAGAGTGCCAGACTAAAAAGGGCTAGACCAAAAAATAACAGACTCAAAAGTGCTTGACTCATTAAATATTCTAAAGACTGAAGCTAAACAGGATGAGTCTATTCAATTTAAAAAATGACCTTCCACAATATTGGGGACAAATCGACCACAGCGAATAGCTTATATACAGGCCAAGGACCGAGAGCTAGCTTTGAAGTTTCAAGACATGATTACGGAGACATTGCCAGTACTCTTGGGTTTCAAATACCGATATGGTTCGCTGTGCGGGGTTTGAGAAGTTATTGCAAAGAAAGTCTGGTGAAAGGTGTCTATGGTATCTCTGGAATGCCAAATATGTGGTCACTTGATGACATTCAGAGGTTCACAGAAGACACTGAAATTTACAGATTTCATTGCAAATGCCTTTTGATATGCTCCATCCTATTGATTCCGAGCCTGACCAAACACAAGGAGCCAAAAGAACCATCACCTCAACCAATGGGCTTAAGATAAAGTCTTACACCCAGAATTCAATTCCCAGGATTTCATCAGTCACTATATTTGACAGCCACCATTTAGGCACCAGAATAATAAAGCATTCTTGAAAATCTCATACCAGAACAGGCATTATTAGTTTCCAGTATATTTTTCTGTGACAATAAGCTCGTTTTCAAAAGCCATCACTACAGATGTCTGTGGTCAGTAATTACATGAGCCATCCATACTAAATCTAGTCTATACCAAATTTTTTAAAAACGCCTTATGTAATACTCATCTAAAATATACAATCAGTGTCTAGTTTCTTTAGTAAAGTACCTATGTAAAGTCCAGTACAATGCTAGTCTACTCTAAGCTTGCCTGCTCTGGTAGGCGTCCCAGCCGGCCTTTCTATACCGCTCGCCCTCCACCTTTGGATCTCTGCCCTTACCGAAAAGACCCCTGCCTACAATGATGATATCCGAGCCCGTGGACACAACCTCCTGCACCGTGCGGTACTGCTGGCCCAAGGCATCACCCTTATCGTCCAAACCCACACCTGGGGTCATGATCAACCAATCAAAACCGGCCTGTGCACCGCCCATGTCACGCTGTGCAATGAAACCAATCACAAAATCGTCCGACTTGGCGATCTCCACCGTTTGCTTTGTGTACTCACCATATGCAAGAGACCCTTTACTGGAGAGCTCGGCCAACATCAAAAGACCACGTGGCTCAGATGTGGTTTCTGCAGCGGCCTCCTTCAAACCTTGCACAATTCCGGCTCCAGTAACTCCATGGGCATTGGTGATATCGGCCCACTTGGCAATTTGATATACTCCTCCGGAATACTGCTTCTTCACCGTATTTCCGATATCAGCAAACTTTCTGTCCTCGAAAATCATAAACTTGTGCTTCTTTGCAAGTGCCAACAATGGCTCGATGGTTCCTTCATACAGGAAGTCGTCGATTATGTCGATGTGGGTCTTAACAAGACAGATGAAGGGGCCTAACTGGTCCACGAGACTAAGGAACTCAGCGGTGGTGCTGACGTCCACAGAGGCACACAAATTGGACTGTTTCTGCTCCATGAGCTCGAGAAGACGAGCCGCCACGGGCGAAGAATGAGTACGTGCTCTTTCAGCGTAGGAAACCATTCTGGGACTAGAGGTGAGATGAGATGTTCTGAGATTGAAGGTGAGCATGTCTAAGTCACGCGCAAGTCACGTGCGCCATCACCAATCTATAAGTCTATCAATTCGTCCCTACAATTATATTCATTACTGAAATTTGTAATCAGACGATGTCTCCAGCTACTGCCTGTATATAGAGCTGCTATGTTATTCTATGTAGTATAAACACTGCTGTTATTGTCTCAACCTTCACGCCTCGTCATTGACTGGCTCCACTGTCTCTTGCAAAGGTTCAATTTGTTCTTCCGGAGCTGTGGCCTTCTCACCTTCTTCCAGGCCTCTGACTTCTGATTCCAGATCCTTCAGTTCACTGACTATAGTTTCAAGATCTTGCAGCTCTTCGACTTCTGGTTCAAGATCTTGCAGTTCATTGATTTCTGGTTCAACATCCTTCAGTTCCCTGATCTCTGGTTCCGAAACTCTGACTTCTCTGGCTTCTGGCTCCTTAATCTCCTTCTCCAACCCTGGAAACATCTTTCCAAGCTTCTCCCATGTCCTCCTCCAAAACTCTTCTGTACACATGTCCTCGTCTCTCATCACAAGGATCATGTTCTTCAACACCTCTAAACTGGGCTCTTTGATGTCCGGTGACTTGGTGTTCAACACGACAAAGTGGTGCATAGTGTTCAGCCACACGTCCATAAACGACTCAATGTTGGTGTGGAACTGGAGCACTGCCTTGCTTACAAGACTCAACACTTGAAGATGGGTTTCTGAAAATCCCACTGAATCCGTTCGAATGACCTCTTCCTTTTCAAGCTCTGCCAATAAGGGAAATAAACCGAAAGTAAATACTCCATCTGCGTTATAGTCTTCGCTGAAATTGTTGGAGAGCACGGTTTTCTGTAAAACGTGGACTGCTGTGGACCGCAAGTCTCGGCAAGGGTTAAAGCATTGGTGAGCCAATGCCTGCACAAGAGGGTACGACTTTTTTCCCTGCTCCACGCTCAACTCCCCCGTCAACCTGATACTTTTCTTGGAGATTTGCACCATGGCCTCGGCTTTGGCCTTGGCCTCTTCATTGGGCTCAATTGTGCCCTGTTCATATGCAGCACCGGATGCTCCGAGCGAGGAAATCTCATCCAACAACCCCAAAAAGCTCACGTAGTTTTGCTCTGTGATGTCTTCGCAAGTAGTGGTGATGATGGACTCGGCAAAACCCAAGATTTCGTCCGCATGTTCCTCCATCAGCCCCAAAACCCGCATCACCTGCCAGTATCCGTCTTCCGTCAACAAATTCTTGCATGGAGAGTCATGGTCCACCAAGGAGAATAATGGCTGGATCACCGATGCGCCATGGTTCACCAAAAAGTCTCTTTCCAAAGAAACAAGCTTCAAAAAAGTCTCTTGGATTGCTTCTTTGTAAGTCTCCTGCCCTGTCTCTTGGTTAGGTTGCGAGCTCCGTCTGACCAAGAGATAATAGTACGTGAGCAAGCGAACATACCCCTTTTTGGAGGTGTGCAGAGACCGCAAATATTCTGACAACTTGGCCAAAACATTCCTGGTCACGTTATTTTGATCAATGATCAATGTGAAACACACAACTGTCTCGAAAATGAACATCACCTTGGTTTCGTAAAACCGCTTGGTGTCTGCAGAAAACTCTGGGAGGTTCAGTAAAAGAAGATCCACGAAAAGAGTCATCTGCAGTTTATCTGCCTTGGAAACAATATCGAACACACCTGCAATATTGACCGATTTGATGCACTCCAATGTGGAGATGGTGGACTCCACTTCTTGGTCTGTTGGTGGAGTAGGCTCATCGGAGTAGCTTTTCAAAAAGGATGAGAATGTCGAAAGAATCCCGCTCTCTTTGAGTGGCTTGACGGCCAGAATCACAAATGTAGGCTTGACCTTACCAAGAGAAGCAAGCTTGAGCTTTTTCTGGAACTCGCTAAATAGATTTGGATCAATCAAGCAGTTTTCAAACAAACTGAAGATTATCTTCAAAACCACATTCCACGACTCGGTCACCAGACAAGCCGGTTTCTTGATCAACCGGAAAAGCACCACCGTTGATAATTGCGCCTTGAAATCTCTTCCGTAATGCACAGACATTTCACTGACTGTGATTGGATCCTGAGACTTCTCGATACGAATCTGCGTGATGGGGATTTCCGGTCTCAAATGCTCGTCTTCCAAGATATGCAACGAGCTCTGGTCCAAAAGCGTGGATAACTCAGCCAATTTGCCAATCAAGTTGGTCACTGCTCCATCTAGCTTGTAGACAATGCAGATATTGGCACACTTATCGATGGAGGACATCAACTTGGTAATAATGTTATCATCAGAGGCTTCGTTGAAAACCTGCATCAAGGTGCCCAACACTTGGTCCACCACGGACTCGAACAAGAGCTTGTCAAATTGGCACAACGTAGCTTGGTCAAAGGTGTCGTCGGTGGTTTTATGGTCTTTAACATACTTTGTCTGCGAAGAGATGAGATTGTGCCAAACATCATCAAACCACTTCTCTGTTCCGTGGTGTTCTTCGGGCATAATGATCTCCCTGTCCCGGATGGAGTTGTAAATTCCTGCCATGTACCATTCTGGGAAATCTTTTCCGTTGTAGACTCCCTTCAAGTTTCTCCTGTATGCTTCAAATTCCATAGACTTCTTCACCTGAGGATTGTGTAAATCGGTATTAAGCATAATGATGGAATACGACAAGATGAAGACCGCATCCCGATCCGGTAATACGGGCTCCTTGTCTTCAACATCGTCAGGCACCACATTATTTTCTTTGGTCTGAGAAGAAACGTAAGATTCAGCGAAAAGCTCCACAATCCGCTCAATCTGTTGCGATTCTCCTGGAAGTCTGAACGATTTGAGAATCATTCTCAATCCCTCATCCACTCTTAAGCCGCCAAAATCGAAAAGAGAAAGAAACTCCTTAAGAATGCTCACATTAGCTGGTTTGGCGAGAAACTCTCCCAACACTTTCTTGTTTAAGCGAATAGATTTCTGGAAGAAAAACTTGGCCACCTCCGCAGCATCTGAAGGATCCTTGATGAAGTTCTCTTCGCACAAGGCTGCAAGGCCTTTTTTAGGATTCTCGTTAAAAATCTCCGTGCACTTGATGAACGAGTTCTTCTGCACTTTGTTTGCAATCAAAGAGTGTACCATTGCAGATGAGTTATGGTTTTTAGCCCTTTCATTAACACCAGAAACGAAGGAAAGCACGCCTTCTAAGCAAATTGGGGGCACATTATCGGTGGTGGCAAGGGCAGCTTCAGGTAACGAAAGTTCACATAAGAAAGCCACGAAAGAAGTGGCCAAGTCCGATTTTTCAAAGTCACAGTCAAAGTCCTTGAACAAGTTGACAAAAAACAGTGGCGAACGGGTCCACAAAAATGAAATGGATTCCACAATGAGCTCTTTGGATGCAGGAGACCTGGTTCCTGCATTGTTGCTGCCTTTCAAGGCGTTATTTCCCTTCAAAGAGGTATCGATGGAGGGCAAAATGGACTTGAACAAGAGTTGGAACGTCAACTCAAGTTGCAGTTTTAGATGTGAGTTCAAAATCACTGCCATAGTGCAAAACAAACGAAGGGACGCCTGAAGCAAAGCGTGGGATTCCGTGGAGGAAATGATTTGTAACACATCCTTAGAAACAGGATCGGCAAGCAAAGCCATCAACGAAGGATGCTCTGGGATTGTATCTCCGGCAACTTCCACCGCCGTATTGATCAAAGACAAGGCAAAAACCCGCGTAGATTCCATATGTTGGTACTGGTTGGAGGGACTGCACATAGATATTAGGAGGCCTAAGAACTCGTTGATGCACTGGATATCAAACTGGTCCGGCGAATCCGACGATTCCGGCTTGCGGGGAGAAGCAGGGGTGATGTCGATGGTGGCCAGTGCAAGAAGAGTTCTGTTGCCAGCCTCGATGTCGCGTGACGGTGAGCCATTTCCCAGAATTTCGTCACCCATCACGTCCGGGTGAAGCTCAGTATATGCGGGCATATCGTCTCCAGTAGAAAATTCCGGTTCGAGCTCCCTGACACGCAGGAAAATCTTGACAGTCATGGCGACCATAGCCATCTCAGCTGCCCTTCTAAGCACCTCACTGCGTCTCTTGTTGCATGCCAAAGATAAGCAGGTATGGATGACCTCGGAGATGACCGCATTGGGCAACAACGCAGAGAGCGGGCTCACCACAATAGTCTCCAAGAGCCTTAAAACCTTAAGCAACACAGCATCGTCGGTGTTTTGGTCTGAGGCCTCAAACCGGCAATGCGTCAACGATGTTGTCAACTGTATAAGCGCATTGGGCAAGATCTTGGAGCGGAACGAAATGATCTCATATTGAAGGAGTTTCAGAATGGTGTTGAGAGCCAAAGCAGTCACACTTCCCAGAGTAGAGCTGCTCTCGATGGTCAACAAGAACGGCTGCAAAAGCGTCAAGGTGTCAACGCTATTGATATCGGAAGTCTCCGACAAAATCGACCGTAACTGCAAGAAACTCGAATGTAGCGGGTTTGATTGAGCCGAAGAGGAAAGTGGCGATTGACGAGGCAGCGGCATCAGTGCCGAAAGCCCTAAATTCAGGAAAAGAGAATCGTCTTCTCCAAAAATGTCGCTCTGCCCAAGAATTGCCGCTACTCCCCCTTGCCCCCACCGGCTAGTTTTGCGCATGGCCGACGAGATCACCATACATTCATTGATCATGAACATAATGGGGTCTATGGCATAGGAAGAGTGCACAGAGGGCGGCGGCGAGCCCAAACCCGATTCTCGAAGTCTATGTGTAGACATTTGGCAATAAATCGACCGAGGGAGAATTGGTGGAGTGGGTTGGTTTTAAGGTACAGATAAGTGTTGAAACGCTGTGTTGTGCACTGCGCACGAAGGCGTGCGCGAACCACTTCATTCATTGAGTCCAGAAGAGGAAAAAATGAATGAAGAGAATAGGTGACGGGGATCAAAAGTAGAAATAAAAGAGACTGTGGAAGAATAGAGAGAGAAAATGTAGGGGCTGTTGAAACTCGGAAATGGGGTGATGGATGAAGCTTGGGCATTGGAGTGGGGAAAACCGTACACATTGTCATAGAACTATTTCCAATACGTGAAGGTATACACAGATGAGCCTATTCTCCAAATTTTTGGCTTGACAATTTCCGATGATCTGTAGAAAAGATAGGCTACATTGGTGCAGATTCTTGGAAATGGGCTGCGGTTGCAAAAAAGACCCGTACACCAGGATACCCCCAGTGGTTTTTGGCCAATGCAAAGCAAGCTATATTTTGCGGTGTCGAGCTCGAATTAAGGCTGTGCGATGGTAGAGTTCCGAACACTATGATATTTATGTTCACAAAAGAATACACGGTAAATTAAAATGGGAAACTGGGGTTAGCCGCATTCAGTTTCGGTCTTTTCGAGAGTTGGCCAGAAAAACCGAAAATGAGAAGCACTCAAGATCGAACCAAAACAGTTTACCAATACAGATACCATGTAATATGAAAATAATTGTTCATATTTTGTATTCACGTGGTCATATAAAAGATAAAATTATAGTAGATGCTATGGATTGCACACTACCCGAGTGTCTACACTGAAAAGTGTTGAATACTAATATAATCAATTTTTTTATAATGAAGATCAGGGCTCGTGACCATACTAACTCTGAGTCTCTTAGATATACATACATCTTAAATATTCAAAAACTTACAATTCCTGGAGTTACCTACTACAATTATCTATGAAAGAGATATCCTGGGTAAAGTCTGGGTTAAATATCTGAATAAAAAATCATTCCATACTTAAAAACAACCTTTGCCTCCATCTATAAGTTGAAGACAAGACCAAAAAAACCCATTTGAAAAAAACTTCCAATAATTCACCACTAGTTCCAAAGAGCAATGTCATTCAAGCTGCTTCTCAAATCTTGTCGAGGGTGTGATTAACATTGCGTGCTTCCGTCAGAAGTTGACTCTTCACAAGTTCACTATCTACGTAAATGTCACATGGCCCCCGATATCTTCTCACATAATCGGCAAAAGCTTTACTCCTTTTGTTTCCGAGATAGCTAAACCCACATGGCCATTGAAATTCACCGAAGTTCGGATCTACCCCAGAATCCAGAATCACAACGAAGTTGTTTGCTTTATCGTAAGGCTTTATGTAGATATCCACTTCAAAACAATCTTCAGAGTTCTGGGCTTCGGGTCCGTACATAATTTTGCGACTTGGGCCATCCTTATTGTCGCAAGAGAAAAACCGCTGGGCTTCAACCCTTCTGTCCCTGGTTAACTTCAATGGAGTAAAAGGCACCCTCGGTCCATAGACAAACTTAGCTTCGCTAAATCCCACATACTGCCACGTGGTTCCACGCGTAGGAATAGCGTAGTCATCTTGTAAGGTGAACTCCCTAGGCTTGATCGACGGATTTCCATAAGCAAAAATGCTCATTTTATTAAACTCTTCTCCAAGATATATCCCATATAGCGGCACATATGTATTATTTACTTTTGCAAAGAAGACAAATGGCAACTGTGCCCAAGCAGTTACTGCAAAGGAAATAACAATTAAAAACTTCATGATGCTTATGATGCAGAAGGAAGGATGGCTTGTCTTATAAATTCAAGTCATGAAAAGTATGTCACGCCTATTATGAACAATAGTGAACCGTGACCACACATCCTGCACAACTAATCAGCACTTTCTTATCAAAAGGTCTAGCCCATGATAGTCAGGTAAATCTCTTCATATAGAAATGAGAGGTAATCTATATTCATAGTCACATATTGATACCAAAATGACCAAAGTAATTCAAAAATAGGATCGTGGAATGACAGCAATGACGCACGACTACTCTACAGAGCGTAGACTAACTCGTGACAACTGAATTTAGAGCTAGAGCAAATATTTTTTTTTTTTGATTTTTTAGATCTTGTAATTCCGCGGCCCGATCTGTTTGTCTGTATCTGAGTTGGATACTTTAATAACGTTTGATTTTGTTGATATTTGGAGTTCTTGTATAGTGAGTGTTTAGTGTGCAGTACTGGAGAATCACACTCTCAAATGGTGACACAAAAATTGTTCCAGTCAAACTTTAGTCGATGTGGTTATCCTAGCATATCTCCTGAAACATAGACTTGTTTATGTGACACATAACACGTACATATGTCAAAAGAATCACTCATCGCATGCTGCACCTTGTATGCAGACCACCATGATGGTATTGGTGTGCATAAAAATCTATTATATCAAGTCAATTTATAGAGATGTTGAATGAATTTTGTTCAATTCATGGTAGCTTTTATCAGATATATTTATTGATTATGGTCATGAACCATGGTCAAGTTAGGATCAATTATGGAGTTGTATTGAATCTTGCGTCAAAAGCCTAATATTTACAACCCAAAAAAATTCTAATATGGAATAATGCACCTTTGAGGCGTTATCTTAAGACTTTATCTTTCATGCATTGCATAATGCTCCACGTTGGGTGTGGCTTGAGTCATTGTGCTCGCCCAAATAGGCAAGTTTCCAAAACTCCACACGCAGTGAAGAAAAACATCTTTGCAAGCATGGCGGACGGCCCTGCATCGAGGCAGATTGAAAGCTAAAGTGAAAAAATATTTAAGAAGGCACAAATCCCCGTTTTTTTAAATTTCACTACTCTACAAACAATCAAAATGGCTGCTCCTCAACAATCCTCTAAGAAATCCACCGCTGCTCCAAAGGACAACTTCTGGACCCTCAAGACCAAGTACGGATGGTCTCCAGCATGTGTTATTGCTTAAACAAGCCAGTCTAAAGACTTGAAAGTCTAGAACGATGTGAGTATGTGTTGAATCACGTGACTTGGGTATTGAGCCAAGTGACTTAGATATTGAACCACGTGATCTAGGCTTAACAGTCAGACTCTTTCGAAAATCTAGTTTGGTTAACAGAAACTAGTTTTATTAATAGATAATACATTATAGATTAAGGATGGTGTAGAATATGTATGATAGGTAAAGCACGGTGGTGCAAAGTCACGAATGAGGCTGTTCTGCCAATAATGGAATTAGGATGTCCTTGAAACCACATCTACTTTGGTATTTCGAGACTTCACCATTCAATGTAATAATTAAATACTATACACACAAGATACATCCACACGACCCTACTATAGACTGACTTACACTCTACTATACACACTCTACTTCCATACTATTCATTAGCTTGTATATATGAATAAATGTACACTAAAAAGCTATCAAAGCTAAGAGACAATTTGCTTATTTAAACAAACATTTCTTACATTATTCGATTTTAATGTATACTTTTAAGTATTTTTATGCTAATATTTTATGGACGATTGACCTCTAATGAGACATTCTTGTGGTATTAGTTTCTTTCATTAACGACTTAGGCTAATATGATATGATACCCTTTGCCAATGGTTTTGACAATTTGTCTCCTTGAATCTCAGTCCTTAGAACCCGAGTACTCATCATGGCTTTTGGGAAACCTTAATATACACCAGCTAAAGGCCACATCCCAGTCGGTCACGTCTTTAAGAGCATTATTAAATGCTAATTGAATGACATAGAATCAAATGTATTCCACTTAACCCTCTATGTTTGGATAACTGCTGCAGGCGTATGCTTTCGGGTCGTCTGGACTTGGTCTTTAGAATTTCACGTAAATGCAGAATGTGGTTTATGATATGGGGTTCATGCTTCAATGGGGAAATTCCGACTTAGGTTTTCTCTATTCTTAATTGCATGATGCCCTTTCTGTACGAGTATACTGATCATGGAAGAGTTGCTCCGAAATAAGGCCAGAGGTAAATGTTCACAATTTCGGCTTGATTTTCTTCTACAATGCATAAGTTATAGTGTCCATCCTGAGACATAGTCCACGGTCCAGATTCAGCTGAGTCGGAGGGGCTTCAGGATGACAAATATATCTCATTTACAGGGTTGATTGTCTTTTCACCTTATGCCACTTTGGTATGTCATCAAGGATGCCGCGTTCATTAAGGACCCAGGTCCAGTTCTTGGAACTAAGTAACAATTTTTGTAGATGTGGTTTTGAGAAATTCCATTTTCTGAATTTTTCTTCACGATTCGACAATTTGTCCACTACTTCCTTCCACTACCGGAGTCAAGGTAGTATAGCTAATACTTCTGCTCTTATATTTTTTTTGAGTCAGAAGATATGTTAGAGGCCCAAAGATCCTAAACCACTGTTGTTAGCAATCGCATGTACTTAAGTCCTGAAACTCCACCTTACATTGATACAGTTTTGGTACACGACAGTGTTCCTGGTACAAAGAAATTGTGCAAGAGTTGGCCTGCCACCAGCTACTAAACTGGATAATTCCAAAATGTGGAGGAACTCAGGCGTTGGAACCAGCCAAGCAAGCCCAGGCAGATGTTCCCTTCTCCAGCCTTTACTGTGATCCCGTATCACGTCTGGCTTTATTTGTATCTCCACCAATAACTTGTCCAGTACTCACTGCTATCACTTCCACCACTAATATTATACTACTGCCTAATTGTAATTCCCTACTAAGTTTCAATATGATCTGTTACTAGACTCCGACTTGATCCTAATCAAGACTCTTATACGGGAATATCAACTATCACTACACTCCGAACCTCCCCTTAGGATATCATTATTCCCATCACTATGATTGATCACTTTTAAACTACTATTATAAGAAGGAAATATCCTGAACCAGTACTATCACTCTTGGTTAACTACAAGAAGCTGTTTTAGAGTAGCTGAAAGTACCGCGAAGAGCAGAGAGCAGTGGGCAGAGAGCAGAGATTAGAAAGTAGTGAGGAGATAGTATGAATTTAGTGTTTCCACTGTCAGTATCAAGATTTTATAGTACGATATCTTGAATGTATACATTGTCTGCTCATATGTCTAAAGACCTTTCAAATAAACTAGATGGGGGTTTCAGCCTGACATAAATGATCAGTTCTATGGGCACTGCGCATCATCCTGGAGTACGCCAATAACATCACTTATAGTAGTTATAGTCATGAAACAATACTCTAGTACCCTTGTATCGGCTCACGATAACATATATTACTAAAATTGACTTTTGTCTCACTAAAAAGGTTTCCCATACGCTCCACTTTCCATTCTTTACTCCTCAGTCATTTCCTAACTCTAACTGTAGCTTAAGCAGCTTAGGACCTGACCATCACTGAGCCTCACTACTTATACATGTCTTACTCAACTACACTCAGCATGAAAAGCCCAACTTCTTCTTTCGCAAGATATATTAATCTCAGTACCCTTGCATCGAATGTAGTATAGCCATGGACTATTTCTAGCGGATGATACGTCTTTAGCGGGTGGTAGAAGGCCGCAGAAAAACGGATCTGAGTTTATGAAAACCAATACAGGGAGCACCTTACATTGCTATATTTTATAACTCTTATGCCCTACAGGACCAGTCTGTCTTGTCGTCTACGCTTAATCTATGTATGATATCATCTAGAAGTCTATGTATGGTATCATCTAGAAGTCAATGTGCAAGCATCAATAGGCAGATACTAGTTAAAGTAGTGTAGAGTAGGGTAGGCTATAGACTAGGTAGACTCATACACTGGCAGTAGAAGAGGAAACTATACAATGCTTAAATATTTAATTGTTTAATCTCCATTGTATAAAACTCACAATGCCTGTGACACAACTACCCATCCCTCCTTCCCTACCCCAATGCCATACTCCACTAAATCACTAATTCATTCCACGGTATTTCAACACTACCAAATACCTAATACCGAATACCTAATTCCCGAGCCCCAATACCCTAGTACCCTACTACTCTAATACCCTAATACTTCAATACCCTACTAAAATACTACGTGACAATGTAATAGTCTATAGTATTACACCACCTACTACACTACTACTGTAATAACCTAACACCCTACAGCAGCATACACAACCCCACTACTCTATTACGCTACTGCCGTAACACTACTATCCTACTACACTATTCCACTACTCCCTATTACTACCCCACTATTGCCTATACTATTCACTGTCTAAGTTACCCAGAAATACTGGTCAAGAGTTCTAGTCACATGTCTTCATACTCAATGAGAGTCTCCATACCCACGCAGATCTTATCATGCAAAGCAGATCCTGGGAACAAGAGCAGGGCTAGACAAGAAGCTAGCTACGGAATTTTACCATAATGGATTATTTCATAGCACTCAGCGATACGAGTCGACCTCAATCAGTATGTGGCCGTTTAGTAGCTTGAAGGGAAGATGAACCGAGACCTGCTGAAATGTAAGCCTCCAAGCCAGACATGAAGTAATTGAAGTTACTAAGAATAAGCCAGATTGAAGTATTTTAAGTTACTAAGAATAAGCCAGTTTGAATTCAGTCCATTACAATATCTAAACCCAGCAGTTAGGCTTGGTACACTAGACTACCACTTATACTACTATACCATTTAAGCTTACTTCCCCATACACTCTACCAGACCAAGCAGCAGTTCATGAGTCGCACTGTACGACTTTCACCTCCACACCCTCTATATACTTTAGCCATCCCGATCCTTCAGCCCATATCCGCTTTTTTCCATCACTTGACCCCAGAATTTCTCGCCACGTCGTCCCACGGATATCTCATTCATCATTCACGCTCAAAGCACGCTACACGGTATTAGCAATTTGAAATACAATACACAATAAATTTCAAAGCACCACTAAATACAAAGCACTTTAATTTCAAAACATACACCATAATTTCCAATTTAGACACCACTAAATTCCAAAACCATAGAAAGTAAACATCTATCCATAATCAGTTGTTTAACCCTCATTTCGTGAACAATCCATAATCCTTAAAATTGCTTTTTCTTTAATAGAATTTTGCCACTTTTGGAAATCGTATTTTTGGAATTTCTTTATTATATTGGCCCCTTTAGTTTGGCATCTTTTCTTATCCCATACGCTCCGGATCTGGTAAAACTGCTGGTCTCTTTTTCGCGCGTTCAAGTGAAAATACTGTGCTACTACGGTCCGACCAGGTCTGCATTACAGGTCCATAGAACACGCTGAAACAAGGCTGAAACAAGGCTTTTTCCCTGCTCTTATCCTTTGCTTGTCTAGACTGGGCCTCCATTCGGGTTTAGATTCCCCACACGTGACCTCCCCAAGGCCCTAAATAAGGAGACTAATTCTCTTCCTCGGGCCCCATCTAGCTTTGGACTTTTGAACCCATTTTGAAAGCTTCCTTTGCCCAAACAAAACCTACACGGGCTAAAATGAACTCGCTGGTCATTTCAGTGGAAAACAACTTGGATCTGCCGGCAAGCTCCGACACCATCGAGAAACAGTCCAAACCACTGAAACCGCCCAAAACCTCCAAACTACCCAAGCTCCTGAAATTTGGCAAGTCTACAACGCCCGAAACCCCTGAAACTCCCGATAAACCGCCCAAAACCGTCAAACGGAGACGTAGAAATAACCTTGCGCTCCTTGGCCCTACTCCTTTGGAAGAACTCGATGATAAGCCCAGAAGAGTGCCTCGAATGGCGGCCCGTAAAGCCCAGGAATCTGTGGCTGCTCTACCCGAAAATAGCCCTAACGGGCACCTGCCGCCAACTTCTCAAGCTGGTTTTCTAGCGACAAAGCCCCCCTCTCTACAGAACAGCCCGATTATCACGTCAAAGATGCTGAATATTTCGAAGGACTCAAAACTTACGTCCAAGGTCCCGAACCTCAAATTTGAAAAAGGCATTAAGTCCGAATTTTCTAAGCCTCAAAGCTTTGTCGAGCCGCAATTGGCCGTACCCAAACCAGGTATATCTGGCCATACTTTAGAGTCGTTTCCTCCGGCCAAAGTCAAGCGTGCGGCGGTGGCTACCGGAAAGGGCAAGCGAGGTCGAAAGCCTGCATCTGCTGTGGCGAAGCCCGACGATGGACTTCACGCCGAACGGGAGAAACAATATATTCAGCATCTACAGACGGTCCAGCTGGAGGCCTTGTCCCAGCCTTCAGAACTCCGACAACACGTGCCCAAACAAAGCAAACTTTCCACAGCTAGACTGCAGATAATAGCCATTCCGGCTACACCTTTAAGTACTTTTAGTCATCATACGAGTCCTGGCCGCTCCATCAAACGACTCAAAATCACCTCGCCAAAGAGACCTCCTGCACTTATGACGCGGACGGCCCCGGAACTCCCCGAACCTACCGATGATAACAATAATGACGACTACTGCACCACATGTGGAGGCACAGGTGTGTTCATTTGCTGTGACTCGTGCCCCAAGTCGTTCCATCTCTTATGCTGCAATCCTCCACTTCAGGATATCCCTGAGGAAAACTGGAACTGCACCGAGTGCTTGGCGAAACACGACTTAATTCCGAAGAAGCTGTACAAAAGCTTGGGTATGTTTGGAGGACTTATGGAAACGATTCATGGACGCAACCCCACGGAATTTCGCCTCCCGAAAAAGCTCAGAGACGCTACATTTATGGATGTGAGTACGGGAGATGACTTCCAATACTCGGACGGGTCCATGAAACCGGATTTACCCGTGCCGAAAAGCGCTCAGCTGAACGGGTACAACAAAAACGAGGAGATGGACTTGGAGGCACTCTATGATTCCGAGGGCAATCCTCGGCTTTGTCATAAGTGCAAAATGTCGGGCTTGCAGCGACGGACGATGGTGTCATGTGACTTCTGCCCGTTGTGGTGGCACTTGGACTGTCTTCCCGGTGTGGTTTGCCTGGCCAAAACATTGGGCCAAAAATGGCGCTGTCCAAACCATATAGAGTCCATAATTCCGGCCCAATGGCTCGAACGGCGCAGTTTCAAGGATGCTTTGGTGTTGGATGCTTCCGTGCAGAATAACTTCCTTCTGTTTGTGCAGGCCAACAACTTCCTCATCAAACATAGGGAGCAGGCTTACTTGGATAACGACAGTAAGGTCACCTTGCAGGAGTATCTGGAGGCCATGGCCTATGTGGGCAGACACACAGCCGAATTTGAGCATAAATACGGCAATTACTCGCAGGTTGAGTCGGAAGATGACGACGATGTGGATCTGAACTACAAGGTGCCTGAGCACATGCAGAACTATGCCATCGACAAGCGAATCATGGCCAAAAGCTCCTCCAAGCTAGCCAGGATCTTGCTTATGACCAATGGCGCAGGCCAGCCATTCATCTACCGTGTGCCGGAACAGAGCATAGTGCTAGATTTCCTTAATACGGCCAACGGAGGGATTAAGAAGAACATTGCATACTACGAGGAGCATAAGAAGAGGTCTATAGACCAGGATTGGGATGCAGTCCAGGTTCTTCTAGATATGCATACGAGGGGGGACAAAGCCGTGGAAAAGAGAGATTCTGTTTCCACTGAAAGAGATTCCGGTGAAGCCAAAGAAGAACCGAATGGAGTACATGATGGATTGAAGGATTCTACTGAAGGTTCAGCGACAGGAAAGGCTTTGAGGAGCGAGGAAAACGGAGCAAACCAGACAACAGTCACCGACAAGCAAGTCCAGGAGATCCACAGGCTCATCGAGCTCAAAGGAAAGGACAAGCTCATGGAGTTTCTTCGGAGCTGAACCCAGCGACTAGAAGCGGGTTTTTGCAAGTTGGAGTCATTTCTGAGGGTTTAGAAGACATTCGGGCAGCAGTGACATGGCTTTGGAGTGGAGATTTGAGATTCTAGGAGCTAGAACTATGTTGTCCCAGACGTGGAAGGCATGATTTCTACAAGACAGAAACGGAGGAGTTGATTCAAGACTTTTCTTAGAAGCGACTGTCTGAGAATAATTTTGGGAGGCTAGAGAGAAGAGGGAGATTTCTAGAAGACAAGAATCACAAATTCCAAACAAAAGAACTACAGTTCAATGAAAGGATTTAGAACTATGTCTTGAATTTGGAAGCTAAGAAGCCACGTTTGAGCAGAAACATTGTCTTTGAACAGTGTCACTCTTACAGGTGGGTTCTACAGATAGGAGACATTCAGTTTTCTTAGAAACAGACATGACTTGAAACATGTTAGAGGCTAGAAGCATTTTTTGATACAGATTGGGTTCTTACAGATCAACATAGACATGGTATATGATCCACTAGACTGCAATGCATATTTATAATAGCTTCTTTAGTATTGCAGTCCGTCTATTGGTTCATCTCTAGCATCCATCCGATCGATAATTTATATCTAATAAGAAGATTATACCAACATTTCAATAGTCCAACTTTACTAAATAGCCCCATCCTGCAGAACACCATAAGCCAGAGTGGACGGTTACAGTCCTATAATTAGTCCACATTCAATGAATACTCTAATGTCTCAAGTCTACTAAGCAGTAAAAAGACCATCATTTTATAGCAAACTCGTCTATACTCTCTATAGCCTATAGTGATATCAAGAATACCCACAATAGTCTTCAATTTATAATCTCTTCTCTGTGTTCACCCTGTCTTCAGCTTAAAGTCTACACTGTATAGGTGTCTGACGACAAACCATTAATTTTATGGACATTGTTCAACACGTACGTGCCTCATACATCTATTAATGTTTGTAGTACTCTAGAATGTTTATTGCATGATTTCGGGATGCTATTTATAGAGTCAGGATTTGTGAGAGGCTGAGCCAGGCAGGGGCTCATAACATGGGTATGTGAATTTTGTTCTACGTGCTTAAAGAATTCCTAGGCAGCGATTTCCTCAGGGGATTGATTTAATTTTTGGAAGAAATCATAAATTTCTATAGTAAACTTTCTACTTCCTTCATAATGGGACTATGCTTTCGCAGTCTGAAGCTACTAGACTGCTAAGCCCCACTTCACTACTCAATACTCGTGTTATGCAATTATCATTTTACGCAATTATCGTTTTGTACAATTGTTATTTTATGCAAGGCTCGTCTACACTTCTTACTCCTAACCTACACATTTCTTAATTATTTACTACTATAAATGTATGTACCATTCACACTACATACACTACCAGAATGCTGCTGTGTCATTGACCCACCATTCGCGACTTCTGTATACATGTGATATAGTTATACAATAGTCCAACTCTATGTCATAGTACATTGTGAGTCAATAATGTGACGGTATACAATTGGTACGTTTCGGGATTTCACGAGAGAAAATATTTTTTTTTTCTTGAATCTTACATTAGTGGCACTCTACCTGCGTGGATAGACATAAGCCGCACAACCGTCAATCACATGCCAGAAAGATCAAGTAAGTATTGGCTGATATTTTTATTTCGGGGTAATCTCCAGGGTGATTCCACTTGCCGACTTTCCTTCCCGATATATCCGGCCGATAATCTTGACCGATATAGCCGAGGTGCTTAGAGACAAAACAATGTATTTTTAATTCAGTCTGGAATGACCATGGTCAAATCTTTCGGGTACAATTTGGAACGTAGTCACATTTACGAGATACGACATTAATGCATATCTAACATTCTGATGGAAACAAAAATTAATCTTGTTATTCTCAAGTGGTTCCTAGGGTTTCGAATCGTACTGGTTCTTCAGGATTTTAATGGCTACAAGCCCAGTGCGAAGGATAATTGAGGGGTTGTTTCTAAGGGGCCCATAAGAATATCTCGTAAATTTGAGCATCGTAATATTAACTCTACGTTGGCAAGGAGATGAGTAAAGCCATAGTTCAGAGCAGGGATGCGGCATGTTATTGTGGTAGATACCATAACCACATAGTCTTTAGAACCAAGAGCACTAATTAATTCACTCATTACTAAACCCCTCTCAAGCCTTATTGTTTTATGTACTATATGGAAACAGAATTTTGGAGGGGCACAATATGCCAAACCCAGGAAGGGAATTTTAAGTGAATGTGCATTAGAAGTATCTTGGCAATCTATACCTATTCCTCTGTAATACTCTGTAAACCTTTTTTATCCTTTACTGTTATACTTCATTGCTACCTATATCACGCTTACATAACCACACCATGCTACTCTCTGGTTTGCGCACTACTGTTCCAATATATTCTCTATAGTATATTTACTAGTCTAAGATATACTAATTATGGTGATAGTTTGGGTCCTGAGACAGCAGAGGATTAACATTAGTTTCGGACTCGGCTGAAGTTACCACACTTGAATATAACCACTTCTACTTTGGACTTAACATGCAAGCTTAGCTATTAGTAGTATAGTGGAGTGCATAACTAGTGTGGTTCTAAAATATGATAATAAATTATTAGGGTAGTATGGTCCTTGAATAATACTGTACATAGCAGAAATATATTGTAGTAAAGTAGTGCAATGTAGAGAGTGGTAGTGAGGTTTGGTATCATAGTTTTGGATATCCTTGGCCGTGTAGAGTCGTTAGTAATCTAAGGATGGAAATACTAAAAAAGTAGAAATCATTGTAGAAGAAATAATAGACCAATTTCTCGGAGAAAAGTTAAAAATTGAGTCGACGTATTTATGTACTATTAATAATAGTAAATTGAAGAGCACGGTGTCGTTGAATTAGGTACTAAATTGTTATTGTAAGGGATTTATAGTCTGTAATATAAAGAATTCACCAATAACATTGGCTCTGTAGTTAATAATAAGTGTCATATAATATCGGATAGCCCTTCAGTAGGTTCTACTGAAACGTCCCTCCAGAAGTCTCTATAAATTCTACTATAATTGATTCACCATAACATACACCACTACTATATTAAAATAATAGAATACTAGTTTATTACCGTGATAGTTGACACTTTGACTTATACGAAATACTGCTATACTAATAACTGCCAAAATCAGTGGTCCTGTGAAATTTGAATACTTTATCATTCACAGTATTAGGATACTAACAATGCAATACTGACACAGTTGTGTGGCATATATGATACATGCTCAATTCAATAAGTCTTTATGGTGAATTCGGATCTGTTATTAATTCTGACATGTGAAGCATAGTCCTTTTGTAAGGTATTTAATATAACATCTGGTATGCTCTTCCCATTTGCTATCTTTAAGGTACTACATTACCCGATTACTGTGATTCTTAATCTATTACCAGTTTTACTTTACTGCTATATTGGCAAGAAATTATAACTATTCACTACAGCCTCTTTGCTAACATAAATAGCACTTGGACTGGCCACTATACAGGAGAAAACTACCTTCCAAAACTTATAGGTAGATGACACAAGCTACACTTAAAGAAAAAACACGGAAAGGACCAAGGCAAATCCATCCCATTCTTTCCGGTCAAAAATTTATTAAAATTGCAAATGGTACATTGAATGTGAACCATAAATTATCTACTAAAATGACGCAATTCAGACCATTTGATCCAAGCAGTCCAGACCACCAGGCCTCCAGACCTCCAAACCACTTAACATTTAAACTTCTAGTTGAGATGCCATTTAAACCAAATTATATAATTTTGGATTTGTTCAAGAGTATCGTCCACCTCTGTAGTGTAGTACTCTATATATAGTACTATACCCTACACTTTTGTACACTACTACTACAATATGACTGAGCTATCATAGTAATGAAGTTGTAATGCTATGAAACACTATTGAATATCTTATTGGCGTAGTAGAGTTTAGTGTAAAACAAGCCCGAATTGCTCTTTCAAACACTGGATTCTGTCAAAAAACCATATTAATGAGGAGCTCTTCCCCGGCAACGACTACTATAATCTACTGTACTATACTGTACGATTCCTCTAATTCCAATGGGTAGCTTAATTGATTTCCACAATCCATCAAGAATTCAACTCATATGAATAAAGTATTGATTATTACAATCAATGATAATTCACCACTGATGAGTGCACTGATAAATTCACTGACCTATTCGACTGGACAATTGCTACATGAAACCAAGAATAAAGAATAATTATTTGTATATTGCCTTGTTTGATAAAGAATTATACCGAATTCATGAACAAGTCATATCCTGGGGACCGAGCACATTAAAGCAGGAAACGACAGGTCGTGAAAATGGTCAATTATACGGCTTAATAAGAAAATATCCCGAATCAGAAAACACCGTTAAAAAAAATAACCACTCAACTAAGCACCTTTTACTGGAACTTTCGTCGCATTTAGATTGTTTGGGGACCTTGGAAAAGCCAGACACTTATTCAACTTGCCAAGATGCGAAAGTTCAACCAGATGGAAAAATTAAAGTGTTCACTGAAATAAAATTCAGAACGACCATAGGATAATCTCTTTGACTTAAGCAATATAAACCTTGATATCGCTTTATCTACTACATAAATCCATCTTTTATTCTATTGGTATATCACATGATCATGTGATCGATATTAAACACTATTTACATGATCTGGGCCAGATCCAGAGGGACATGAAGGCGAGGGATGTCGGATTCGGGGATCGGCAGCGCAGTTGTCATTTCCACTAATTCCGAAAGGATTTTGGTGTGGTACTTATTGGAACACTCCAAGGTTTTCACATCGCCCGACGTGTGGTGCACCCGAATAATACATGGTACATTGTCGTAGTCGGCCTTTTTCTTGGGCCGGATCCGGGTGACCACCATATCCAAGTCGGAGTTGTGGAACTTCAATGTGGGCAAGTTGAACTTCCAGAACTGCTTTAAACCAGCCAGTCTCTTGTAGATATTTTTACTCAAGATCACCAATTCTAGCTTGCTGATGGAGGGGCCGAATTTGAACGCGGTATTGCTGTCGCCAGCAATAAGGTTCATGCGAATGCTCTGCTTGAGAACTTTGTTACTCGTACGCTGAAGCTTCTTGGTGAGCTCTTGGATCATGGTGCTGGATGGAGAAGCTTGGTGACGATGTGCTTTTAGATTTTCGCAATGGGTCATGTGCACGCGCACGTGAGTAAACTTTAATGGTCACGTGATCTAAAAAGAAATCTCTCTCGTAGTCCTTAGAACGCTGTTCACTAACAAAAAAAATCGTTCTTCATGACATTGAAGTCTTGGCGGTAAAAGTGTGTCTAGTAGCTGGAGTCTACGAGATTTGATTTCTGTGTGGTTTTACACCATATGACTACTATGAAAGTTGGAAATTGTGCCGGGTCCATTTGTCAATATAAATAATGACTATTGTAATATTTATAAGCCGATAAGTCATCCAAAGATTATTAAATTGATATTGTAGTGTAGAGTAAAGAATTCTTTCGTGTGTAAGTGTATTAGCCAAAAGATGTACTGGTAGTGCATACAAAGCGATATTCGTGTATGGTGGTGTATATAAGTCGAAAGTCATTCAAACGTTTAAGTCTATAATATTAACTATTTCAGTTACTAGTCTAAGTCACTCTAATGTATATCTATTTACCCCAAAGCGTTTCGTGTATAGCGTGCAGTGGTTTGTGCTTGTAGTCTGGGGACTGCATATAGGCGTCCAAGCTCTACCCGAATTTATAATCGCTTAATTCTCGTTTTCTCCATCTTTATATATTTCGATAAATAGACATTAATTTATTCACTTTTGACTATTTGTTGGACTTACTGAATATCAATGCGCCTCCTACTCCATCTCAGTTCAACCTCCGAGGTTAGAAACAATACTCCTTGAATCATAAAATTCTACATCTCTACAAAGCGGTTCTAACACACTACGACGCTTGTCAGACCATAATGCATGATGCTAACTGAAATGCCTTTCGTTCAACTAGAATTCGCATACTATCAGTTTGAATAAAACAAAATCTGGTAACATGTACTTGTTTAATTATAAATATAAAACACCAAGATTGTTCTAAGTCGCCCATTTCAGAATCCCGCAGTTAGGCTGTGCTCCACCTAAAATGAGTCAAGTAACTAGTCCTGTACCGTACTATCCATAGATGCATCACAAGACTAGCCAACCAGAGTAAGTCTTAGCAGGCCAATCTTAGTAGGTCTCAGGCTAATATAAGTAAAAGGGGTGCAAAAATTATTCAAGTCAGAAGCGGAAGCCTGAAGAGTGAGTATAAAGTGAGTAGTTTGGAATGGGTGAGTACTTAATTATGCGGTTATTGGCCACAGAAAATATCTGGAACTTTAGCCAGGTACCCGTCAGTCAAGATACTTACTATAGAAGATGTACATCCAATTCTGGTGAGACGAATTGATAGAGTTTTCAACTTCTAGAAGACATATTGTCCTCCAATAACACTAGAATCAATTAATCAAGTAGTTATACAAAGCGCGCATGACGTTAACCGGCTTATACGTTATTCGTAGGATCTTAGACAATAAATGGGGAATTAATCGGTGGGATGTATGGAGCTTTTGAGTCCTTAGTGGACTATCTCCATTGACTCGGTACCAATTTTGATGCAAAAATACTGGTTCCTGAAGCTCGAGCACTAGAATGAAAATTTCCAAAATAAAAGACCTAATATATCGTGTATAGATGACTACAGAAATACATTACAAATATAGACAATTACATACCACTATATGCAGGACAATTGGTATAAGTAGTAGCTTTTCAGTATCAAAAGCTAAATCAAAGTTGAGAATTCAGTACTCGGAGTATAATCCTTCATATGGGAGATCCTGTTGTAATCTGGACAAAGAAGACTAGATGATATAGGGATTGCATAGAAGAAAGAGTCTAACAGGTATATCATTGAGCATTTCAAAATTTTACTTTGCAGTACTCTGATTCCGAAGTTGTTCATCACTTCGGCTTTTGGAACTGACTCGAATAGGTGCTTGAGAATTCTATATATTTTTTTCATTCCTCGTAGACTTCTGCTATTTCTCTATGTTCTCAGTCACGTTTGTTAGTAAAGCGATGATGAAATTCCAAGTTAAAAGTACCACCTGTTTCTATTTCTTTCAGATCTTAATAGATCTATCAACTGAGGCGGGACAACCCAAGATGTCTCCAGACCCCAAATCAACTAATTATAAATAGTGTAAATTACTAGAGGCACTGATGTTTTATTTATTTTAGAATCTATAGCATTATAATACACTCATCACATCCTTGATCGAATCATTCTGATTGACTTAGCCACTGAATAATTTCTTATGTAAGGTGCTATTAATCGTAATGCAGCGTGTATGATTGGTGGGGAGTGTATATAAACCAAAGCGACCTGCATACACTGTGACTCACCTAAGCGCGGTGAGTTATCGCATCATGTGACTCCTTCTACTACTTCTTCCACCATGAAATCGTATACCAGACTACTTAACAAGGCAGAACGTTTTGTGCCCAAGACGGGTGTTTATCCTAAAGGCTTCGCCGTGGGTGGTATCCATGCAGGAGTCAAGAAAAACTCCCTGGCCTTGGATTTGGCTATTCTCTACAACACCTCTCCAAATGAAGCAGTCGCTGCTGCCGTTTTCACCCAAAACAAGTTCAAGGCTGCTCCTGTTCAGGTTTCCGCCAAAATCCTTGAAAAAAACTCGAAAATACAATCTCTCATCATCAATTCTGGTAATGCTAATGCCGTCACTGGTTCTCAAGGTATGCTCGATGCACAGAATATGGTGAAAGTAACAGATGAAACGCTCCAAAATAAGCCGGATTCCACTCTAGTCATGTCCACCGGAGTTATCGGCAATCCATTACCAATCAAGCTGATTTTAGAGGGAATTTCTTGCTTGGCGCCGCTGAATTTGGGCTCTTCTCATCTGCACTGGTTGTCCTGCGCACAAGCCATCACCACCACCGATACTTTTCCCAAATTGGTCAGCAAACAGTTTGAAATCAATGGCCATACGTACCGTTTAGCCGGTCTTGCCAAGGGTGCAGGAATGATCTGCCCCAATATGGCCACACTTTTGGGTTTTTTTGCTACTGATGCTCCTGTATCTAGTGCTGCTCTTAAGCTGCTTCTTTCCCATGCAGTAGACCGCTCCTTCAACTCCATCTCGGTTGACGGAGACATGCTGACTAATGATACTATCGTGGCAATTGCTAACGGTGCTGCAGGTGGAGCCACCATTGAAGATCAACCCGAGAGTACTGCATTCAAAGCCCTTCAGAAAGAAATTACTCTTTTTGCCCAACAATTGGCCCAACTTGTGGTTCGTGATGGAGAAGGTGCTACCAAATTTATCCGGATTAAGGTTAAAAATGCCCTTTCCTACCAAGATGCCAAGACCGTGGCTCTGAGTGTGGCCAATTCGTCATTGTTCAAAACTGCCATGTTTGGAAACGACGCCAATTGGGGCCGGATCTTGTGTGCAGTCGGCTACGCCAATGTAGGAGCTGATTCAGTCAATACTGCAAAGACTAACGTGTCTTTTGTGCCTGCAGATGGAACAGAACCACTCCAGCTTTTGACCAATGGAGAACCACAAGATGTTGACGAGTCACGTGCGCTGGAGATCCTTAAGCTCGAGGATCTTAATGTTGAAATTGATTTAGGTACTTCTGGTGATGCCGAGGCTTCATTCTGGACTTGTGACTTGTCCTATGATTATGTCTCTATCAATGCGGACTACCGGTCTTAGACATTCCGATATAATGATAGTCGAAAATTTATGTAATAAAAAGTATACAGCCCATATTCCCCAGTATAAAGTATACTAGTGATATACCATTGTACGCATGAAAAGTGTGGAGGGGAGAGGAGAGAGGAGTTGAAGGAGATCACGTGGCGTGATTTAAAGGGGGACTGCCGGGCCACACTTTTGACCAGGGGTTCTGGAGCAATCTACATTTCCTGAGACAATCGCAAAACTGAATGTATAAAGCCAATTGATGGGAAACGGAGCGACCTGACTTCATAGAACTTGATGTCAATATGGCTTCTGAATATTTGGCTTGTAAATCTTGAATTTTTTGTCTGGTTTCTTTTCAAAAAAGAATGAAACGGTACTCAAGTACACTACTCGACTATACTCCAGGGATTAAAGTTCAGCCTTCATGAATGGAAGTATTATGTAAGGAGGAACGAGAGTAACATGGGCTACTTGGTTCATTAGCACTCCCACTCTAGTTTGGTTTATACAGAATCTTAGTAATATTCGGTGTGGGTAAGTACGCATCAGCTCGGCTTTATAATTCACTGTTATTCCTATAAAAATGTAACCCTCCAGTTATCAGATTTGCATTCTTGCTGGTATCGCAACATGTATACTGTATGGAAGGATTCATCATTGATAGGACTTTGTGAAAAGGGGTATTCTTCTTTAACAAGTCATTAAGTATTATTCACATCAATGAATGCTTTTCAATTATTTTTTTTGGCAAATGCTTCCACTGTGTAGCTAAGCAGGTTAATGATGAGATGCATATGGGAGGTTTCCGCAGACAGTATGCAGTAAGCTAAGGTAGAGTAGCCAGTACTAAACATAACTTTTTGGTAATAGATTCAAAAGTAACGATTTCTCCAAATCCAAACAATTAAATTTGTGGTATAGGCCCAAGTTTCCTGCATCTTGATACATCACCAGTCTGTTTAGTGATTGGATGCGTTTGTTTCAGTCGGTGCACAACCTATGAGATAAAAAGAAATATGCACGCTATTAGGCTGAGAATATGTATCTATAATTGCAACTTTGGTGAAGTCAAGTTAAAGTATCTGACTAAAAGGGCATCTGACGACTTGAATGAATTGACCGTATGTGCTAACTATGTGTGGAGTAGTGCATATATATATCAAGCCTTAGAGTAGTTCATATACAAAGTAAGTCATAGATAAGGGCAGCAAGCAAAACTAGAGTAGAGAATATATTTAAAAAAAGGGTTGTAGTAGGGTGGAATTGTTGGAATGTGTACACCGTGAATAGGTAGTGAGGTAAACAATATTCGCGATTAGCACCCAGCCGCACCTCATCTCACCGGCATGGGCTTCACCTTCCAGGACCTCTTCAACACCAAAGACTACGCCAAAAATGTGGTTGTGATTGGGCAGCTACTCTCTTTACGCGTCAATACTCTGCTGCCGGCTGATCTCGTGGTTTCGGATTTGAGCGGGAGTAAGGCCTACGATATCCATGACAACCGGCCTGAAATCCCTCCGGAATATAAACAACTGCTTCTCTTGTACATGGACAAATTGCTGGATTTTGCTCCCAAGTACCTCGCCCGAACTGGCGCTGCTCTCTTTGATGGACTGGACGTGGACCGCCAGAACTCGTCGTTCATTGAGTTGTTCCATAAATACTGCTTCGTGCGCCTCCGAGTCCGCCTAGCCGTGGGCAGGACTCCCGCGGTCACTGGTATAGACCTTGTGGGTGATTGTGTGCAGTTTGAAGAATTCTGGACTCGTTTCCGGGGCCTTGCGGACCGTCTAGTGCTTGATAGGGACCTTTTGGTGAAGATGATCAAGCCTGCGTTACGTGTGGACCAATACGACTTTCTTATTTCACCTCCACCATTGGATTCTACGAGTTACTCGTCGCAGGACTCGTCGCAGGTGAAAATCGAGCCCGAGATCAAGCCGGAGACCGGAAAAAGCCCTTCTCAACTGTATGCGTTCTTTTCAGCGGCACTAGCGCCTCTGCAGGAGCCCCAGGGAAGTCAAACTCAGGTTCAGGGGGCCCAAGCAGCACCGGAATTTATTACTTTCGAAAATGACTCGTCGAAAGTTGCTTCTTTGGAAACCAACTCTTCAAAAATTGCTTCCTTAGAGACTGACTCTTCTAAAGTCGACGCACGAATTGTTGACTCTTCGAAAGTTGACTCCCGTATTGTTGACTCTTCTAAAATTGACTCTGTAGTTTCGGACTCGTCTAAAATTGACTCAAGGGTTGGCGACCGTGCCAAACAGACATCGGGTACGAATGTGCACTCCCTGTCACAGTCCTACCTTTCCGAAAGACAAGCCTTTGAGACGCAGATCTTTTTCCCCAGCCAAAATGAACATTTGTCACATTCACAGGACCTCCTTACTCAAGTTCCTCAAACAATCGACCTTGAAACTCAGTTTCTACGCAAATCGCCTGTTTTCTCCACCCAGGAAAGTCAACTGGACTTTGACCTGCTGCGTGTGTCCATGACCATACAGGGAGAGTCACCAGGAAGCAAAGTTCTGCTCTCTTACTTGAATAAAGGGGACGTGATGTATGATCATTACAAGGTGCAGGCCCAAATTGTGGGTACGGTTCCCCAAGACTTGTCTCTAGTGTGCACCAAGCTGTATATGGAAGTCAATGGCGAGGTTGTGCTTAGCGACCCCAAAATAAGGGCTTTTGACATCATCTTGGTGGATTCCTCCGATAAGAATTTGGGGCCCCATAACTCTCTCTCCGTTCATGTGCCCAGTTCCCAGGTACTTGCTTTTTTTGGCTACAAGCATACAGAGCAGCTCTATACCCGAATGGAGGGCCTAAAGGAAGAATTCTCGGCATTGTACTTTACAGACCTTGAGTTCGAAGTGTCCAGAACCATCGTGCATGACTCTGGAAGATGGAGCCTCGATACGAGTCTCAAAAGTCTAAAGCTTAATTAGTTTTTGGCTATTTGACTGACCTTAAAACTATGGTTTGAGACCTATGACTTTGTTATAAGTTTGACTATTCGCTTGGCTGTGTCTTTGACATGTGCTGGTCTATTCCTGCACATTGGCGGGCGAATTTCACTACTGGCCAAGGCAAGAGTCTCAAAAGAGGCAAGAACTCGCCATAAAACGGCAATTTGATATCTCCCCTTCTTCCAGTTCTCAACGCAGCAATTAACAAACGAGCCACGAACTCGGGTTCGAGCAGTGGAGCCAAAATGGGCAGAGGATTCTCGATTTCTTGAAACAAAGCAGTTTTGAGTTGTCCTGGACACAACAATAAGGTTTTAATTCCGGATCTTTCCAGAGGGAGGTCGAGCTCAAAAGTTAAGGATTCGTGGAGACCCAAGAGACCGCTTTTGGCAGCACCATAAGCCCCAAAATTGGCCGGACTCAGAAACGCCAATACTGAGCTTACTGTGACAATGTAGCCTCTTTTCTGGCGAAGCATGGCCGGCAAAAACACCTTGGCGGTGTAGAAACACAGGGTCAAGTTTATGTCGAGGGTGCGGTTGAGCTGGTCTATGGATATATCCAAAATACTAATTGGTTTAGCCACGGCCGCATTGTTGATAAGAACCGTGGGGTTTCCAATCTTTCTCTCAATGTATTTCTGACACTTGACCAAAGATGGATATTGCGTGATGTCACATTGATAATAGCAAACCCCTTCAAGCCGTTTGTTGTGGGGCACCTTTAGGATATCCAACACAATGACTTTTCCACCCAAAAGAGTCAATTGGCGAACAATCTCACACCCCAAGCCCGACGCGCCTCCTGTCACCAAAACAATGTCGAGTTCTGGCTCGTACGTGTGGCCCAACCAGTCAAGAAAGCACAGCATGAGAGATAGCAAGCCACTAGCTATAGGACTGAGAGATTGGAGGTGAAGTAGGGTCGCAATTGAGGTTGCGATGTTATTAAAAAAAGGCCTTAAGGTCTCAAGGTCTTTAAAAGGGTTAAGGTCTTTGAAACGTTAAGGTCTTTGAAAGGTGAAGATCTTTGGTTGTGGTGTACAATTGGTGAGATTAGCAAAATGGGTGCAAAAGGTGCGACACTGAGTGCGACACCAAAAGACAAGAGTGCGCACATTCCACCGTCTCAGTACTAGTCCAAGCATACTATTCAAATGCATCTCGTATCTTGAATACTTGAAACGTGCTATTCATTTTTCATTTCTTATCCAAATGGTTTGTATTCTTATAATCTATGTTATCCATGTGTAACATTATTAGACCCACTATGGGTAGCACATTACCTAGTATAGTTATAGCACCAATATAAGAGGTTTCAAGCCCCAGTTTCCACAACCAAACTACTTAAAACGCCTTGGATTACTGGACTATCAGTTAAAGACGAATATATTTATTTGTCATATTGGTCACCTGGCTACAAATACGTACAAATGAACGAATACATAGGATATCGACGATATGATAAAACGATTAAAAGAAGTTACAAATGAGACTTTCATCACTCAAAACCGACTTCAACTATAGTATATTGAAATTTGTGGTAGTAGATGTAAAGTGGGTTTTATTCAACTAGCATTACTTGTGTCCGGCTTGGAGAGACCGTAGGTGAGGTAATATATGGTTTATATTGTATGATATTATTCTACGTAAAAGGGGATCCATATGTAGAAATTTTCAGTTTTTAAACTGTTAAACCGACATGCAATCATCTCTTCATGATTTAAATAAGTGAAGATTCCTCCCTTGGAGAAGCAGCAACGAGGACCCTGACGTTATTAAGTGTGCATAAACAAAGATATTTTATCTGGTATTTCATGGAAAGAAGGAGTGAGTAGCTGAATAGACCTTCTTCGGGAAATTTTTATATTCATATATTGTAGTGTTTATATCATAGAGTGAAGAGTACCAAGTAGTGTGTTTATATGGATACGTGTCTCTCTGAATGAGCTCTATACTGCAGTACTAAAAAAGGTAAAATACAATTTAGGAAAAAAACGGTATTATCGTAATTTTTTCTTGAACCATGAATTTAAAGGCCTAGACCCACACCTTTGCTCTCTCAATCCACTGCCCAAAAAATTATAGAAACGTACAGCCCCCTCTAACACACACTCTATTTTTGGTTCCAACCTTTGAACTCTCTTTCAATTATACGAATTTCGAAACGTTCCTTCTTTATCAAAATAGGAAGTATTATGAAATGGTATAAGGATAAACGAGTCTCGTGACTGGTTCCACGCGCCTGCATATACACACATCCACCTGCATACAGTGCATACACCGCATACACCGCATGTACACCCAGAAACCTCTACACCCTTTCCCCACAACCCACAAACTATGGATCCACCACAGATCCTCCGCATCAAAAGGAAAAGGGGTCAGGACCCGCTCCAGGCGTTGATCCTTGGAGACCTGCAGACAGCCAAACGTTCCAAGCCGCTGTCCCCAAAAGGCAATACCACGCCGCACCCCCTCAGTTCCAGGAGCTACTATTTCCACTTGGCAGAAACAGATGACCACGTGACGCAGCCCAACTCGGAGGTGTTGGCTTCGGTGCTTTCAGAGGCCAGAACAAAGGGTTCCAACAAAAGGAAGCGGCAATTTGTCATCCCTAAGCAGCAGACTGAAGAGGATACCATAATTCCACATGAACTAGCAGAGATGCTAGATGACTTGGTGGTGGAAGAAGCTCCCCGAATGAAGAAGAAGCGGGGAAGGAAGAATGTTTCGGGTCAAAATGAGGGGACTAGCGAAATTTTGGAAAAAAGTCAATTTTCGAGTGAAACCACCCAAGATTCAACTTCAAACACGCAGTACTCTTCTACAAATGATACTTTGACCAAAGATGACTCGAATCAAGATCCTTCTTCAAAAGAGGCGGACTATGATGACTATGTGTTTGATGTCTATAAGCTTTCCACAGCAGAAACATTGACCAATGCGAATTATCCTCTGTCCCAAATAGGATATATCCGGTTTTACGATGATGAAGAATTCGATTTACTTCAGCTGGATGACGAAAACAGGTCTCAAACCGCCATTTTTTCCGATGACGAAGATTCCAACGCCGAATCGTTCTACCAAAACGACTACCCTGAGGACGAGGATGCAGGAACGTATAGTGACTCATACGAATATGAAGCCGAAAACTATGGGCCAATCATTGTGGATTCTGTTGAAGGTGCAGAGGCACAGGCATATTTGAGTGGCCATGTGCAGGCAGATATTGCCGAACCACAACATTACGATGATTTGTATGATGATTTTTTTGATGAGGAGGGGAACCAGGTGGCCGATTTGGTTCCTGGCGAAGACTTTGAGCGCCAGAACTTTTTTGCCAATGAAGAGGACGATGCCTTGGCTATTCACAGAGACCGGATTTTTGGCCGTCTCCAGAAAATGATCCATGAAGAATAAGTACTCCATTCAAATGCTGGCCTGATGATCTCTGCTTTTCTTTCATTGGTTTATCGTCTTGGCTTATTATTATTGAAGCCTCCATTATTTCATCATGTTGATATTGGCCTCATGGATCTCTTTAAGTTGCCAGGGTACTCAAAGAAATCTAAAGACTTCAAGTACCTTCTGGTCCCTCTATGAGTGAAAAGCCTTCTGTTCACTCGATCACTCAAGTACATTGGTGATTCTTCGAGAAATTCAGTTATCCATACCAAGATCCCGAGTTTCTGTCTCTTAGTATGACAATGATACAACTGCACTCACTCTGTATGATCAGGATCACGAAAAGAAGTAGGTGCTGTTAAGAACCTCGTCGATATCTAAAGTCCCCACTTCGGGAGCACTAAGGATTTTCACCGGCACCAAAAGCGGCACATGGGACGCATGGGAGATTTTCGAGTCTGCTGACTTAGGAACACTGTCCTCGGAATAAACCACAGTATGCTGAGGTGCGGGAACTCGAAATAGGAGTTCGGGTTTGTATGCTTGCACGAGCTGCTCAACATGCAGGTTGTCCATGATCTCCATGTTCAAGTAAAAGTTCCATTGCTGCAACCTAGCCGAAGCCACACCTTTATTTTCATGTAGATTGGGTTTATCGTCCTTAATCATCTCGTTTTCTTTGTTTCCTTTTCCCTTCTTCGTTTGGTATTCTTTCTTTTCGTTTCCTTCAAATACCTCGTCTTTAATCTCCCTGTACTTCGCTCGGATCTCACTTAAGGCAGCTACGAATTCACCATTCCTTTTGTTATCCACCCAAACAAGCTGCTTACTGTTTCTGTTGACGTGCCCCAAGTCTTTGCGGAGATTCTCAAGGATTTCTGACCCGTGAAGCCTCACGAATTCCTGCCTTAGAACATTGGAGAGGGTATTGACAGAGGCTGCATGCGTCCAGTAACTATCATGCACTCCCACAAAAGTTATATCATGTTCTTTGCACGCTAGACTTGTCATTTTGAGATGCATGGCGTCGATGGAGTGGATGAAGTTTGGGGCAATAGCGTTTAGGGATTTTGCGGTATCGATGGGTGCAACTTTCGCATCGTCCTGTAGTGTGAGCTTCTGCAAGGGAGTTTTGATGGTTTTGGTCTCTCTTTTTCGGTAGAGCTGGATCACGGGAAAGCCAGAGAGAGATGTCCACATCATGGGTCTCCAGCGAGTTTTTTCGAAGAAATCGAGTTTGGGGTCAGTCCTTGGTTTCAGCTTCATATAGTGCGCATGCTCTTTCTCAAAGGCCTGGATACACCGGTGACAATTCTCCACCAACCAAGTCTGGATTTTCTTGGCTCCTGAAAATAGCTCATTGATGGATCCAAGCACTTGGCCGGCAATGTATGATGCCAACTGCATAAAGTTCACCTCCAGATCAAGTTCTCCCAGACCCCCTGCAATCTCTTGCCTTAGAGTCTCTATATTTTGCATGATTTGCCGGTATATCTGGTGGGAGGCACCAAACTTCGTGACCCCGTAAACTGTGGTCATGACGGTTTGCTTAATGAGCTTTCTGGAAAGAACATGTAGGGCCATTTTAGACATGGGATGGGAATCGTTTTCAATGCGTTTTCGGACCAACTCCAAAACAGTCACATAAATATCCTGTCGCTCTTCCCCCGGGAGAACATTGACGGATTTGGCCGCATTTATATCGCCTCCAAGTGCTGAATAATGCTGGAGACCATTGCATGAACCATCCTGGTGTACAGGAATATGGCTTATATAATCCGCCACATTTCCCTTGAAATCCCAGATTTGCACTAATTCTCGACATAAAGCCAAACATTGCCATGGATTGTCGGCCTGGAGCCACCACGAATCCATAGTCATGGGTTTCTCGTGGGATTGCCGGATCTTTCCTTGATTGTCGTGCACGAAACGCTTTGCCTGCGCCATATCCATTTTGGTCTTGCTGAATACATTGGCCATTTGGTAAACTACCCAATCGTATCCCGACTTTCCAAGCCGCATTCCGGTTTCAAACATAATCAAGCCACGCGCCAAATCGTCTCCATGGTACGAAAGAAATGATACTCCTGGGTACACCCGGCCGCGGAAGTCCGTAGTATGCGGAAAATAGAACGCATGACCACAATAGGCATTGGCAAGTTGCTTGGCCATATTGTAGTTGATGCTCAAGTTGACTGCATCGTTGTACGTCTGTACGGAAAGATCCCGGCCGCTTTTCCAAGAGCTGTACTTTGTGTAAAACGTCTTCTGGTCCTCGAAATCTTCCTCACGGGGCCGTGGGGGGATAGGAGTTCGAGAGATCTTCTTGATTTTCAAGGGGGCTTTAAAGAGCTTCTTGGCCATATCTTCTTCTTCCCACACCTTGTCAAGGACTTCCATAATGTATGGATTTATGGTCCAGGGAACTGAGCCCATAGCATTGAGAGCCTGGTATACGGAAGAGAGCTGACCAGTTTCATGGGCACGGGAAAAATACACCCCTAAAGCTTTGGGTTCCAGCGATTTGACCATATCCAATGCACTATTGAAAAATCCTCCCTTCTGGGGGTGCACCCACTCTTTGGGAGGGTGAACCATGGGTAAGTCATAAGAGCCAGCCTGAAAAAAAAGCTGATAGTTCCTAAGAGCTTTGGACATGTTTTCGTTCACCTTCAAAGCACCGAACCTTTTATTTTTGGCCTCACCCCGAATATGGAAAAATTCAAATACTGGCTCGGACCCTGAATCGCCAAATGTCGCTGATTCGGGGAGTTTGAGGGACTCGACCAAGATGTGGATTACGTGACATGTGTAGTCAAGAAGGCTTGTTTCCGAGAAAACCACATTCTCTAATCCGTATGTTTTGGCCAACTTTTTATCGTGTCGAATTAAGCCATTTAATGAGCGTGTGACCCGCATAGCCACGGTAAGCACTTTGACATGACGGAGCGGGAGAGTAGCAAAGAGCATGTGCGATAGTGTGAAGGAGACAATAAAGGAAGGAGAAAAATGGGCATGAAGAATGGGATGGTGCAGGATAAGATCTGGATTATTCTGGACTTGGGAGACGCCGATTTTGTGCCAGTTTTGAATCCATTTTTGGTGCACTGCTTCAAATTGCAGGATCCTCTGGTAGAGGGTTGTATGCTTGTGAATTGCCACGGAATGTTCTTCGAGAAGAAGCTGTTTCTGGTAGTAGAAATCGACTTTGGCAGCTTCGGCTTCCTTATCTGGAACTGCCTCATTGCCTGCACTATTAAGGACAGAATCCTGCTCTCCTCGCGTTTCTAGGGTTTGGGCCCCTTGGGTCAATTTGAAATTTTGAAAATCTTCGTAACTGGACTTCTGGATAAAGTCACAAAGACCATTGAAATCAAGAAACTGACTGCTCCCTTTAGCCTGACTTAAACACTTTTGCAAATAAGCCTGTTCAAGACTGGGTCCTGCATCCAGTACTTCATTGGGGTCCTCTTTCCGGCCAAACACCACATTAAATTCCCGGATAAGATTCAACTTGCGATTTTTTAATACCGCTAGAACCTCTTCAGGGTCTATTTGTCTTGTCTTTTTAATCTCCTTCACGTATTCTAAAAGGTTAAGAGCACTGATCCGCAGGCCCCGAGCTCCATGTATCAGAGCCAAAGCTTTAAGAATAACTACCACGACCAAGGTACTGACTTCAGCCATCTCGTCGTTTTCACTCTCCATTTTCACTTCATCCATTCCCCTATTCCCCTTTTTTATCTCCGCCTTCAGTTCCTGAGATTTCCCTCCAGAGATCCCCTGGGTATACTCATAGAGGGTTTCCCTAAGTTGGATCATGTTCATAGAGGGCAGGTCTATCACGTGATTCAAAAGTGTGATCAAACAGCATGTATAAATAGAAGAGTCCCGCGACAATTGGAGTGGCTTGTCCATACATCTGAAGCGTTTCAAAAGCTCCAAAGACTTTACAATATCCTGTGTGAAAACTGCCTGGAGAAACCGGTTCACGAGTGCACGGGTGTTAGTGGATGAGATTCTAGCATCATGGGAACTGGTAAGGGAGGACGCCACTTGACTTTGATTGATGTCAAGGACTTTTCTAGCGGCAGGTTTCTGCTGCTCGCTTATTAGGGTATAGGCTCGAGATCCAATTAGGCGGCAGAATCGAGATCGTAGCATGGAGAAGACATGAGTAAATGGTTTGTGGAGATAGTGCGGGTGTATACAGGATAATGAGATGTAGCCATCCAGTTCCGCATCAAGAACCACGGAGGCAAATTAGAAAATGGAGAATTTGGAAATGTGTTAGTTTGATGTCCTGAAACTGAATATGGTTACTTGATGAAGATTGTTCTTTGCTGAAGATTGCTGCATGCTAACGTATCGTATCTTGTGACTTGCTGAAGTATTGTGTCATGTGACTTCTCAAACGAGGATCATGAGTGATGCACATTAAATAATTGGGAGTGCTTCCAGGGCATGGTCTCGAAGTCCAAATTTGTGTACTCTTTCAAAATTGTTGTGTAGGTAATGCTATAAATTTAATGGGGGTAAGGTCCTCTTTATATAGTGCAGCGAGCTTACACAAACTGAATATGCACGATTGATCGTTTTTGTGACCACCGCGCATGGGGGTTGCCGTCTGCGAATTCATATAAATATGGGAAGTTTCCATAGAGTTCTCATTCTGGCCCTTTTTGGTTAGCTAAGCGAAAATGCATGCTGCAAATATTCGAGGGTATATCCATACAAATTTTTCCACTGACATTGATAGTACAATATTGCTTGCTCTCCAGATCTTTGGTGTATACTTTCCAATACCTTGCTTGTCAGAGGTGGAATGGTTCGCACACGCTGATATAAGCCTATACTCAATCAGATGGACTATCAGAAGCTAAGCATATATACTACACACCTATGGCAATTGAATTCCTTATAGAGATTTACTAACGGTGTGCAAATACTTAGATACTTGGAACGTTTTTCTGGAGGGACCTCTATAAATGGACCTGATAAGTACTACGCAGTGAACTATATCACTAGTATTGTACGGCAGCAAAGGTCAAATTTATTAGAGTAAAGAGTCCATGACAATTATGGATCCATTTTTACCTGTCAAAAAGTTTTTTATCTATTTCATTCATGTCTATAGTACTCGTATCTCCCAATTACCTTCTGTGGTTCTTACTCTAATGAAGAAGTGATTGAAAGAAACCTTGCTTAGGAAAGGTCAAGACTTGGGACCCATTAATAGCGACCTCTAGCGCTTGAAACGAATTTTGATCTTAAATTTTGTTAGAGCTTTGTTTCAGAGATCATATTGACATGAAATTGCAATATAAGTCCCAATCAGTCTCAGTCAAGTCTCAGTCCGTGCCAACTAATGTATATCTCGGTCAACTTACGATTTGAATTCCTTGGCTGCTTTAAAGAGGGTGATGAAGATGGTGAATCGAAGAACTAGAGCCTCAGTTCACACAGATGGAACAGAGAGGTGGTCCATCGCATAGGGAACGACCTGTAGATCTTTGTCTCAGTAAACTCCATATCCAGTGAATGCTTAGATCTCAAGAATCACAAACAACTCTTAGATACCAGGTCAAGATGAGTCTCAATAAAGTCTTATTATCAAGTTCCAGCTGACAAGTGCAGAGCCAAAGACCTCAAGGTCAAGTCTTAGTCTTGAATTGTCAATACTAGCCTCCAATGTGAAAAGCTGAATATTAACTTTCAATTCCAAGATCATGGTTCATATCAAGTCTCAATAAGTCTCCATATCAACATCTAAAGTTCCTGAAACTTCCATTTTTGATTATCAATCATGAAGGTTATAAATATCAGCACCTCCGGACTTGATCAAGATCTTAAGGCACCAAAGTACCAAGTCCGTCAGATCTCAATATCATTTCTCAGTTATTTCAAGTCTCAGTTTTAGTCTGACAGAAGTCTCGATTCCAAATCTCAATATGAATATCGATAAGTCTCAAGATCAGTATCAATATAAATCACCAAATCAACACATCAAGATCTGGTATATTCACATGAATGTCTCGATATCAAGCTTTGAAAGATCTCAACCAAAACCTCAATCAGATCTCTGCCAGTTAACTCAGTTATTAATAGAGGTCTGAATATTAAAGGTGATCGACGGAAACTGCAGGAAATCGGCCGCAACGTAAACATCGACGCCAAAACTCAGGAGAATGCCCCGGATGATGCCGGAGGGTAAAAAAGCATACGCCCGGGCTTTGGCCAAGGTGTCCTGCATACCCGCCCCGCTATCTAAGCCACTGGTCAACCGATAATTTGTATCTATAAGCACAAAAGTCCCACGGTGATTGGTCCGGAGATTATCCATTTGCTTGCCGTAAAGACACTTCCATGCGTCTCTGCATATGAACTTCATGATCTCAAGTATATCGCTGAGCCGGGCGTGGTTAGGAGCCCGGTACAGCAACACCTCCGTGAGTTTCCGCCCCAATTCGAAGCCATAAGTCTCGATCCGCAAAGTACACGGCTCCCCCGAAAGATGCAGACTATCAAAAACGGCCACGTGGCCGGGTAAATCCCCGGGAATACTCGATAACGGTGTATCGATCCGGGTGTACGGGTTTGCCTCTTTCAGATCTTTATTCTTTTCCTGGTCTTCGAGTTTTTGAGTTACCCGGACAGACATCGGAACCATTTCCTGGAGAAGGAGTTGGAGACACACCGCATTGACGTATTGGGGAGTGTCTAGTAGATCTGGCATGGTAGTCTTGTTGTATGCAAGGAGTGAAGGGGGAAGTTTGTATGCAGGCAGGGTTTTCCTCTGATACTCTTTTTTATCCTGTCAGTGGAATAAGTATGTAGCGGAGTGTAGTGTGGATCTGATGTGGATCTGGTGTAGTTTTGTAGGGTGGTTTTCTAGTGTAGAGTACACGCATGGGTGCGTGGTGTACGGGTGTAAGTATAGAGTCCAGGGAAGTCATTCAACTTAGATCCAGTGATTGTCCTTTTTCTTGCTCGTACTATTTTTGGAATTGATTTGTTGGTTGATGATTTTCTGATAGATAAATGGAACGGGGTTCATCAGAATGGACTTTTCAGGAGAAGAACAGGCGAGGTGTAAGGTGACACTTCCCAAATAGGCAATACGAGAAATTATAAGATATTCTACTTGAGGACCCAAAGTAGGCTATTTTAGTGATTTTATACAATGGCTGATCAGATGTGAATTTGCCTTAGTAGATGGGCTATTACATCATTTCATGCCAGTGATTTTACTATATACAGGATTTAAATCATACAAGTCGATTATATGCAGGCCTATATAATACAAGAAGTTTATATTTCTAACCTGAGACATTAGCGAATGGAGATACTAAAAGCAATTTGACTGAATTTGTTTCAAAACTACTTATAATTTTCTATCGTCATTGGACCTCCATGTATCATATTGGACCTCCATGTGTCATATTGTACCTGCATGTATCATATTCAACCTGCATGTATCATATTGGACCTGCATGTATCATAAGTATTGGACTATTCAAACGAAGTGTGGTGTACACCACGCAATGAAGCGACTTCTTTAGTACAAATTTAAAAGGGCTACTATATACAAGACTCTCCCCAAATAGTTGTTTGTCAATATGAAGTCTGATTCCAGAAATTATTTCTTGGATGCAGGGCTCCACCAATAGTCATCCATTGTTATTGGTTATAGTGAATATAATTTCAGTTCTCTTCACTGTATGGACGATTTTAACCAAACCCAAATACTCGTGACTCTCCTTGTTAACGCTCCAGCTGTCATAGTATCTTTACTAACCATTCCAAATCTGGAACCTTATCTGTCTTTAATTCCGTGATATTCCAGGGCCTACATTCTAGTCCCAAAACGGTGTTACATTATACAAAACTACTGTCTACTGTCCACTGTCTAATTTTGTCTATACTACAACTACTGTCTACTGTCTACTGTCTAATTTGTCTAAATGTACAATACTACACTCTACTGTCTACTGTCTACTGTCTATTGTCTATCGTCTACTGCCTAATTTTGGCTATACTAGAATTACTGTCTAACTTGTCTAAATATTCAATACTTCACTCTGCTGTCTACTGTCTAATTGTCTAAATGTCCAGTACTACACTATATACACTACACACACATATACACTAAGTATTCAACCTATTTCAGAATGTTTCAGAATGTTCCAGAATGTTCCAGAATGTTTCAGAATGTTTCAGAATGTTTCAAAATGTTTCAGAATGGTTTCAGAATGGTCTCATGTTTTTGTTGGTTTCAATTCTTCATGTGGACTGACTCTTGATAATAATTTTGCTAGGGCTTTCAAGTGTATTTTGGCCTTTTTCGCCTATCTACAGCTTTGAATCCACTTGGGGCCCTCTAACTCATTGGGCTTTCCAAAGTCAATAGTAGAGAGTAGTACAAATATTTTGGAGTGTATACTAGTAGAGTATTCTATCTTTCCCACTGAGACCCTGATCCTTCAACTTTACTCTAGTACTCATGAAACATACTTGATACTATTCTAAGACTTCTTGATGACTCATCTTCGAGACAACCTAAATATTCACCTTATAATTCTACTCACTTCGGATCCTTAACTACTCTTTTGGGCCTTAACTGTCTGGAAAATGTACTTCTACTCCTTCTACTGCACACTAGCACTCATCACCATTGCACATACATCCACTACAAATGCACCGATTTTACGGTACTCCTCCGTACTCTACTCTACTCTACTCTACTCTAATCTACTATAATACATAGTACTGTAATAGCTAAAAACGATTGACTGTCTAATATTGTCTGATACACTACGACTGACTAATTTTTGGTTAATGAGAGATTTGTGGTGAAGTAGTGATGAAAAGTAGAGCTAGTTCTGCTCCAACTTCCTCATCTGGCAAGTTTAATCGGCTCTTTTCACTCGCTACACCAGTACACCAGTAGTCTACACAACAGTACACCACTACCTGTAATAAGACTAATATTATTATAGAATTTCTTATTAGTATCAGAGTACTATTACTTTTAGGGCATCTCTATGGTTCAAGTCTCTTTAGAAGTCCATTAGTCTTTAACCGAACACCATTAAGAAAACATTAAATGAATATACGAAATCAGGGCTTTAAATAACATAATATTAGGAATAGTCTATTATGGAAAAAAAGATGTAGTGTATGAATTGTCTTAAGTAAAGTCATTTAGGTCAACTGAGGGCTTATATGCAGGACCCATCATTTTAAGAGAGCAGTTTCTAAGTTAGGATAAGTTCCGGAATTAAATTTAAACTTATATTAATTGTTTCAAGTAAAACTGCTTTGAATTGCTTCTATGTGAATATCTGTATTGATTTGCACCTAGAAGTTTGTACTAATGTCTTGTCCTGCATAGACGCCCAATGGCATCGGCTCTAAGACCTGCTATACCCATGAGTTTAAATCTTGAAGGTCAAAATAGCCAACTGTTAATGAATCTTCGATTCAACTTCAAGTCTATGTATTTGAACCCAATTTGCAAGGCGCAAATTGGGTTTAAAGCCTCAAATCAAACCGTAGACCTGCATATACCCCGAGCTGTTCCTCGAGCATTGGCTGCAAACACAAACCCCTCTCAGATCCTCTATACTTGACTCTTGAAATTCCTTAGTGACGCTCAGGTTTATGTTTCCGGTAGAGAGACCTACCAAATTCGCCCTTCCCGGAACTTATGCCCTCGGAGCCTCCCACGAACCCCCAAAGCCAACGGTGGTGAAGCTTTCTAGCGGGGAAAAAGTGCAGTTGCTTTCAGGCAAAGCTGCACAGAGACATAGTCGGAGCTTTAATGGGGAGATCATTCATGCCATACCGCCAAGCCGATTTTTGGATAGCCCGGAAATGGTCGTCCGGCGAGACCGACGAGACCGGCCGTACCTGTATGCAGGCATCAAGCTTGAAAGCCAGCTCCAGGCAGTTTTATTAGAGCCGTCAGATGAGAAGACTCTGAAGTCACTGAAGAAATCCAAGGGCTTGAAAATAACCACGTCACGTGACGCAACCGTATTGGGCAAAGACTCAAAAACCGTGTCCTCGGGCTCAACACTGGACACTAAGTCACATAGACATAAGCATGGAAAAAATAGTCTTCATGGTCTGGGTATAGGCTCAGACAAATCAACCTCCGGGAAAGAAGAATCCAGTTTTGCCAAAAATTCCAGTTCTGACCAAAAGTCCAGCCAGAAGTCCAGTCAGAAGTCCAGTCAGAAGTCCAGTCAGAAGTCCAGTTCCGGAGAGAAGTCCAGTCAGAAGTCCAGTTCCGGAGAGAAGTCCAGTCAGAAGTCCATCTCCGGGGAGAAGTCCAGTGAGAATTCCAGTACTGGAGACAAATCTAGTAACCAATCCAAATCCAGCAGAGAGAAGTCAGATTCCACGGAGGATTCCGGGAAGTCTAAATTAGAAGAGGAGTCCAGTTCCGAGGAGGAGTCCAATTTGGGAGTAGGGTCCAGTTCTGAGGTTGGGTCTGGTTCCGAGGTGGGATCCATTTCAGTGGCGGAAGCTGGTTCCCGAGAAGGATCTTATTTTGAAGGGTCCAGTTTTGAGGCCGAAGAAACCAATTTCATCGGAATTGGTTCTGATCTAGGGTCCTCACTCGGGTCTTCCCTCGGATCTCAGTTCCATAGCCAAAATAATCTTCTTCAAGAACTCGGATTCTCCGTCTTTGAAGACTCTAGCAGTGACCCAGGTTCTCCTCGTCACAGCTCTAACGGAAGCTTACCCACTAGCCTGGGCGTGGTGGAAACGGTGTCGCCGTTTGCAGGAACAACATTCTCCCCAACCAACCGGAGCCAAGCAGACACCCAGCTCCAAATGACACTCACGCTCAAGGAGATTATGCAAAGCGAACACATGTATATCCGCAGCTTGGCCCTACTCCGCAACTTCCTCGTGGAACCCATGCTACTCAAATGTGTGGGCATGCAGATCACGTGCACGCCGCTTTTGCATATGGACACGATTATCCAGGCCCTTGTATCCAAGCACGACGAGTTTTATAGCCGGATGGTTGAGGCCACAGGAGGCCCGCAACGAAGAAGTCGGATCCAGAAACTTCATAGTTATGCAGCCCTTTCCCAGACACTATTTGAAGGGACTGCATATGGAGACTACTCGGCATATGCAGAGCTCATCCTTGTCTTGGTGGAAAAACAAGTTTCCCCCTTCGAATCAACTTATATCAATGGTCTCCAGAAATTCTTGGAGCAGAACCAACCCAAGGCCCGATGTATGGATTTATCCGTCAGTAGCCTCTTGCAGAAGCCTATGGGCAGAATCGCCAAGTACCGGTTATTTCTCACGTCACTCCAGAAATCTGCTCCAGGAGACAAAGTAATCGAAGAGGCTCTGGAGGCCCTTAATGTGGGACTTAGCCGGATTAATTCCGATATCAGTGCCCGCCGCCAGATGCAGACCCAGACCCACCAACTAGTGTCGAATTTGAAGGCTGTTCCTGTGGAGTATTTCGGGATCATGAGGGGGTATGTGACCAACTTGGAGGCGTTATGGCTTTTGTTTGAGAAGAGACGCTGGCTGTTTGAACCGGTGTCACGTGCTGCAGACCTCGTGTTCTTCGACAATCATATGGTGGTGTTTGACCGGGGATCGGAGTCCACACTTTTCGTGATCCCAGGTGCAAATTGTCTTGCCTTGCAGGATGAAGACAGAGGTCTTTGCTCCTCGAAAGATTATGTCTCCAAAGTCCGCTTCCAGGCCGGGGACTGCATATACGAGCTTTTGTTTAAAGCTGAATCCGCCCAAGCCCACCAGTCTCTAGTCCAGCAGCTAGAAACTTTCGACTCCTCCGTGTACGAAACCTTTAGCGATGGCGATTGCTACATCGAGACGCCAATTGCGCAGTATGATGTCGTTTCGGAAGTTCCAGCCACTCTTAAGAAATATAAGAACTCGTGCTATTTCCGGAAAAAGCTCGATGCCAACCCGGAAGAGTCGGGTTCCAGAGAAGAGCCGGTTTCAAGGTTCATGTCCATCTCCGCCTTACGCAACCGTCGGTTATGGTAATAGGTAGATTTATGAATATCATATGCCAGTCGGTAGATTATTCACTTCATAAGGTCCTGTCCCTTTTCAAATGAGTAAATCTTCTGACCATTGATTCCAATGTTGTCACTAAAGCAGTACCTCACAATAGTCAACATGTTAATTATATTTTCTCGGGTACAAACTTCTTCTAAACCATACTTGCTGAATTCACCCGTAGCCCTGACCTAGATGAGTCAAGCAAACTAATCGAGACCTTCATTTATTAGGCAGTACCGACACTTTATGAAATCAAGGTTTCCAGACATTGAGTTGATACTTTTGAAGTCATTCATCTACTTCTAGTGCCAGGATAGTCTGTAGTCTGTAGTCTGTAGTCAGTCATCGGTATTCAGTAATATCCAATAGCATTCAATAATCAGTAACAAGAATGACTTCATATGATTTGTATTGAATCCACACATAGCATCCACAATCTTTAAATTTCCGGTTCTCAAGCAGGACCATTTTTACGTGAAAAAAAAAGCTTTGGATCGGGGGGATTCGCTGCCTTTTATATTTCACACCTCGCGGTTCCTGCATGGCTGGTGGCTGCAAATAAACAGGGCGCGGAGAAGGGCGCGGTGAGAAACCGATTAGTAGCACCTATACTATTCTATATTATCCATGTTATTACATAATCATTACCAGCCATAACCTACAAAATTAGTCGAATTGAAGTATCAGGTCTATCAATAGATGTATCAGGATATGTGGATAGTTGCAGCAGTCAGGGTGTACTGGTTTAGACACTATTGGTGGTATCCTACTCGACATCTACTGCACCGATACACTCTTTTTATAAGGTAGAAGTAGCAGAGAGACATATCTTATATAGATAAAGAGAGTAGTAATAAAATCCAGTATATAACCATATTGGTGTAGTACACGGTAGAATAGCAGTAGTAGTGTATAGTATAGTATAGTATAGTATAGTATAGTATAGTATAGTATAGTATAGTATAGTATAGTATAGTATAGTATAGTATAGTATGAGTAGAGAATGGTGAGTTTTGGAGGAATAGAAGGTGTAGAAAAGTAGTGAGTTGGAGGAGTAGAAGTAGACCAGTGTAGTCCAAGAGTCTACAGTCCAAACATTATTCTAGTACTCTATTATAGTTTAGTGTCCTCATACATAGTAGTAGGAATTACAGTATAGTATAAATAGTACTGTAAAACAGCAGATTATATGGGTAGTTGTAGTAGTAGATATACATGGATAGATAGATAGGGAGTAGTAGAACTGCAGTCCCCTGTCCAGTACTCCAGTATAAAATTAGAGTGTATGAGAGTGTATGAGAAATAGAGTGAGTATAGTATGAGTATAGTATGAGAGAATGTATTAGTGAGTTGAGAATATGGTAGTGAGTTAAGGATGAGTGTCAGTCCTTGCATCGACCTTTGCAGGTGATAGTCATAGCTCTCTGGAAGTCTCCATAGAGAGTAGTAGTATAGTAGTATAGTATAGTAGTATAGTATAGTATACAGTAGTATAGTCTAGTACGGTAGTATAGTAGTATAGAGGCATGTATAGATACATAAACAAATGTATTAGTGTATCAGGTGTTTCACATAGACGTCTGGGACTTTGGGGCGTTCGTGCCATCACTCTGAAATTCGTTGATATATTTATAGAACAGGGGAAGACTTGCCAAATCGTAGTAGCGTAGTAGAAGTAGTACATAGATAGATAAATGTCAGTAGTAGTAGTAGTTTAGATATGTATAGATACAGATCTAGATTTAGAGAGAATTAGTCCTCGATGGATAGACTAAGCAGTTTCATACAGATAGATACATATAGACATAGAGGTATTGTTTAGTAGGCTTGGTGTATAGTAGTATAGTAGTATAGTAGTGTAGTAGTGTAGTAGTATAGAGACAAGTATAGAGACATAGATCTGATATAATAGCTATAAATAGACTTATACATACATAGTAGTATATAATAGTATATAGTAGTATATAGTAGTATATAGTAGTAGTAATATACGGTAGTAGTAGTGGTAGTAGTGGTGTAGGGTAGTCAGAGTTGATTGTGGCATACACTAATACTCAATTTATTCTGTTCACTGGTGCCTTTCCATCTGGAATTTTTTCGTGACACACAACTGTTTTGTTACCAATCTGTTTCATTGTATTGGCTAAGACCATTCCTAAACTTTCTTTCCTTTCCACAGGTCAGAATACTTCCTGGTAGAACCTTCAAAAGTTCCCTAACTTCTATTCTTCCCATCAAATATAGATACGTAGAAATAGTGGATAGACAGATTTATAAATAGTATATAGACAGATTTATAAATAGTAGATAGACAGATTTATATGTAGGTATCCTTGGCCTTGGTAGCAGTAGACATGGATACATATAGACATAGATGTATTATTTAGTAGGAGTAGTATAAAAGTATGATATCTAAAAAACATCAAAATAAATAGTAGAGCTGCATTTTTTGCTACTTTTTACTAACCACTCATTAACAGTAAGAAAATTAATTTTAGCTTCTTAAGTTTTTTAAAGCACTTGTTGTGAAATGCCCTAAATTTAAAGATGCGTGTAGTCTCTGAGATACTCTATTTGTTCATTTAATGAATACAGGAGATTTACTGATTATGAAAACAATGTGAAATTTATATGTGTCAATAATACCAAAAGGCTTGTTTAAGATAGATTATAGAGGTTAGTTTCGGTGGGGTGTCGATATCAACAAAAGCATCTGATGTGTCTAATAATCAAAACTGCATATGGTACTGCATATGGAACTGCACATGGAACCGCACATGGAACCGCATATGGAATCATTTACTTAATAATAAAAAAATCACATAAAATGAATCCTTAAAATATACCCAAATTAACTATAAGTTTGAAAAATAAAGTATTATGGAAATCCTGTCAATTTTATTCTCATATCCTTTAAATTCATGATTATTAAGTATATAATAGTACTAGTAGTAGGCATAGAATGGATAGACATAGATACATAGCTGGAGATGGTTCATTCAAATTTCTGCCCTATCAATTTTCGATGGTAGGATAAAATACTGCCACTGCCATGGTTTCAAAGGGTAATCGGGAAATAAGGGCACGATTCCGGAGAGGAAATCTGAGAAACTCCCACATTCAAGGAAGGCAGCAGGAGCAAATTACCATTCCCATACTACCCATTCCCAATATTACTCATTTCCAATTTTGCCCAATCCAAACGGGAAGGTGGGGCAATAAATAACGATACAAGGGCTTTTGGTCTTTTAATAGGAATGTGTTCAATTTAAATACCTTAATGAGGATGAATTGGACGGCTAATAGTAATGGTAGTAGTAGACAAAGTATAAGAGTGAGTAGTAGACAATAAAAGTGAGTAGTAGACAAAGTATAAAAATGAGTAGTAGACAAAGTATAAGTAGTGAGTAGTAGCCAAAGTATAAGTAGTGAGTAGTAAATATTAGACATTTGTCACTTTAGACACAGTAGTAGTAGTAGTAGTAGTAGTAGTAGTAGTATGTAGTCTCTTCATTTGGTAGTACAATTTCTGTTAAGTCAGTGCAACCAATTAAATCCCACTCCAACTCTCCTACTGGCCATGACTATTAGTATTAATATACTGTACTGACTGTACTGACTATACTGTACTGACTATACTATACTGGCTATACTATACTGTACTGACTATACGGACTGTACGGACTGTACGGACTGTACTGACCATAGACTGCACTTGGAGAATAGAGGGCCAGTCTTTGACTAATCAGTGAGTATACTTTATTGGGAAAGACTATTCTGGAAACGTGACTGTGTTTAGTGTGTAGTGTGTATAGTAGTTTGTATAGTAGTGTGTATAGTAGTTTGTATAGTAGTTTGTATAGTAGTTTGTATAGTAGAGGGTGGTACATTGTTCTGGATAGGTGACGGTAGAGACTGGTGATTGTAATCATGGACTAGCTTTGACCAATTAGGACCAACTGGGTCTTATATGCAGGCCGGCCTTTATTGGACAAGTCTACAAACCCTGAACCTGTAAAATTAAAGATAAGGATCATTTACTACTATAGTTAATATATATATATATATATATATATAAAGAGGGTTATGGGCACTAGAGTAGCTGCTCTAAAGGTGATCTTGGCTATATGTATGCGTGTACTGCATAGTAGTAGGTAAGTGGCAGTGTGGGTACCATCTAAACTAGTATACATTACTTAAGGCTATAACTACGTTCTTGTATTTTTAATACTGAACTTTGAGGATCCTGTCTTGAAATCTCCGAAATCTATGTCTGACATTGAACACTTCTGATACATCTGTCCTGTACATATGTGCATATCTCAATATCAAAAACACTCAATATGAACCACATTAGACTCTTTACACTGGCAAGAACTAAATGCTTAAAAGTTGAAAATCTATAACAATTTAACATCTGAAACGAAATTTAAAAAAAAAAGTGGAAATTTTGAAAAATCGGAAAAAATGCACCGAAACATCGACTTTTCAACTCTAAATCCTTCAAAAAGAAACCTCGATCCACACTTTATTTGAGTAGAACCTTCAAATGTCTTACTATAACATTTATAAATTCCAAACATTGAAACAACCTTGAAACACTTCTGAAACTCTTGTGAAACACTTCTGAAACACTTCTGAAACACATCTAAAACACTTTTTCATTTACACCTATACATTGAAATTGGAAGAAACAATAAAACTTTGGGGAAATCGGAACACTCACAACATCTTAAGCACCGAAATAACATTGGGTCTCATTTAACATCTTTTATAAACCTGAAACAAACGTGAAACAAACGTGAAACAACACTGAAACAAACCTGAAACAGACCTGAAACATCAACATTTTCATGACTACTACTATTATAAATTTGCTCAAAGGGCCTAGACTCGTTATTTATGCAAACGCACCAAAAGTTCAGTGCCTGCATAGAGCGCCGGTTAAAAACAATGGGTTTCCATGACTTTATGCATCAGCAAATGACTTCTCCCCGATCCTGCATGTAACCACGTAGCACGGACGACCGTTTCACCTCCCTATGTCAAGATCCTCATAACAACCCACCCAGTTAAACTAATTTAATACAACTTAGGTAATATTCACCTTTGCCACCATATAATGCTTTTTCAATTGGACCTGCATATAGTCTGTGCCTAAGTTACTCTATAGTTTATTCCCACCAAACAACCAGGTGTGTTTATTGATTAGGTGCGTGCAGTACCAACGCGGGTGGCTGGCGCGGTTGAGACCGTGGGTGGCGCGGTGGCTGGTTGTGCTGGTATTTACGCGTGCAAACCCGCGCCCGTCCGTAATTTTCCTCCCGCGCGGGTGGCAAATCCTGCGCTCTCATTCGCCAGTTCGCGGTCCATGCACTACCTTCCGGCCAGGACTACACGCCAACATACAACCAAACGAAAAAAACCCTTAAACCTACTTCTCCACCTGATACTGTGTTCCTGCCCACACCTCGCGTGTCGCCATTTTGCCTCCGTTTTAACCGCTTTTTTCCGTCCTCCTATCTGGGATACCCCCGTCCCTTGCGTGTACCTTTATTTTCCATCAGTCCATCACTCCCCGGGTCCTGTGCGTCTACGAACTGTATCCACAATCTCGGACTCCCACAACCGGCTCCGGACCTTAAACTACGGACTTTAAGGATTGGGCTTCCTCTGACTATTTAGTCCTCTCCCACTGACTACTTCAGTCCTTCATTTGCCCCTTTGGGTCCTTGACCTATCTTGATTCTTGGTGACATTCCTTCATTTCTGGCATATCCTGGCATCTGACTTCGTCCACATCCACACCTATATCTACACCTTGCCATTTTTTCTGACATCTTTCCGATTACAATGACCTCCGAACCGTCTGGCCAATTCATCAATCCCATGGCCTTAGGCGTGCCACCAAACTTACTCCAGGGTACCTTTCCCCTCCCGCATTCCGCCTCCGCCGCCAGCGCCCGAAATCCCCCACTACTGGTGTTGCTGCATGTGTTGAAGCTCTCCAATGTGCCGCTGGACTTGACGCCGCGTGAAGCAGCTCTTATCTTTGCCTTAGTCTCCGATGACCTCGTCAGCGTCGACGTCAAGGACTACTCCATCATTGCATCTTTCAAGAACCCCTCTACTTGCCTTACTACAGGCAAGTTGCTCGACGGTAGGTACATTTTTGGTGCCAAGTATGCTCCGGTCAAGGCCGAGCTCGAACCCCCAACGCCTGCATCCAAACCATCCTCCAATCCTAATAACAGCATCTCGGGTTTTGAGAACTTGTCTTTATCCAATGGCATTTCTCCTCCTCCCTCGCATCTGCATTCCCTTCAACAACCTCCTCAGGCTCCGCTGGACATACAACTGCAACAGCAGCCTTTTGATGCGTACCAAAAGCGTGCTTCTGTGGGGAACCAGAGGTCTCGCTTTTTGTTCAGTGACCCTTTTTCGGGAGCAACCACGCCAACGAACCCCGCATCGGGCTCAATTGATTTGAGCGATTTAACTGGTAAATCGCTCCTTTTGATGAAGTCCCAGACTGACGGCAGAGAATATGAAAACATGCCTCGTGACCCTTGGAACTCCCAGAGCCTGACCAACCTTGCATTTGCTTCCAACCCTCAAACCCCGGGTATTGCAAATGTCAATCCTTATGATTGGGCCGCTGCTACTCCTCTGCAGGCTCTGGCTTCGATGCCGCCCCAGCCAAGCCCAATGCCAACTTCCCAGAAGTCTCCGGTGGACCTGTCTGGCGAAAGAAGAAGAACCTCATCGTTTTTCAATGGCGCGGCGCAGATCCTGCAGGCCCCAAACCATTCGGTGCAAGCCTCGAATCCTCTGCTCCAACCTTCAAATTCGCTGCTTCAGAACCCCAATGCTCTGCTCCAGAACCAGAGCTCTTCGCTGAATGCTCAACAACAACAGCAAACCTCAGCAAACCAGCAGTCGCAGTCGAACGAGAAGGCACCAGCACAAACCGTGGCAGCTATCATCTCGCAGGGCCCATCTCAGCAGTCCAACGCGGCCTTGCCTGCATTATCTACTTCTCAGTCTGGTGCACGCAGTGGACCTAGTTCCGCAGCAGGAGCACACTCGGCAACCACTACCCCAACGTCCAGTGGACGTGGTTCGTCCAAAGACGTTCTTGATCTATCATTATTGGCCCGGGTTCCCCCTCCAGCCAATCCCGCTGATCAAAACCCACCTTGCAACACGTTGTACGTGGGAAACTTGCCCCCAGATGCCACGGAAGCTGAACTTCGGACGCTTTTTGCGCCACAGAAGGGCTTCCGGAGGTTATCGTTTAGAACGAAGAATCAGCCTTCGAATGGTGGGTCGAATGGAGGAGCCAATGGATCCAACGGGTCGAATTCGACCGGGTCCAATGGCAATTCCAACTCTCTGAGCCACAACCATGGACCAATGTGTTTTGTGGAATTTGAAGACGTTGCGCACGCCACCATTGCGTTGGCCGAGCTTTATGGAAGAGCGTTGCCTCGCCCGGCAGGCAGCAACAGCAAGGGAGGAATCCGGTTATCGTTTTCCAAGAACCCATTGGGCGTGCGCGGCCCAGGAAACCCTAGAAGAACGTCCAATGCCCAACAGCCTTCGCTGAGTGGGTCATCCGGGGTGGGAAACTATGGGTACTCCAACTACCACAATCAATGAGTCAGTGAAAAGAAGTTCTAGAGTTGTGTCAGTATTAGAAGAGCTCGCCTCTAGATTGATCGACGAGACATTCTCAGCCATTCGATTACCGTATTTATATGGGCAGATGTCACTCGCGGTCAGGACAGGGCTCGCAACCTGTCATTATTTGTTCGGTTTCGAACTTGTATTATTTTAATAGTTAATTGTGTCATATCATCGGACGTGTTCCGCAGCATGAACTAATGTAAGAATATTCGAGTAGCTCTTATATACACTACTTGAGATTGCTCGAGCCGATCACCAATACACAAGACTTACCGATATGTGGGTGATATTTTGGATTGCACGTGATGAATGGAAGGTGACCATTTCATATGCAGAATCTTAAAAAAAAAAAGTTCCGATTTTTGGAGATCGAGCCCCATCTCTATTTTTTTATTATCTCTATTTTTTAATATCTGTATTTTGGTGTGCATGCAACAGAATCCTACAAAAACAAAGAAAAGACCAGGCTTAAAGAATTGTAAACCTTCAAAATTAATTGCCTTTTCTGGAATATTTCTTCTTATTATAACCAATTTATTATCTACAATATAAAAAAAAAAGTAGATTTGTGGCCCGAATAGCAATGATTTTGGAGATAGTATAAGCAAGTCTAGGGCAAGTGGTGCACGGATGTTTTCCAGCAAATACTAAAGAATAAAATATGTTGGTAATAAGGAGCAATATTAAAGATTGATAGAAAAATAAGGGTTGAAATAAGGAGTAATAGTAAAGATTGATAGAAAAATAAGGGTTGAAATAAGGAGGAATTTGGATAACTACAGAGGTGTACGGGTTGGGAGGAGGGCATATAAGCCTTTTGATTCTAGGCTCATAACCCTTTTGATTCTAGGCTCATAACCCTTTTGATTTTAGGCTCATAACCGTATACCATTGACTACCAATGAGTATTTAGTAGAGAAATAAGTCTAATAGACAAATGTTCTAGACTCGGTACAGACACGAAAACTGAGTAGTTACTAATTGTAGAGAAACACCCACTTAACTGATTCTGAGTATATACCGCAAGACATGCAGTACCAAGATTTTATGAGATTCTCTGAGGATTAAAATTTTGAAGGTCTGAGTATTAGAATATTCTATTTGGATGGCAGTGGTAATGGTAGAGTAGTCCAAGATTTCAGTGTATTAGCAAGGATCCGTAGACTGTGATTTGTAATATATGCAGTCCCCAGTCCTTAATCCACTCTACTACTCATTCTGCAGTACTTCTATAGTATGGTGGTGTACTGGTGTAGTATGAAACCATAGCAGTATATGATATAGTTAGTTTTAAAAACCTTCTTCAGAATTAATGGTGAGTGATACTGTGGGTGAGAAGATCAGACGCGATGTGGTGCCACGTGACAAGGAGATATAGGCCCTTGGCTTTGTGACAAGGTATAGGCAGTTGGGTTTGTGACCAGACTAGATGCAGTACAGCTCTGAAAATACTTAAATCGCCGTCAATCCCCTCTTCAAGTCGTCCTTAAAAAAAAGCATGCAAAAAGCATGCAAACTTTATTAGGTACTGAGCATGCAACAATCTACCAGTGCGAACCAAACCAGTCACCAAAAAACACCCACAACTGGGCACCAAAAACCATATACTAATTATAAAACTCCTCAAATAGGAGATCCAGATTCTAGATCCAGATTCTAGAAATTATACTAGACCAAAATTAAGACTTTTTTCATTCTACTAAAAAATTTATCAAAATTTGTTAGCGTGGAGGGGTGACGAACGAAGAGTGACAAGTTCTTTAGAAGTTAATGTGCGAGTGCGACCAGGTCAGGTCATGTCTCAGTAGGCGTACCCGAACACCACTTTCACAAAATAAGAGTAGATTACAGTAGAGGATAAATAGTAATAGTAGAGAGGGTAAATAGTAAATGATAGAGAGATTAGATGAGGATAAGATGAGAAGCAGATTGATGGGTCTAGATCTGTTAACTACGGCTTTTTTTCGGTTTTTTTTCGGTTTTTATTTCTTTTTTTGTTGAATCTATGGCTTCTGATTTCTCTAACTGATGGGGAGTGTATATTAGGATGTGGAAAACTCTTTGGTGGTTATACGTGGAGTGTATCATTTGCATCTGGCATGTGAAGGGTCCGAGGCCGGGCTTATGTGCACTCCCACACAGAGCCTAAGTATGATTTAAAGGCGAAAGTATAAATAAACAATAGCAAACGAGCGCAGGTCTCCGATCTCCATGAGGTGGTTAGGAAATTCCGCTTACATCGAGACTTTGTGTGGTGGAATAAAGTTCCACTTTGGAGAAAAGCGGGGCTATGTGCAGTCCCTGCGTAATTCATAGCATGCTCTTCGAGAACCACCTTTGTTTGAATCTTATCCCAGGATTTTACGTGGATTACCAAGTAACCATGGACTTGTAAATACATCGGTACCATTAATTTGAACATGAAAAGCCAGGAAATCTTGTGCTAAATCCGGAAAAGCGCAATCAAGAGGGATGAAACGCACATCTCGCCCTATAAATACACCATTTTCCCAGTTTTAACCCCAATAAGTCATCATGAAATTAACCCATCTTCTCCTCTCCACTCTACTTGTCTACGCAGCCATGGCCACCGGCCCTTCGAGATTCTACATGAAATTCAATGGACTAATGTGGCCTCTCTATAGCTATTGTTGTACGCTAGACAACGGAGAGGTCTTATACGTTTTATCTTTTGGACAAAAAGCCATCCAACCGGCTCAGTTCACTTTACAAAATGCTAGTGCAGTTACTCCAGAAAATTTCCCTTTGGGAATCTACCATCACGTGCTTAGCTTTGGACCCAAACGGCGCGGCCTTAGCTTGTTATTTGATAACAACATGAGGCTTGATATTGGCCACTTAAATTTGTGTCCTGATATTCGAGGAGTATGGTTTTCTATTCATGTGGGAACAACATTGCCTTATGGATCTCTGTGTTCTGATGTGGAGCTTTTTCTTTTACCTGACCATGAGTATGTTCCTGCATACGGTACTGTATACGGTCCTGCATTCAGGCACCGCTTGCTTACTTCAAGAGGACTTGACAAGAATGTCAAGAGAACTATTGACTCAAAGGAGCTAGAGGAAGAAAAAATTCCTAAATTTACAGATACAGTGATTTTTTAAATTATTGATTTTTTTTTTTTTTTGCCGAGTTCAGAGTTCTATATAGGAGTTTCTGGGATTCTAGAATCCCTCGATTCCTGGTTTCCAGTTTTGGATACCGATTTTTCGTTTTTCGTTTTTTTCGTTTATCTTCTTTTTTTTTTTTTTCGTTTCTGATTGGTTTCTTATTTTGTTTTAGTTTATTGCATTGTTTTGATTTTGTTTGTAGTGAAATTTATCGTCCAAACCATCGACTTTGGTCCCGAAAAAAGGGCCTCTTCACCAGATTCATCCGCAAAAACTGGAACTGATGCCGAAAACTTGCTTAGACCGGTGTATAAGGCCAGTAGAAGAATCGAGGAAAATACGGTAAAATTTCACTATGTCATGTGTTATTAAGCTAAATACTGCATCTTCAGTGTGATTGGTTTGAGTGTTAGTGATTACGTTTACACTGTTAAAACCCGGATTTTTCCTCGAAATTTGGATCTTTTTCACCATTACCTTCCTCTTCTTCTATTACGTCATTAGCCTGTTTTAATTGGCTGTTTCAAGTAAGCTGGTGAGCTATATAGAGAGACCGATAAGACAGTTAAAGTAGTGGGTAAGACTTGAGTCCGCACGAGCTAAATTTTATGGTTTATAAGATTTTTTCTTTTTTCAAAAATCAGAAATAAAAGGATTAAAATCTTGACTTTTTTCTTTAAGTCATTAATGACTCAGTCATGGTGTCTGATTTATGAACTCAGTCTATGGTTCATGAGCTCAGTTTACGGTCTATGAACGGATCCAAGTGACCAATCCAATGTAGAATATATTAGTCCAATTATAAATCTGAAAAATAATAGTCTGATTTTTCTTGGCCATTACCATCAGTTTATTACTATACTCTACTGTACGATGTGATACTGTACAATGTGATACTATACTGATCCGTACTGCATACAACGCCTCTTCTCCATATAAACTAATATTCTAGTCTACTGGAATTTACTACTACTACTACTTCTACTACTAACATACTGGACTTTTTTTTTTATCTAGAAGTGGATAAAATTCACCCCACTAACGATTCTGGTTACTACACTACTCTGCGGCTCACTATGTCCAGACTGATGATCTAAGACGACTCAAACGGTCTATAATTTAGTATCGGTGACTTACTATATGAATCTAGGATTTAATACTTGACCAGTCTTCTTCTATTCACTCCCACTACTCTCCATATACTAGTACTGTGCAGTACTACTCTCCATACTATATACTGCTCTCCATAATATAGTACAGTATTGCTCTCCATACTATGGTACAGTGCTGCTCTAGTAGCTAAATACATCATTTGTATACGTGTAAAGGGATAGACAGGCCTGTAAATAGATAGGGAAAGATATAGAGATATAGAGATGTAGAGGTGTAGATGTAAAGATGTAGAGGTGTAGATGTAAAGATGTAGAGGTGTAGATGTAGAGATGTAGAGATCTTTCAGTACTCCAATACACACTACTCACTCTACCACTATATATACTAGTACTGTATACTACTCCACCACTACCACTCCATATTATTTCATAGTATTCTGGTATACTGTATACACTGCTCTCTAATATATAAATCTGATATGGTCGTATAAGAATCAATAGTGTAATAGTATTAGTAAGAATAAATCTATGGATAATTTTTTACAGTTAAATGTATTTTTTTTGAATACTGTATATGGCAAGCAGGAATTATGGAGTAGTATGTTATGTATTACGATGGCTAATTTTAATGAGCAATGACTATATGCAGGAATCTGTTTAGGGTCAAGATATAATGGTCAAGATGATGAGTTGTCAAGATGATGAGTTGTCAAGATTACTTTTCTATTAGAGTAGAGTAGAAGCAGGGTATTCTTTCCTAGCTCAGTGTTTATTTGCTGTATTATACTTTATCTGCAGTATTACATTTCTATCTGCAGTACTGTATGTTTTATCTGCAGTCCGTAGCAGAACAATTCAACTGCAATTCCACAAAAATATTAAAACCTGCAGTTTGAAGCAGAACAAAACCAAAAAAATCTCCCAGGGACGAGTCGAACGTCCGATCTCAAGATATCTAACCATTACAGTCTTGCGCCTTAACCAGCTAGGCCACCGGGAGCTTCTTGAAATACAATGAAAATTACCACAAGATCCCAAATACAGACTAATTCAGTGGGACTGTACACAAACCAATACCAGAAAATGAAATCATGAGTCGGTAAAAAACTGGTTCAAAAGGTGGCTTCATCATTAAAATTGGGTCTTTCTTGAACCCAAGAGTGGGTCTTTGGATGTTTGAATAGACCATTCCATGGGATTTTAACCGTTGATTTTTACCGTTGATTTTTATCGTTAATTTTTACCATTAATTTTTACCGTTAATTTTTCCTGAAAATCTCCACATTCTCCTTACATCAGCAACCCAGAAAAATGTCTGGAAGCCTTCGGAATTTTGTCGGAATTTTGCCCATCAATAATATCTTAGCGGTTTAAGGGTGCATTTATACATTAAATGATCCAAAATTAATCTATCAAAGAGTCACATAATCTTGAGTCACATTGTCTTGAGTCACATTATGTCTAAAGGATACTCAAGTCTAGCATGACATAATAGTAGTACTAATACAGTTTTACTATATGAAATTCTGAGTACATAATGTCTATACTACATTGTAGACACTACAAAATAGCAGACAGTGGTAGTATTACGATGATCTGATTGAGTAGGAATAACAGCAGGTTAACTATATGCAGTACCAGTTTGTAGTTAGTATATCTCTTTTTTTTTTGGCTCTCTCCACGCCTTCTGGAGTCTAATCTTTACTGTAAATGCCTGTCTAATTTCTGGAGTCTAATCTTTACTCTAAAGGCTTGTCTAATTTCTGGAGACTGGTCTAAGTTTATTAGTAGAACGTCTTTCTTGTCTGCCTTGTCTGCGTAATTTTAACACATATAATGAGCTTTCCTGGACTATTTCCATTAAGTCACCACGGCTAGCCCCTTCTTCATATAATTGTGCGCCTCGTGGATTAATAAGACAGAAAAGAGGACAGATATGGACAGATATAGGACAGAAATGGACGAAAGGAGGACAGAGATGGACAGAAAGGGGGATAGAAATGGACGAAAAGAGGACAAGATGGACAAAGATGGACAGAAATGGACAGAAATGGTAGTAACCAATTCTATTGAATAGTATATGAAATTGAATATTACATCTATTTTTTTCATCGTTCAGAGTAGGTATTCACATTATTATCTCACGTACTAAACTATCATTCTACCATACATAATATACCAATATACTACTCTATATATCACATTCACCCGATGGAAAATGGGACCAAAAAATTGATAGAAATCGATAAAAATGAATAGATGAATAAATAGACGGAGATTTGAAGGACAGATAGAGAAATTCAGGTATATCAATGGGTTATAGAGATGGACCTAGACGTCCTGACGATTTCTACGGTAGGCCAGGTTTAAGCCCAAGACTTTTTTTATATCAGTGTTTTGAACCATGGGTACTATTAACTAATATAGTCTCACCTACTTAATCAATAAATCATACCATGTTTTACAAGGTGTAGAATCTTAAAAGAAACGATCTCATGCTAGTATTGCTTATGTGCAGGACAATATTTAAAAAATAACTTCCTTCTTCTCCCCAACATGATTTAAGCTTATGAAGTTTCGTTGGCAAATCAACAACTTGAAATATTACAGAAACCGGTAGTTGTAACAAAAAAATTACACTTTTATAATTAAAGAAGTGTAGATTCTTGGGTTTAGTCTAGTCCTTAAAATGAATTTTTTAGTTAATGGTTCCCAGAAAACGATTCGAAAGCTGTTATATAGACTCTTCCGGCATATACTCATATATAGGGTTGCCTTTGGGGAATTTGGACCAGCGAAAATATAATGTCCTGCATATAAGGTGCAGGTTATAGTGGGTCCAATTTAATGATGATCAAAGACACGAACTGCATTGACCTAGACCATGAAATTAAATAAATGTAAAAAAAATTATTAAAAAAAAACATATTCTAATTCCTATGTGGATACGTGATCACTATAGGTGCCCACTATGCAGGTATGAAGCCCACACTGGTCAATTAGACCATGGCCAATCAGTCTATGGCCCCAGATTAACCCTTTTTCAAGAGCTCTTCAGCATTCCAAAAGTATGTGACTTGACTCAAGTGGGTCAGTTTAAGGTAATTTTGGGATCACTCAATGGACCTCACGTGACTTGGAATTTGGCACGATTCTATCCAATTCAGTCCAATCTTTTCGATTCGTAGTCATGTTTGTTTGTCATTTGCTCCAGTGAATATTCATCAACATTTCACAGATCATTAAAAAGCACTGACCATCTGCACCTGATTCTCTTAGAACAGCTTATGCTGCCTGGAAGGTGACAGAGTGTACCATTTCAAAATTAAAAATCTCTAGATGTTTCAAGATATTTCAGGGGAAACAACCGGAATGAATGAAGAAAAGAAATTCTTTGCGTTGTGTTCGATGAACAGTGGCCTCTGCTTCTGGTTCGGTTGGGGTGGTTTTCTGCATCCTGCCACCCGAATCACTTCGTTCAAGGACATACCCAGTTAAGGGTATTCAGCGTCACAGAAATCAGCACTTTTTCTCATCAGCACCATTCGAAACACTTTGGAGTTTGCTGGTCGTTAATAGTATCGGACCTGCATATAAATACTCTCTTGACAGTGTACTGTCCAGCATCTCTTATCTTTGATCAGAATCCCAGCTCTATTACCATCTGATCTCTTTACAGATTCTGATCAAAAGTGCAGTTTAGTTCTTCTTGTCCCTGAGATCGAGGAGGTCACGTGGCTTGGCATAGGCCTGGGTCAACCAGCTAGAATTGAGCAACTCCTCACACGAGACTCGTTTGTTGGGGTTGGGATGGAGCATGCGGAGAAGCTCGATGCGGGCATCGTAGTGGATCTTCTTGAAAAGCGTAAGTGCAGGATTTAACGCCACACTGTGGTTTTTATCGTTCAACTTGTCCACCAAACTGCGGAGCTCCTTGGGGCCTTCGGGGTAGTTCTTCATGTATGCCTCCATTTTCTTATTTTTGTCTTCGTAGATGCTGGAGGTCTGCCAGGGAACGGACATGAGAAAGACCTGGAAACACACGATTCCGAGGGCCCACACATCCACACTCTTGAAGTCCAAGTCAAAAGAAACTGGCCTTTTTTGTTTCACTTCCAGAGGCAGCCCCAAAGGCAGTCTCTGCAGGATTGGCAGAAGTGGCGGATTCTCCAAGTGCAGTTTCTGTATTGAGTCTTCCGTTGGCAGTTCCACTGGTTGCTGTAGAGGCAGTTTCTGCAGAGGCAGTCCCAATGGAACTTGTCTTGGCAGAGACTTTTCCGACTCAGGCTTGAGCATCTTCTCAAGCTTAGCAATCTTCTTCTGCCGTTCTGTCTTCTCCACATCCTCCAGGTCCACATCACCATGTCCACCCACACGCTTATTCTCGTTTTCAACCCAGTACAATTCCGGCGCCTTGAACGACGGAGTGCCACACGTATCGTCATTGAGAGGAAGCTGTTCTAGCAAATGTGCCAAGTCTATCGAGTACCCAAAATCATTGAGTTTGAGTACACCCGTTGAATCAATGAGGAAGTTTTCCGGCTTGATATCCCGGTGCACGATTCCATTTTTATGAAGGAACTGCACGGCCTTGACAATCTGCTTGAAAATGGCATCTTTGAGGTGGATGGGCATGTCGATTTTGCGGCTCCGAAGATCACACAAGTAGTCGAGTAGATCGCCGGTTTGGAAGTACTTTATAATGAGAGAAAGCCCGGGCTCGGGGGTTTCTGAATCCGCCACCAAATCGTAAACTTCCACGACGTGCTTGGACGCACGGCACTTGCGGAGGTTTTCGAACTCTCTATGCACCGATAAAGAGTAGTGTGCATATGACTGCAGGGGTTGTTTTCGGATGGACTTGATCACCACAAACTTGGTGTTTCCTGTATCTGCCGCCTTGTAGATGGTACCATTTGCACCATCGAAAATGGGCTTGCTGGAGAGTTTGACCCATTTGGCCCCAATGGGACTAGGGGTATTGTATGCAGGATCTCTTGGTATAAAAGCCTCTTCTAATTCCACTTTACCACCAGATGTAATTCCAGGCTTCTTGTCTTCAAAAACTTTTGGAGGGTCATTGGAAAATCCAGCAAAGTTAGTTTCAGACTCATCGCCTGCATGTAAGCCCGATTCAATGCCATATTCTGTATATGCACCATAATCAAAGGCATCTGGATCACTAGAGACGGCTTGTTCTGGCTGATTCTGTTCCAAAGCAGCTTCGGGTTGACCCAAAGACACCAGTACATCCAAGAGCATTGATTTCGGTACGGATTTAGAAACCACGAGCTCTGGGCTTCCCGAAGATCCCGGAGATGCTGGAGAAACAGGAGAGACCGGCGAAAAGGCCTGTTTCAGCCGTGCCGGCACCCGTAGTTTGCCTGTTTCGACCGAAAGGTCCGACCGGCTTCGGGTCACCTTGGATGGTGCAGGATCGGCAGCTTTAACGGGTTTTCGGTGGGAAAAAAGCGTCCTGAATGGCATGAATGGTGAGTAACGTCTGCTCCATACACTTGAAATTAGTCAGAAAATGGAAAATGGAAATATGGAAATTAATAGAAGGAAAAGGAAATGGAGAATCGATAAGACAAATGGAGAAAAAAGGAAATGGAAGAAAATGGAAATTCACTGTCTGGAAATGGCTAGGTGAGCCAAGACAGAGATGGAGGAAGAAAAGACAGGGTGAAAATGGAAGGGGTCAAAAGGGGATGGAATAAAATGGGGCATAAAATGGGGGAATAACGGGGGAGGTACGGAGGTGGCACAGCAGCAGAGGCGGATCAATAGCCGGGGTGTACTCTGTGGAGGGCAGGGTGAGAGACGATTCTCTGGGGTATAAGTGCGCGGACTGCATATACGCTCAGCATAACACTCTCCGATAAGCCACTCCTCTTGCCACATTTTATTCTTGCTTAAGAGTTGTTTCCTTCATATAGACTCATTACTTCATCTAGAATCCTTCCTTCATATAGTCTTATTTCTACGGGTTCCCTTTTTTCCGCTTGCGTGATTTTTTAAAAAAATAATGTGTGTACTGCATATAAAAGGCATTGGCTATTGGGATTCACTGTAAGAGGATAAACTATACGATACTCCAATATATTATATAGTAATGGTTTGCATATAAAGCGTGCTGAAATAGGAAAAAGCTCTTTTATAGTAAGTAGCCTCCCAATACGGTAACTCCACTTCCTGATTGGGTAACTATACTTCCATATACGGGTGCATTTCATACGATTGTTAGAGATGGGGTGGTGCTTTCTGATACGGTAAATTTCCATATACGGTAATTATACTTCCTAATACGGTAAGTATCCTTCCTAATACGGTAATCAAACCTCTAAATACAGCTGTTCTGGAGGTATTGGTGTTTATAATACGAACAGTGAACAGATACGGTTCTTCCATATGTAGTAATTCTTTCCATGTATATCCAGATATGGTAACTATACTTCCATAAACAGCAGCTATACTTCCCAATAGGGCGACTTTTCCTAATACGGCAAAAATGCTTCCTCTTCCGATTGCATACTTCCAGATATGGTAGCTTAGTTTCCTAATACGGTACGGCTGCTACAATGTCCTGATTTTCTACTACATTCTTTTTTCTCCATGTTGTGAAGCGATACTATCCTAGAAATTAGAAGCTACTTTATTTGTGAAATTTCTTTTTAAGTTGGGGAAACTAATTTTGTGTTTGTCCGATTCTGTCCAATTCTGTCCAATTCTGTCTAATTTTGTCAAATTCTGTCCAATTCTGTCTGTCCGATTCTGTCCAATTCTGTCCAATTCTGTCTGTCCATTTGTGTCCATTTTTGTCCATTTTTGGAAAAGTACACATTTCTGCAGAAACTACTGCATTATTTGTAAAAATCTACTTTTACAACGATAACAAAATGCTTAATTCCAGACATAGCTCTAGGTTATAAAGGTACATTTTTCTGGTGTACGGATGTCTGGTGTACGGATTTCTGGATTATTAATCCACTTCACATTCAAGCAACCTAAAGAGAGCACCAAGCACACGTTCAGGGTTGGCACGGAGCCCGTTGTGGAAGAACTCACTGGTCACGTGCTGCCTTAAGTTGCCGGACCGGAAGATATTTTGTTTGACCTGCATACAGAGCAGGAAGTCCACGTACTGGTCTTGGAAATAACACGCCGCCACTATGGGCACTTGGCGCCAGGCAATGTGGCGTAAGACTTCGGGATTATAAAGCCGGGGCCACGTGACCTTGCTATGGAGTGCATGGGCCAATTTGCCAAGTGGCTTGAGTTCGGCATAGTCCTCGTACATAGACCTGTACACCATCTCTCCGGTGAAGTACACGGGAGAGTCTTGCCCAGGAGTGTGGACAAAGAGTTCATTTCCGGGCTCATAACGGAGCCTATCTGCAGCCCAGTTTGAACTGCCTTCTCCATCACAATAAATGGCTTCTTGGAAGAGTGCATATAAGACGTTGGTGTCAAATGAACTAGTATCCTGGATCCTGCATAGAACACAGTAAGTAGGTTTCCCCAATGTTTGAATGGAATGCCACAATTCAGTCACGAGGGAGTGCATATTATCGGTTCCACCAGCTGCTCCAAAACCTAACCCGAGCTGCTGGAACCGCTCAACTGAAAGAATTCCCCCATTTGGGAGAGTCACGTGATTTGCAGCCAAATAGTCACATATCACCCGAACCCGTGCCACATCCTGGGGGTACTTTTCATAGTAGTGCACATTGCGCTCCTTGGTCCGATAGTACGTTTGCCGGTACACATCATCGGCCGTGTAGCCAATAGGAGGAATGCCTCCGGTGACAAGGACTGCAGATAACGATCCTGCATATAAGGAAAGATACGTGAACAGGCAAAATCCTCCAAACGATTGCCCGAGCAACAGCCATTTCTGAGCACCAAGAAGAGCTGTACGTACTCTTTCCATATCCTCCACGATGGAATCAGCCCGAAAATGCAGAATGTACTCCAAAATGTCTTGTCCTGCAGACAGCGCGGTGAGAGTGGCCCGCTCGAGAGGACTACTGAAACCCGTACCTCTCTGGTCATAATAAACCACCTGATAACCCTTTTCAAGCAAAACTTTGGTAAAACCCGAATTTGTGCGGGGAACTTCACAGGGAAAACCCGGACCTCCCTGGAGATAGGCGATCACCTTCGATTTCTCCGAGAAAACCACTTTCTGCCAGTACTTACAATGCAAGTCCTTCACATACCGCTGTGTCACATTGGCGCAGATGCTAATGGTGCGGCAATCACCCTCATCATTATATGCAAGGGGAACGGTCATTTGGATACGTTGGTTAAGGAGCCCATCGTTGACGAAGGCATCTATAATGTGGTACGTCATGGTGCAGTTCGATTAGAAAGTGAGATCGCGTATAGAGGCCAGTATATGCAGGTGCGGTTAATCACCAAAAAAGAACTATTACAACTTATGCAGGATTAGGAATATATAAAACAAACTTATTTCAGTTGTATATTCGAATACGGTAATATTCCTTAAAGAGATCTTTAGAAATGCCTTATAGGGATCCCTAGAAATTCCTTAAAGGGATCCCTAAGGATTCATCCAATCAGGCGAATCTGTTAGTTCTATATATACTTCCTTACTATTTCGGGTAACCCATGTGGTATTTCTTGAAACAATGCAATGTTGCAATTTTGCATTGCAAGATTTCACAATAGCCTAGAGAAATCCTTATTAGTTCCCAGTATTCAAGTCTCCATGAATATTAACCACTATACCCTCTCATACTCATGAGGGGTATGGTTCGTTAGTAGAATTCATTGATACTAAATATTCGATTCTAGTGCTCGTAGGATTATTCCTAATAAGAACATGGGTAACAATTTCTTGTCTTCATGCTATTTTTTTAGTGTTTCAGTGTTCCAGGTGTGTTTCAGAAGTGTTTCAGGTCTGTTTCAGGTCTGTTTCTGTATTTTTCTGTTTCTGTTAAGATTCTGTACTATTCCATGGATATTTCGTTAGTGTAAGTAGTGTTTCAGTGATGTTTCAGTAGTGTTTCAGTGATGTTTCAGGTGTGTTTCAGTGATGTTTCAGGTGTGTTTCAGGTGTGTTTCAGGTGTGTTTCAGGATGTTTCAGTACTGTTATGATATCCTACATGACATTAATCACCTATTTCACGTCATAAGATATGCGATTGTCTTTTGAAATTTATTATTTGAGATAGGGAATAAAGAAGGGTTGCTGGGTCAAGGAATTTGGCATGGGCAGTTGGCAGAGCTCATAACCATAAAATTCTTTCGGGCTCGTGACAACAATTTAATAGACTTTTCAAATGTAATGTCTTTAGGAGCTGTCATTTCATAGAATTATAGCAATTTACATGCAAGACGAAATGGTATAGTCACCTGAAAGGGATAAATGTGTAAGACCCGTACACCAATCTTAAAACACCTAAACATCTCAAATTATTTTAAACCCGTACACCATATGTTTGAGCCGGCATATAATCAGACCCGTACATCTATTTCAAGAAAACCTCAACATCTCAAACACAAAGGCCCGTACACCATATATACAGAAACCCAAACATTCGACATTTACACCTGTACACCGCCAAATAAAAGTTCCTGGAAAACTCTAAAAGACTGATTTATTGATTAAATTAATATATATATATAAGGATATTTATCACATTTTTTTTCTCTTCAGTATTCAGCACTGGAGGTACTGATGCTCTTTGAACATGCAATTCACGCTTCTACATATGCAATTTTCCTCCAAACAATTCCAAATTATCTATAATGAATGTAAAAGTATAAGAGAGTGGCAGGGATCCATGACTAAGAAATAGATTTAATTTAGACCGTGCCATGTGCAAAAAGTAACAAAGTTGTCATTCCCTTTTTAAACACTACACTGTCAAGCCAAGTCAAGTGAGACATCAGATCTTCAGACGATACTTGCTCAAATTTCCACAAGCAGGCTATATCCATAGCATTCAAGATCACACGAAAGACACCTTCAATTCAGGAGTATTAGCAACCATAGTACTAGAAACCATCAACTAGTGGCGGCATAATAGAGAGCAGTTCAGTCTGGTCAAGTCTAAACCCGTTTAGTCTAGTTTAGTGGTCCAATGTGGCGTCTGGTATAGTAGTATAGTCTTTGTCTGGGTGTAGTCTTTAGCCTGTAGTATTCTTGGTTTCATAATCACTATCTCTTTTTCACTAAGACTTCTTAATTCCTCTAAATCCTTGAAGTGTCGTTGTCTTTAGTATTCATATCCCATATTCATAGCCCCGCATACTCAAGAAGATACTAGAAGTATATTTGATCGAAACTGCTTTCTTTCCTCTGAACAATAATGGAGACTGGAAACGGATACTTAAAACGGGGAGCGGAAGTGGGAGAAAGTGGGAGCTTTACATCCATGAAATGTTATTCCTTTTTCCATTCCCTTTTTTCGTTTCTTTATCCATTTCTTTATCCATTCCCTTTCTTCATTTCTTTATCCATTTCTTTATCCATCCCCTTTCTTCATTTCTTTATCCAATTCCTTCTGCGGATTTTCTGTCCTGGACCAGAGTTCTCCTTCTATATTTCTTACTATTGCTTCTTCTTAGTCTTTTGTTGGTTCTGGGGGGCCCTGGACCATGGGAATCCACAACAGAGATTGTACTCTTTAGTCTGGCTCCAGTCAGTATAAAGAAAGAGTCCATCCTGTTGAGAAGTGTAGAGGGTAGGTTCATGTTTTGTGTATAGTTTCCGTTCTTTATTTTTTGTCTGTCTTGTCTTGTCTTGTTTTGTCTTGTCTTGTTTTGTCTTGTTTTGTGTTTGGTTCTTTTTGGCTGGAAAATTTGTGGACTGCAAAATGAAGGGGGGGATGTGAGGTTTATATAGTGCGCCCCTTGACTGGCTGCGAATCTGATATGCACATTTTTGGTCGCACTCATAGTACGATTTCGGTAGGACATATTACTGTTTTGTAAAGATTGTGTTATGATTATCGAACCGTTTTTACTATTTCGGTTAAATATTACTGCACAACACTGTACTATAATTTACTCTGTACTACGATATACACTGTAGAAATACTGTACCAACACTGTAGTAACACTATACCATTATTACACCAACACTACACTGCGACACTGAAACAGGAGTTAATTCAAGGCTGGGAATGGCATTATCGATGGGTCTTGCACGACTCATATTGGCTCTCACATAATTTGGCAGACTTAATTTTGATGAACTTGATCACTGTCCTCATCTACTGAACTGATGTCTGACTAACTTAAGCTTAGAGGCACTCCAAGTTACAGAAAATAAAATAAGCTTAGAGATACTACGGGTCTTGTACGTGTAACACATCCTCAATTTCTATATTCAGTCGACTCATCAATTCTCACCTCAAGCCCAGATCATGATCCCCACATCCCCACATCCCCACAATCAGAACACATCAAGGGACTCTTCGTCCAGTCATCTTGAAACAACTTTGAAACACAAGATCATGTGATGATCTAGTCATCTGAAACATACTTGAAACAGCTGACAGCCTAAACAGCCCTGAAACATACATGAAACAGCTGACAGCCAAAACAGGCCTGAAACATCTCGTCAATTTGAATCACGTGATACTCTGATCATCTGAAACATCTCAAACAGACATGAAACATTGAATCATGTGACCACCTTGCCATTAAAGCAACCGGAATCAGACCTGTCAAACTTGGAACGAACTTGAGTCAACTGATCATCTGATCACGTGAAACACCCGAAACACCTGAAACAACTCTGAAACAACTCTGAAACAACTCTGAAACAACTCTGAAACAACTCTGAAACAACTCTGAAACAATTTTGAATCAAGCCTGAAACAATTCACATCTCATCATCATAACCTCTTAAATTTTTTTAAGCCCATTCAGGTTTGGGTTCCTGGTAATTGCCCCGGCCACGACCCCGGCCACGGCCTCTTCCTCTGCCTCTGCCTCTGAAATTGCCCCGGCCACGTCTAACCGAGGTTTCGCCAAATGTATCCATATTAAGATCTCTTTCCTCGTTCCAACGCATAGAGGAGCGGGAATTCAGTGAGATGGAGTCGAAAAACGACGAGCTCTTGTCGTATACCGGCTTGTTTTCGTTTTCGGCGAGTTTCTCCTTTTGGAACCGGGCGTTTCCCTGCTCAAAGTCGAAATCACCCTCGAACTTGCCGGGTCTGGAACCTGGGGTGGCTGCAGGACCGGATGTCTTGGATGCCGAGGTGTGATCCGAGGTTGGAGTTGGGGTTGGGTTTTGGGCATTCTGAGGGGCTTGAGGGGCTTGAGGGGCTTGGGTTTGCTGGGGCAAAGAGGGGGACAGTGCCGGCTGGGCGTTGGAAGTGCCCTCGGAAGTGTGGGCATTTCTAACCCCGGAAGGGTGAGCATTTCTTCCCTCGGAAGTCTGAGGAGCTCTTGCCTCGGAAGTATAAGCATTTCTCTGGTCAGATACAGCCCTGCCCTCGGAAGTCTGAACGTTTCTTCCCTGAGGAGCACCCTCGGAACTCCTGGCCTCCGCAGTCCGAGGCTGGGCGTTCTGGGGTATGGTCTGAGGCGCGTAATTCTGGGACTGGTACCCCTGCTGCGCGTAATTCTGAGCATGTGTTGGGCCCGGCGCCGTGAGCCCCGTTGGCAGCCCCCCATGACCAGCAGTCACAACCGGCTGCACCTGTTCAATCGGTGTATCCAACACAGACAAGTCGCGGACGTCCGAGCCCCGGAACACCACGTACTCGTAAACATCAGTTCCGGGCAACACTTCCAAATTGGGCTGGCCCTGCTCGGCCATTCTACCCTCGGTTCCAAACGACCGCACCGACTTTAAGGACACCGTGGCATCTTCCGCAGAAATATTCTCCAAGAGGCCTACATACCGAAGCCCCTTGTTGGATATCAACGAGATGGTTTTTCCAATGTAGTGAGACATATTGTGTTGAGCGCAACGGTGCGCAGCCTCAAAGTAACACAACCTCCGTACACCAACTCAAATAGGTGTAATTTTTAGAAATCAACTTTAGGAATCGACATGGGGATTTTGTTTAATCATGAATGTTTTTTTTATGAACAGATCTATTGCTTCTTTTGTTAAATCTGTCTGTTTCTGTCTCTGTCCATTTCTGTCCAATCTGTCTAATCCAAACCTGTCTTTGTCTAATTCAACCCTGTCTTTGTCTAATTCCTAATACCCTCTTAGTCCCTCCAACTCTGTCCAATTTTGTCCATAAATTTTGACAGTACCATAAATTGACCAGACTAGACTATTGGAAAACCTTCAACTGATACTGATACTGATACCACTAGCTTCCAAATATCATGTGCCAATCAAGAAGTGCTCATCCAGTTCCTTATGCCACAGCACATTCCATGAGATCAAGAGTGTCCAATGTATGTCCAATAAAACTCATGTATCAATCCCAAGAATACTCTATGACAATAGCATTATAGCTGTAGTGCACTGCACTAAGTAAATCTGTAGTAGTGTATTCCAGTATAGTAGTGTCTTGTCATAGTAGTATAGCCACTTTGGTATAGTTCAATCGGTTTCAAGCTTCCAATACTTACCTCTGGTAACTGGTATTCATGATAACTTCAGACAATTATGACTGGTTAGTCATATGGACACTATACTGACTGATACCTCTAGCACTAGAATATCAAGTGGCTATAGTGGTAGTTAGGTAAAACCAGCTTCCATCCACCATTACCTAATTCACAGACTGGAAACTATAGTACCATATTACACCACTATATTCCATTGATTAATACTATTCCATATTATAATGCACTGGCTGATTTGTACTTATCACTAGGGTATTGTTATACTTGTATAGTAGTGTATATGTAGCATAGTATAGTACTAATAATATAGTTAGCATGGTATAGCGCTATAGTGTAGTTAGTATCCGTATAATGGTATAGTTATTGTGGTAGCTTGGTTGTCAATCAATAAACAATGTATCATTGGAATTACCGTATTTGAAATTATCAGGGTTTTGATACAATTGTACCCATGGTGCTAGTGTATCATAGTTGAACGGTAGTTATGGTATGGTGTATCATGGTATGGTGGTAGTCTTGGTGTAATAATGATAGTAATATATAGCAGGGTGCGTAGTGTGTTGTAGGAATCCCTCTCTTATTTATAGTCAGACATATGCATGTTAGTTTCAGCTACATTTTTACAGCACCTTGTTTCACCTGCACGATGCATACGCTAATTGTCAATGTTGATTGCCGCTGCCGCTTCGTACAGCTACACCACATGTTTCAGCTGCACGTTATGCATTGTGTGTTTTGTTTTACTCGGCTTTCTGTGGTCGAATGCACGTTGCCCCCTACTATTGTCATGCAGTGGTGAGGGGTTTTGCAGCCACTCGCACTTGGGATATATAAGGACCCCTTTCCCCAGGAAAAGCTCTGGGTAAATTTGAAGGTGCTCCAAACCAAAAAAAAAGACGGGATACTGCTGAGAACAATTTGTCTATTCAATAAGGTTGGTATGAGGAATCCGAAAGGGCTTCAAACCAGAAATTTAGTGGGCAAGAAGAGGGTGAAAGGGTATATCTGTTGGGCGTTGGCCAAACCCCTTTGATAGATTGGAACCAGGGTGTAATTGTCTCTCATTAACTTTAAAAGTTCTGAAACTTTGGTAGTCATCTCAGTTCTTTGCATTTGAGTTTGTCGCTACACTAATCCTAGGAAGTTACTTTCTCCTCTTTTGAACTAAGCTGATTTCTTACCCGTGACCCCAATAAGCGGGACCTCCTTCTGATATAGTTCATTTCAGGAGCTCCTTCTCTGGAGCCTCTTTGCTCGAAACCTCATTGGATTGATTCCATGGAGCTCCTTACTTGAAACCTCCTTGGATCGATTCTGCGCAACGCTCACCTTGTTTCATCTGGAACCTGCATATTCAACAATGCGACATGTGTGTACATCACGACAGTTTAACAACATCCACTCGAAATGGGACATGGATGAAGCACTGCGCTCGGTGTGTGCGTGTATTCGCTATGGTGAAACCGACGCCGCATCCCTATCAGGAAATGATGGTTGACAATTCACCATAGAATCAGAAGTTAGGAAATCATAATAACTATATTATGTACTCGCCAATGGATTCTACTACGGCATAGCTACAGTGATCAACCATGCCATTGAAACGAGCCGAATCTGAAACGAACCGAGACAAAACTGAAGCAAAACTGAAACGAAGTTTGAAAGAAGATGCGGAACGTGGCGGTGTTAGTGTTTCACATTGTTGTTTGAGAATCTTCCTCAGGTTATCTGCAGGAGACAGGGAGTACAAAGACCAGCAGGTCCTCGTAACTCTCATCTCCCCAGAAGTTCTCCAAGACTTATTAAGTATAGGAATAGACTTATGGTATAGGACTTTGTTCTACTATCCCGAGACCTGCTTAGTCCCCGTTCCAGCTGGGAAATACTTCGAACAACATGGCATCGAAGAACTTAGAGTCATACCCAGAGCCTGCTGCCCAGGTGACCAAAAGTGAGGCTGATGGCCCCACTTCCGGCCATGGCGTGGGTGTTCTTCCGTTCCAACCGGCTCGGTATCCTCCCAAGGCTTTGGCCACGTTTTACCATGCCGCCCGTAACCCCAAGCCCAGCAAGTACCCAAGGAGCTTGGAGAAACAGTACTTGTTCCATTACAAGATCGTATCCTCCGAAAACCCCTCGATTGCGGATATACATGCTGTTTACCCGTGGATCGGGGTTTTCCAGCCCGAAGGGGAGCTTCTGAATGAGTTCTATAAGCGAGCATATGCTATGATCTGTACTGTGCGTGTTGACACCAATCAGTACCAGTGCAGGGGGGTAAATGGCCATCTTTTTCTTCAGCTTAGAAGAGAGCACCGCTTCTCGGAGTTTTTCAAGATGTTCTGTTTTCTGGAGCAACGGACTGTCTTGACGCGACTCAAGCAAATGTCACCTCTTAATGCCAGACAATATATGGTGAGACTGGCTGGAGGGTATCTGCTTGGTTTGCAGTACAAGCCCAATGGCAATGGTGACGTGACGTACGAGGAGGCTATGGCTGCGACCCCCATCTTTAAAGAAGTCTTTTATGAATTTGCCGTGACGTTCAGGGCCGAGTTTGAGCAGTTGCACCGGTTTTTTAAGGACTGGCAGGGACAGTTATGTCAAGACCTTGAGCAATACCCCGAGTGGGTGGACGAGTTGTTGGACGAGACGTTTAGAATTTACCTCCTTTACCGCTATTGCGAGGAGGTGTGGACGGAGATTGACATTGACTTGGCGGCCATACGTGTCATTGCGACCGTCAGGCTCGTTGATACTCTTTTGTTGAAGGTGTACCCCGAGTTTGGCCGCGTGGAGCTCTTCAAGAAATACTTCGAAGGCCCGTGTATCGTTATCTCCTACTGGCACCACCCTGAGGTGTTTGATTTTCTTCCCCCAATCACCATCAGCTTTTCTGAGGCTGACTTGAAAAGATACCCCATGTTGGCCGAACACAACCACAAGACATACAGCATTTATGACTATAAGTTGACGGTTGGTTTAGATGATTATTTTGGTGGCCAGCCATTGCAGTGTCAAGGGCTTGCTTTTAATGGCCGTGACTACGGAAATTACAATCCTTTACCTGGCAAGGTGGCAGTGCTACCTTGGAAGCGAGATACCTCATTGTTGAAGACTGCAGATTCTAATACCAAGGAACTAATGTCTCATCAAAGCACAAACACCATACAGAGAAGTGCTAGTGTGTTTTGTGATTGAAAGAATCATGTCTCCAGGTCCAACCTTTACACAGGCATCGGCAATCTGGAAACTCACTTCATGGCCAATACCAATGACTATCGGTTTACATTGAAATGGTCTTTGTTTCTAATTGAACAATGGGCTCCATACCTCCATTGGATTGAGAGCTATGTTTTCACCATTGCAGTTGTGGAAAACATCAAATGCTGGAGCCAAAACAATTCAAGATCGCATCTGGTCAAGCCGTGGCATTTTTACTGCGAGTCTCATTGCTTACTCTACACTGGACCTACACTCTAGCATTAGTGTACTGTCATTATCCCTAGGATTGGGATGATTATCTAGGGATTAATGATACTAACATTAGTTGTACTCAAATTAATGTATAGATGGAAAGAATGGATATCATGAGTATGATATAAGTGACTATGACTGAGGACTGAGTGACTGAGTGTCTGAGTGACTAAGTGACTGAGTGTCTGAGTGACGGAGTAACTGAGTGAGTCTATGATCAGGAATATATATATATATATATACTCTTGGATACCTAGAGAAATACTGCTAAATACCTGGACCTATTAGATATGTACCACTAGAAAATACTTTTGTATTTTGTATGGTGTATTTTAAATGGTCCTGCATGTTGCATATTTTAGTCACGTGATGCGCGACCATACAAGCAAACCCGCCAACTTCTGCATCAACCACTATGGAAGGAGAGGCCGATTTCAACACGGAGCTCGTGCAGCAGCTGCAAGAGCAAGAGTACCAGCAGATCATGGAGGACAAGCAGCTCCCGCCCTCGGTATCTGAAACAAACCTCGAAGACGCGGGTGCAGGACACATTGTGAGCGGAGACCTGGAGCCTTCGGACGAGGAGGATATCCATGGGAATGAAGGGGTTAAAAAGAGAGATTCCGACGCTGAAGAAGGCGATTTTGGTGCTGCCAATTTAAAGGGCGAATCCAGGGACGCTGGAGATAGTGATTTTGGAGATGGTGATGAAAATGGAGATGGTGGTGATTTTGATGATTTTGGTGATGAAAATGGCGATGGCGGAGACTTTGATGATCATCTCTACAATATACGGACTCAAAAAGACCAGAGTGGCGATATTACCCGCAAAAAGAAGATCCGGAAAAGCCAGAAAGAGGGCCTGGCCCCTGCGCTCGAAGCCGAAAACCCCATTGCCGAATACGGAGCCGACTACAACGGAGACTACAACGGAGAATATGGCGCAGACTATGGAGAGTTTTCCAACGAAGATCCAGCACAGCGTAAGAGACGGCTTTTGGAGGAGAAAATGGACATGGCTGTGAAAAACCGAACCACCAAGCGGCGCCGGGCCGATGAAGACGACTTGGAGCGCATGCAGGACGACAGGATCGATTTCCTCAAGAACAAGATGATCGAGGCCGCCAATTTGGACGTGGAGAAAAACTCCCAGGGCCTTATTGCCACGGAAAAACTTAAGTTATTGCGTGAAGTCATGGACACCTTGTCCAAGGCGGACTTGGCCATCTCCATTTTGGACAATAATTTGCTTGAGGCTGTTCGTTTATGGTTGGAGCCATTACCCGACTCGTCCATGCCTGCATACCAGATCCAGAAGGAGTTGTTGCAGTCTTTGGTGGACTTGCCCATCAAAACTGACCATCTTGTGGCCAGTGGAATCGGTAAAGTGTTGGTGTTCTACCAGCGCAGCAAGAGGACTGAGCCCATCTTGAAGAAGCTCGTGGACAAGTTGATTGGCGAGTGGACGAGGCCCATCTTGAACAAGTCGGACTCCTACAAGGACAGAACCATCCATTTCAACGACTACAACAAGAGCAAGTTCACCAACAAGTTGGCATCCAAGAAGAACAAGCCGCAGGAACAAAAGACGCTCTACGAGCAGCAGGCCGAACGGAGGAATAGGGCCGCTATTCCTAGTGCCCGGACGACGGCATACAAGATCGCCCCCAAGGTCGATCCTTCTTTATTGATGAGACACCAAAAGGGCACGGGCGAGATGTTCAACCGCATCAACCGGAAGATGACCAACTCGCGGAAGAAGGTGGTCAAAAAGTCGGGGCCTTCCGTCGAGGGAAAGCACTTGTCCATGTGATCTGTGCAGGTTTCTATCCAGCTGATTTGCTTCCTTCTGATTGTTTCAGGTCAATTCAGTCGACCTAACAGAAGCTCAATTCTGGTTTGTTCTGGTCGTCTGGTCTTTATGTCCATGTCCAGGTTAGATCCAGATCCAGTTTCTAGCTTGCTCGGGTTCTGTTTCTGTTTCGGGTCTGTTTCACTTTGATTTCTGAGTTGCTCCTGATTCCTCTTCAAACTTTGCCTGCTAGATCGCTCTCTAACCACCTCAAGTTTCAGCTTCTTAAGTTTCAGCTTCCTTAAGTACCTGTTTCTGTCTCCAGTTCAAGTTCCCACTGGGATTTAATTTCAAGACACAGCTTCTGACTTCTGAATTTCAGCTTCAATTTGAGTTTCTAGCTTTGGTTAAACTTAAGTTCAAGTGTCTGGCTCTTGACCTGACTATTAGTTAAGTTCAGGTTCTAGCCTAATTCTCTGGGTTCCAGCTTATGCTTGAATTCTGAGTTGGATTTCGGCTTCACTTGTGATTCTGTCTTGTAAGTAAGAAGTCTCTTTGTTGACATTGCCTTCTGACTTGTTCGGTTCGAGATTCTGTCCAGTTTCAATTTCCTAGCTCAGTTTCTGTCTCCAGTTTATTACTCAGGACTTCAGGCTGGTTTAGCTTAACTCCAAGTGAATTCTAGCTCCACTCACTTGAAGCAGTTCCGGGCAGAACCATGGTGAAGAAGAGAAGTTCAACAATGGACAATTCATGCGATGCACCCGTCACTCATATCTGTGCCCAGTCCACGCTGCAGAGAGCATTAAAGGAAAGGCCAGTTTCTGCTTTATGTACTATATGTTGCCATAACCCATAACCATAGTTCAAGTTCATGTAAACCAACCTCTAGCATATAATCAAGGATCTCCGCTGGATAGTTAATGAACATGATCAGACCAGATTTTTGGCTGAAAATACTGCATATAAGTGTATGCTATGATCAGACTAGACTAGACTAGACTAGAGGCTAGTAATCGATTCATCTCTTGAACTGGTTCATAAAGTTCTCTCAGAGTGTGTCTAGCTCCCTGCTCAAAGATCCACCATGTATTAGAACTCAGAACTAGAATTAGACTAGAAGACCATGAATAAGTACTGAGATTCTCCTAGATAGAAACATACTACTAGTAGGACTGTTGAATATAAGTAGCAGTATCATTGAACAGAATTACCACATAGCTTATCTAGAGACGGCTCAATAACTGGTTTCAATATAAACAGGCATTTTACCTACATAGAAAAGAGTGCCATAACTGGAATAGCAGTCTGCAGTCTAGTCTGTGGCCGGCATAGTCTGTAGATATTTTCTTATCTATGGTCTTAGCTGTCGTCTTAGCTGTAGTCTTAGCTGTAGTCTTAGCTGTATTCTTGGCTGTAGTATGAGCTGTACTCTAAGCAGTAGTCTTGGCGGTAGTTTGCATTTCGTCAGTATGTAGTTCTTCACTGTTAAGTACTACCAACATAAGAGTCTAACGATATCTATAAATGGGTATGACTGACTGGACTATGATTGACGCACTATGACATATTATGACAGACTGTTAATTTGGACATTATTTGGTTTTTAGAAATAGTGCACCAGAAAGTGCGCGGGGAAGCCTCTATTTATATTTAAAAATGAAGGTTGCAAAACGCACCTGAGGAGGGGGCAAATGCACACAAACGCATGATCTGGATATGGTATAAAAAGCGCTGCAACCCCCCATCAAATTATCTTTTGAATATGAAAAATGAATCGAGACTTCAAACACACGTGAACACGTGCTCGTGGGTGTTTACCTTGGCATATTGACCTCCGGCACAGATGCTCCTTGGGAAGCAGTTGAAATTGGAAAATAAGCTCAAACCAGGTTTTCTACAGAACATGAATAGAACTAGAACGGGATCTCTAGTGATACTGGCTCGCAAACTGCAATGCTGGTACTCTTGGTGTATTCTAGTCCTGGTCTTGCAGTACCATGGTATTGCCAGTGTGGAGTATGTCTAAAGAGCAGTTGGAGCTATATATAACCCCTTCCTGAACCTATGGTCTACCGAAAGCGTTCGCTGCTCAATGGGGTCATTCTAATTTTCTACCCGTCATTCAAGTTGGCTATGTTGTCTTAAAAAAAAAAAACTTCTTGTCTGTTACTATTATTAGTACTAGATATCATGGTGATATTCGTGGTGTGGTGGTAAGTTGTCCATAGTCTTCTCACAGATTAGTCAGTCTTAGTTTACCCAGTCTAGATGAATCTACTATTGTGCAGCCACTTTAGGAACAATCGGGAGCACCAAACCACTGATGGGATATATCGGCGCTGACACTGATACTGACACTGATACTGACACTGATATTGACACTGATAATGGACAATGGTCACTATAATGAGTGGAATTCCTGCATAGAGGTTGGTACTGCCACCTTATGACAATCAGTATACTGATTATCCACTGCACAGACTATATCAGTATCCTGAAAATCATTGCACTGAGCTACAACTTGACTACTGACAACTCGTGTACTATCAATGTATCGTACTATTAACAGGCTATACCCAGAACCAAATGCAAATGGATCTCTACGATCTTGGCTTTTCCTTCTTCTCCTTCCACAAAGCCAACAAGGACACACCGGACACCTTGACCACCTTGAATCTGACACCAGGAATATCACCCTTAGCCTTACCTCTTCTACCGAAACCGGCAATCAACACCTCGTCGTTCTCATCGACGAAGTTCAAACAACCATCGTTTGGCACGAAAGCAGTGACCTTCTTACCGTTCTTGATCAACTGAACACGCACACACTTTCTGATGGCGGAGTTTGGCTGCTTGGATTCAACACCAATCTTCTCCAACACAATTCCCTTGGCGTGAGAAGATCCTCCGAATGGAGACGACTTGAAGGCGGTTCCCAACAATCTAGCCTTGTAAGCTTGGTCGGCCCATCTGTTGTTACGTCTGTGGACTCTCAATTTTCTGGCGGAGTTAAGACCTCTTGGTTTACCGTTACCCATGTTGCTGTAATAAAGTGTTGTAAGTAGAAAAATTTTTAGAGGCACTTTACAATTTTGGTGGTGCGCGCGCCGAGTGGTGGTGCACACGGCAGTCACGTGGAAGAGGGCGCGAGCCCTGATAAATTACACCTGTACACCTCTCTTGGTGGGCGCACTACCAAAAAACTATCTGGTGCACGGGTTCACCACTTTATATCATAGTCACTGATTCCTACACATCTGGCACTAACTGTTTAGTTATCTATGGACAATGTGATATTGTAGGAGCAGATATCTACACCTAATTGCTATGTTATATGCAGGGTATCACAAATATCATATTCGTGCTATATGCAGTACAAAAAGAATATCCCAATAGACATATATCTCTTGTGATTCTGTGATCTCTCGGTAAATACGTAGTGGATACGGTATTCAATACGACGCATGGTTATAGATTTGTTGTAGACCACTGTATGTGATGTTATATGCAGGATACTAAATGTTCCAGGAAGACACCAATGCTGGCAGTCTTTTGGTGAATATAATGGACGCCATTTTAATGACTGTATATTTAGTTACAGTTCAATAGGCCATCAGTACCTCCAGTCAGTTCAAAGTCGGTGCAAGATAAAAAACAATGTTCTTATATGCAGGATTTTCAGTAAAACGAAGTACCATAAACCCAACACAATATATTTTTGTATGTATGAGTTGGCTTGGCGTAAAGAATCATTGTCAGATTCCATCTTCGTATTTCTGTTCACATAACGGAGACCTCGTCAGATAAATGTCTGAAAACAGCAAGTATACGACATTCAGGGAGTTCAAAAGAAAAAAAACCAAATCGAAGAATTCCATGGTCTTCGTTAACATTGAATTGGCTTTTTTTTTAATTTTGAAAATGGGAGATATCTTGTGTTATATGCAGAAGTCGTCATATCATTATAAGCATAGCGCATAGCAAAAGAAATGGGGCCAAGAAATTGAAAAGGTATAGACTCTGTACCTGTATATAGACGACCTTTGAAAATGTAAGTAAGAATTTTTCAATTTGAATTTTTCGTTTAGAATGGTAGTTGGTTAATTCTCAAAAGTGGTGTTGATTGGAATAACTGCGAATTGAAGAGGGGGTTTCTTCAGTGCGGTTTCAATGACACCCATTCATTCCTGTACATAAAATTGCAACATTCCAAAAACACCAAATTCCTATTTGTGTTCGTACACAATCGCAAAGTCTGTATTTGTATGGATATTATAAATATCGACCATGATCAGTTCCAGGGTCCAATCTGTACAATTCAACCTTCTCCCTGTTACTCTAGACGCCATCCTTCGTAACATTTGAATGTTGAGTCTAGACGGGCCTAAATTAGACTCCTTTATAGGCACTGCATATACTGACGCTTCCTCTGATAACCCTAGCAAAATTGCGACTGATAATTGGAGTTTGAGGGGGGTGGAACCCTCGATATATATACACTTGGGATATGCAATCCTGCATGTACTTGAAACTAATGAAGGGATATGTAGGCACCATGCAGGTACCACGATTATCCCTACACCTCCATACTCCTTCATACACCTCCATACTCCTTCATACACCTCCCTATTTCCTATTCAGGTCACACTAAGTATGGAGTTACATGATCTGGTGATGTGATGTCACGTGATCAACGTTTCCCCTAATAATTGTCTGTGTAGACATTTTGGCGGGTGTTTTTACTCAAGTGGTGGTGATACAGGGCTCACCATAGGCTCCAAAAGCTCATAACCATAGGATTACCACGCGATCACAACCACACCATATTACCATATTCTCCTGCATATACTCCATATTCGCTGCTATATACACTCCTTGCTAGTGTCTTTGCCAATTGAAAAAGATTTTGAAAATTTTGGAATTCAAGCAGAAAACGGAAACCCGTACGACGAAGGAGACGAAGAAATGATTTGGACAATGGGGATAAATTTTGCAGATGAAGAAGAGAAGACTAGTCCAGAAACGGAATGGCCCGCAAAAGACCCGTGCACCAGAGTACCTCAGTAAAAAAAAGGCCCAACGCAAAGGTTCTTTTTTTTGCCAAATTTTTGATAAAATAGGGATGATTTGGAATCCCTGAATTCCGGCCGTCACAATGACCCTATTTTTTAGTGAAAAATATAACTCAGTGCACTTGTAGAGTCCTGTATATGATGAATTCCGACCGCATTCCACCAATCAAATCGAATATCCATGCACACCACTATAAATTGGTCAAAAAAGAATATGTGCAGGATATAGAGAAGTAGCCAATAATAAGTAATTTGATGAATTGTTTAAATTTTAAGCTACTAGATTTGGTGTCCTGCACATAGACGGTACATTACATTACTATAGACACAGGAGGAATAGAAAAAAAGACATGAGAGGTTAGGATTTTTATAGAGAGGTGTACGGGTTTTAAGAACTTAAGTGATAGAAAAAAAAAAGAAAAAAAACGAAGGGAATGACTTGAGTTGGTTCAATTATTCTGCAGAGTGCTATGTGCAGGACCATACCTACTTTCTTCCAAAAAGCCAAATCACTTCCGATTTCGGAAACCTCTAAGAGCATTTTTAAAGGCTTTCTTAAGTGAAAATCTCAAAAAATCCTAAAAAGCCCGTTTGAAATTTTTTTTTTTCCTATGAGAGTAAAGCAGAATTTGGGAGAGGAGATTGAAACCTGGAATGTTGTGTGCAGGACCATACTATAATCTCAAGTCCACTTGGCACCAAAAGCCAAGACTGATTAAAACATTGCATAAAAATCAAAACAATAGATAAATATCATTGACTAGAGGTTCAGAGAGACCAATTTCTCCATTTTAGATGGAGAAAAGAGAATAATTGTGTTATGTGCAGGACCACAAAATCAATTATGTGTTTTGCACTACCCATCCAGCTTCCCAGGTGTTGAAAGAAACACCATATTCAAGTATTTGCATTATTCTGCTTAAGAAATTTATTCATTTTGAAAATAGAAGGATCACGAATAGGAAAGGAGTGACCTAATGAAGTTCTCTTTGTATGTACATACTGCATAGTACATGCATGTTAAGTCGTATATGCACATTCCACATACTTTTTTTGGTTGGATCCATCGTAAAATCTGCACACGATCTGCTTGTGGGTCGTATCTGCAGTACCTACATATCCAAGATGATCCAAAAAAAAGAATAATTCGAATTAAAAAAAGGCCCTGATAACTCTAAAAGTCTAAAACAAACTTGAACCAAAAAAAAAAAATATTACAAATTGAAGGGCTAGACATTTCCATGACCATTATGGCAATATACAGGAGTGCATTATCAGGTCATGTTCAGCTTCAATTGTAGCTTTGTTCTCCCAACCCTTCATCATCCCTCGTAAATCAAATAACTATATAAAATACATATATAAGACCCAATACCAAAAAAAAAAATCACCATTCAATTTTTTTTCCAAAATTCATCGATTTCTCATGAAATCCTCCGTTTTCACCCTATTTTTCGCCATTTTGGTCGGGGCAACCAGCCCAAGATCCTTTTACGCCTTAGTTAATGGCAAATTCGAGGCCCTAGGAACCCTGGATATGAGTCCAGTGCAATTTCTTTTACCCAGCACCTCCAGAAAGCTCCCCATTCCCGTCTTTAACTTGACTAAAGGAATCGCGATCTCTAAAGAGGGAAACAACACCAAAATTTTCGGGTTTTTCGACACTTTTTTGGCCATTGGGCCTCGGAAAAAGGTAGAGCCATTTCAGATTACCTTAGATAAATTCTCCAAAGTCTTGAACCTTGTCATCACCCAGTGCTCTTTCTCGCAGTCCAATATCAAGGACAAAATAGCCCACCACAACAGCACTGTCAAGGCAAAAAAGTGTTCCACGGCGGACATTTACTTTTTGGATCCCAAGCGCGTTCGGTTTAACAAAACTACTCCTCCCGAAACGCCCAAGTCATGATTTAGTATTAAAAGTTAATGTGTAATTATTCCTGTATATAATGTTTAATTCCTGTATATAATTGAGTGATTCCTGTGGGTTATATTTTACTCCTGTATATACAATATATTTCTTGTATATAATGTTTTATTCCTGTACATATAACATAATTCTTGTATATAAGACAACACCACTTTGTAGTGCCAGTGTAAAGTACAGTATATTGGTAGTTAGAGCAATACATTGTAGTGTATGGATCTACACTTTCCCCTTTACTACCTTCCTCTCTGTCTAGTTCCCTCCTTCAGAATACGAATTACTCCATATTGGGCTATATACACTCCCATACAAGACATTAGACTACAAATCAGACCAGTTAGGCCTTGGCCGCATCTGTACTATAGGTTAACTTACTATTGGCTATGGGAAGATCACGTGATTCCACTATACTTCAGCTCCTACGAAAAATGCCACTTTCTTGTCCTCTATGGCCTTTCTCAAGCATTCCAGAAACCCCGATTTCCAAGACTATACCTCTCCGGATCAACAGATGTACCTTTTCCAGACCCCAAAGTCTTTGCATCTTCACTAGAATTTCACACAGTCCAGATCTTCAAGTTTGTCCAGTTTGTCCAGTCTCAATTTGCTTGGTTCCGTCTTTCTTTCGGATGCACGTGACTAGACAAATTAGACAGACTGGACAGGCATTAGACAGAGACAGACTGGACAGAGAATAGACAGAGACAGACTGGACAGAGAATAGACAGACAATAGACTCGCCAGAAGTTGTTCTGATCGGTGATTGGTCATGTCCGTTCTTATCAGTTTCCAACCCACTCACCGGACTCAAGTCTTTAGACTTCCAATTATCAAACTCAGTAAAACCACGCATGAATAATGTATATGTTCTCATGACTTCCTATGCAAGATCAATCATGAAGTCAAGTGGTCACCACCCAATATCCAGTTAGTACTGCTTCACCAATGTTCCAGTCACTCATCACTGATCATATATAGTATAACGGATCACTGATCACATATAGTATGACGGATCACTGATATGGTCACTTGGTCAAGGCTTTGCGGGCACGGAGAAGCTTCAAGAGGGTCACGAAAAGCATATCAAGCTGATCCTTGAACATGAACAACATGCCCTGCACAATGACACCCTTAAGCAATTGAGGGGCCACTCCCTTGTACAAGCCCTTCAAGCGCTCGGTATGCCATAAATGGTTCAAGGCCTCCACGAACGAGTTGAACTTTATATCTTCTTCCTCGTGGTGTTCGCCTTCTTTTGTCTCTGCCAGTTTCTTCTGGAGCATGGCCTTGGAAACGATCAACGGCTGGGTACTGATGGTGGCCAAGGACTTGGCACACATGCCCAAGGTGAAACTCTCCAAGGGACCCAAAAACTCCTTGCCATCAAAGAAAATTTGCTTCAACCGCTCGTAAGATCCATAGGTAATCGAAGGATTCACACATAAAACCAACGATACACTAAGACCACGCCAGAATCCCCGGGGTCCGTCTTGCAGGTAGATCTCCTTCGCCAACTGGTACAACAGCCGGCGTTTTTTATCTGTTTGCTGCTGCGTGGTGATGACCCCAATTGGCATGGTGAAGAGCTGGGAAATTGCCGCCGCCAAAGCACCCAAAAACAACTCAATGGCCGTCAGGTGCTTGTGGCTGGCCGCAGTCTTGCTCATTCTCAGGTACACGCCACGAACAATCGAGTACCAGTAAAAGTACGAGAAGTTCTGCGCAGCCAGCCCCACCACGGACGAAAATAATCCATGGTACCACCCCAACACGCCTTTTTTGGCGTACAACTTGCGAAGCACATCCAAAGTGTTTTTATACTTGAGCTCTTCTTTTTGTACCCCCTTTCCTTTTTGTACCCTCCCCTCTTTCGGCACCTTCTTCACCTTTATAAAGCTGTCTCCTGCGCTTTCGTCTACACTTGTAAACCCATAGTCGCTGCCCGGATCCTCGGGCACCGCCTTTCTCTTGACCTGTGTCTGGATAATGGTTTTGCTAAGGTCCAAGGGGTACACAAGCGTATTGGCTATGGCCGACGCCAATGCCCCACTGGCTGCTTTTTCCAACGGACTAAGCGACATCTAGTCAAGAAGATAATCAATAAGATCAGGATAGAAAGGGAATTCACAGAATTCACAAAACAGAAGTCAATCAAAAACCAAAAGATCAGATCAAAAAACTTCAATTCAATCAGATCTAAAATCAATAAATAACACCAAAGATTAGGTAATCGTTGATGGCTGTCAATGGCAATGGCTGTCAATATCAATGGCTGTCAATAGAAATGGCTGTCGATAGAAATGGCTGTCAATATCAATGGCTGTCAATATCAAATGAATTTCTGGATAAAATATGTTAATGTCCGGGGTTCAATGGCCGGATTCAATGGAATGTAAGGCTCAGGGGAACAATGGTGGAGAAGATGTTTGGGTTGCCAAGTTCTCAGGAGTAAAATGAAGGTTTCAATAGGAGTAGGTTCCGGAGGAGAAACGGAAATGTCAAGATAAATCTAAAAAGAGAATGATAGAAAAAAAGGAAGAAAGAATCGATGGAAAAAGGAGGGAGAAAAAGAAGAGGTGGTAAGATAGAGATTGATGGACGCAGGGCAGCATGTGCCCGAGGAAGTCGGTTCTCCGCATCACGCGCGATTCCCCAGAAAAGTGTCCCGAGGTACCGGCCTATATGCAGGATGCAACCAACCCCAACAAATACCTCTTTTCTAATCCATTCCATACCCCTTTTCTAATCCATTCCATACCTCTTATCCTAAGAATTATAGTCCAAGGTGTTTGGGAATGAACAAAAACTTAAACCATTACGTAATCTTCATATATTACGTGATAATAATTCTCAGAACTGCATAGTGTCATGGCACCCGATCTACTATGAACCATCACTGAAATAGATGCACCAGTGTCGTATTCACTACATTCTACACTACACCAATTAGTACTGAAGCAGTATGGACTCTGGGACAGGCAGACAACTGGAGATACTAGTAGTAGAACGAGTAGACAGACTAGAACAACTAGAACAACTAGAACAACTAGAACAACTAGAACAACTAGAACAACTAGAACAACTAGAACAACTAGAACAACTAGAACAACTAGAACAACTAGAACAACTAGAACAACTAGAACAACTAGAACAACTAGAACAACTAGAACAACTAGAACAACTAGAACAACTAGAACAACTAGAACAACTAGAACAACTAGAACAACTAGAACAACTAGAACAACTAGAACAACTAGAACAACTAGAACAACTAGAACAACTAGAACAACTAGAACAACTAGAACAACTAGAACAACTAGAACAACTAGAACAACTAGAACAACTAGAACAACTAGAACAACTAGAACAACTAGAACAACTAGAACAACTAGAACAACTAGAACAACTAGAACAACTAGAACAACTAGAACAACTAGAACAACTAGAACAACTAGAACAACTAGAACAACTAGAACAACTAGAACAACTAGAACAACTAGAACAACTAGAACAACTAGAACAACTAGAACAACTAGAACAACTAGAACAACTAGAACAACTAGAACAACTAGAACAACTAGAACAACTAGAACACAAGTCTAAGTCTGAGTAGACTGATTAGACCAGTTGGACAGAGTAGAGCAAAAAGACTAGATAATCAGATCGACGAAATTGACTGAACTAGATAATGGATAGACTAGATTGACTGGACTAGATAATGGATAGACTAGATTGATATCCGATTGTTGAATGACTGTTATAGTCTTGGACAGTCTTTGAGAATCGTAGGAGTAGACGGTGTCATGTCAGATTTAATGAAGGCCTTAAAAATTAATGAGGGCGGATTTCAAGGGGAAAGGCCTCCTTTTATAGTGGGGAGGCTGCGAATCTGAAATATGCACCTGCACTATACACACACACTACTGAGTGTTGAACATGTGCGGTGATATGCTCATTGTGCAGGATGCAGATGAAACCGTTAGCAGGGAGACCAAAGTCCGGAAAGGAGTTTCATAGGTCAAATCAGCTCAGTCAGGACAGGATATGAATATCTCTAGTATACTAGAAACAAACAAGAAGAAGTGACTCAGATGACACAGACGATTGACATCTATTAGAACATTGGAGTCCAATGACATACCGATCCCGTTTATGAACTAACTTTGGGATAAAGCTCGACAGTATGAGTAGTATAGGATGCGGGATAAGAAGAGGGATTTGAAATCGACATATGGATGAAGGATATGACGAAGAGGAATATTGAATAGATCTAGTCTGTCCAAGATCTGTCTCTCTGTCTATCTCTGTCTGTCTCTGTCTGTCTCTGTCTGTCTCTGTCTGTCTCTGTCTGTCTCTGTCTGTCTCTGTCTGTCTCTGTCTGTTAGTTGGTATCCTGTCAATCTTCAGTCTTGCTATTCTAGAAATGGATCAAGAATAAGAATGACAATGACAATAAGAATAAGAATAAGAATGAATGGTGGGTTTGAGTGTGTTTAAATCAAAGAATAATTTAAGCACTCACTTCCAAAATCCCTCCGGTTTCATCTTCTCGATGCTTCATTAACTGAAATGTAGGTTTTTCGATAGAGTCTAACTCCAGTACTTGACCTTCTTGTCGATTCCACAGGTCAAGAAAGTATCTTTCCAGAAACACATGCTTCGGATGCGGCCCTCGTGGCCCGCCATGGACACCACTACCTTCTCCGCCAAGAGATCGAGGCCCCGAATAGTACCATCTTCGCCCGCAATCCAGAGCCCAGTGCCATCGTTTCTCCAGTGTATCCTGGCATTGCTATACTTGTCCTGAGGAGATAGGGTGTTCAAGTTGGACACGATCTGCAGCCGCACGATTTTGGCCGGGTCGGCTTCCTCCTTGAACACCACGACTATGGCCCGCATGTACGGCTCGTGGGACGTTGCAATGGCCACCAAAGGAGGATCTTGGTGGAGCACGCTTATGCTCCGGGGAGAGAAACCCAGCGCAGAGAACTCGGCATCGTTGAGGGCTATACGGAATTTGAGCTGGAGACCCGACGACTCGAGGCTCAAAACATCCATCAACGTGATATCTTGCTTGCACGCCAAGATGTAGAGGATATTGTTATGGACGATTGTCTCTATGCAGGAACCCGAGCTAGAGAGGCGGAATTCTCCCTCCAATTCCATGTGGTCGCCCACCGAAAACACTTTGACCATGGAATCGGTTCCCATACTCACAACATATGTTTTTTGGCGCCACACGACGATTTTGATGTCCACCACGAGTCGGGCGTGGAGCTGGTGCTCGACCCGAGCATGGAACGTGTGTGTTTCAAGGTCCATCGTACCCACGGTGAGTTTTCCATCCATTCCACAAAGAAAAATTTGGTTTCCATTCACGGAAACGTGTCTGATAACCCCAGAAATGGGGTTGTTCACCTCGAAAGCCGGTTTTTCGGTGTCCAAATCGGCCACAAGAAGCGATTTCCGGGCCGTAGCCATTAGCGCATATTTGCCATCGGCTTCATAGATGGCACTATCCACGATCAAGTGTGGCGGAACGGAAACCTCTCTGGCTTGACTCGGGTACGGCACACACCAGTTCCTAAAGAGTGTTTTCCGTTGCAACGTCTTCTCGTCCACAACAACTGGGTCCTGTGTCTTGGACTCGAGGTATATTCTGCGGTCATTTATGATTTGCTGGAGGGATTCGCCATGCGGAGGCTCGGTGTCCAAGATTTTGCCGTGCTCTTTCTGAAACACCCCTAACGTTTCATGATACCCGTTTTGCTTAAGGTAATGGGCAATCAAGGTTTGGACTGACATGTAGAGATAAGATGAGTTCGCACCACGTGACATGCTGCTCCACTCCAACACTCCACCATAATCCAAAATCCATACACCATAATCTTGTGGGTTTTTGGACACAATGACTCATTGCTATGTTCATTCACAGATTCTGACAATGAAATGTTATTTGCTCATTCGTTCAACTGGCTCACAACTTCGCAGTACCCTTCGTGAGCTGGACTCTTTGACGAAGGCCTGGAAAGTGGAATGGAGTTCCTGGTCTTTGCTTCTCAGAGATAATTTCTAACTTTGTTAAAAAAAATTAGAACCCACCAAAGGCTTGCTCTGAGCATTGCTTGAATCAGGAAGAGGCAACGGATTATCTGTATTCAAGGCAAGACCCTAGGACCATACTAAACAAACTAAATCTTAGTACCATATCATACTGCCACTGAAACACTACTGAATAAATATAGTATAGTGTGGCATTCAGTAGTAGTGTAGCACAGTAATGGACTTATATATCATTCCAGTAGTAGAAACTGATAGTATAATGGCAGTAAGTAAAGATTTTCATTATCACAAATGTCTGAAGCGAGTCTCTAATTGACCCTTCGAGAAACATGGGTTGCCACAAGTAACATGATCGTTCTGTTAGCTAAATTCCCTCTGTTAGCTAGGTCCCTTCTGTTAGTCAAATTCCCTCCGTTAGCTAGGTCCCTTTGGACAGCTATGCGAGCCACGATGCTTTGGTGCCAAAGTTTCCCCCTCTTATGAAATGTTGTTACTTTCAATGAACTTCGCTCTTCTGATAAACCCGTAGACCCTTATTCTTTGACTCAATGTCATCTGTCCATAGAATCTGTAATATGTATCAATATTATTCAGTGACATCAAACAGGATGATTATTATATTATCATCATAGTACGACAGTATAAGACCAATAAAATCGCCATGTGTAGTATCAGCATGCTCTCAAGGTAAATATCAAAAAATTACGCTCTGGGGGAATCGCAGTCCTTATATATTCTTTTGGAATTGCAGCCAATGCTCATGCATGTCGCCACCAGATATGCACATCCTGAAACCCCCGCACCAAATTGCAACCATCAGAATATATAAAAGCGGACATCCCTGCTCATTTTGCTACTGCTTTTTTTCTATCTCTCTACTCTTTAATTCTAGGATTCTAATTTTATTCTAGGTTCCATTCCTTCCTACGAATCAACTCCTGCTTATCCATGAATCTCTTCTATTTACTGGATTCTATCTTTCCCGTCCAAATTAAGGCCAGTTATTATACAGATTTAACTTCTATATCACACCATACCATACTGTGTACAGGATTCTGATCAGTCTTATGAGGCTTTGCTAATCCTTATTTAAATCCGGTTTGGGGATGTTGAACTTTTGGCAGTACTCATTGGTTTGATTGTTCTCCCAGTACTGCACCTTAGGTGTTGGGGCCGAAGAAGGAGGAGCAATGATCTTGAAGTTGTGGGGAATCCGGAGATCGCCAGTGACACTCTGCATTTCCTGCAGGACCTTGTGGTCCAACTCGTTCAAAAGAGGCAGGATTTTCGACCCCTGGAGCATGTTTCGGGCGTCCAACTCCTGCCATTGTGGTGTTTTCACGGCTTTTTCAACCACCCGGTGAATGGCAATTGCTCTGGGGTCATAATAGAGATTAGGGTCGGAACTGGGAGCATCGGTTTTGATATTGACAATCTCAAGAAATTTCCGTTTGGGGAGACACTTGTCCAAGGCCAAGAAACTGGTGGATTTCTGGCTCATGCCATTAAAGATTTTTTTGGAAACGGCCTCGAGATATGGCTTGGAAGGGTCCTCGGGGTTCTCCACCTCCAAAGAATCTCCACCCAAAGATTCATCCATATCCAAAGATATTTCTTCCGAATTTTTCATATTCAGTGGTAGTTCTTCCGAATCTTCCATATCCAACGGTATTTCTCCTGATGTTTTCATATTTTCACCAGAATCCTCCATATCCAAAGGAATTTCACCCATATCTTTCACGGTTTCTCCAGAATCCTCCATATCCAAGGGTATTTCTCCCGATTTTTCCACATCCAAGGGTATTTCTCCAGAATTTTCAACGGATTTACCTGATTTTTCCACTGTATCACCCACATTTTCCACGGCTTCAATCGAATCCGAGCCCAGAAGCTTCCGTTTCACCCGGTGCCTGTATTCTGCAGTGAACCGCGTGTGCAAGTGCAGCGAGAACCAGTGCCGAGGCCGAAGGCGCCTCAAGGCCTCCATAGCCAAAGGAGATCCTAAGCGACCTGATTCCATATCACTCTTCAAATGTTTCTTCCGTCTTATGAGCGATTTCACATTCCCCCGCTCCCAGATCCACTGGGGCCAGTCGTGCGAAAGCACAATATCGGAGTGACCAGTCAAAAGCTGCTTGACAAAGTTCTTGGGCTTGACGTGGTAGATGGAGCGGATAGCCGACCCGTCGTACGGGAGCAGGTAGTCATGCTTACGGATGAACGAAGAGAAGTTGAAAATGCCACTGGTGCCGGAGATACGGAGGCCTTTATACCACACCGTGCCATACTCCCCAAGGTAGTAAATGGACGGAGCGACCCAGCCGCCAAACTGGAGTTCACGGAGGTACAGCGAGGCCTCATGGTTACCGCCGATGAAGATGGTCAATACGGGCGCTTTTTTGTGCCCGGAGTAGTACTCGTGGAAATCCATCATGAGCCGATACTTTTCGGGGGCGCTGAAGGACTTGAGATCGGCGGGGTTTCGGAACGCCTGGAAGTCTCCACATATTAATAGAAGCTCCACATCTTTGGGGACTGACTGGTAGATCTGGTTGAGGGCTCCATGGCAACACCCTTCGACTGCAATGCGGACACTCATAGATATGGCTTGAGTGATGTCTATGTGTTGTATATGTAGGATTTGGATTGTATGCAGGATGGTTGATTGTATACAGGTTACAGTGGTTAAATACAAGATTCAAGAGACTAGAAGTCAGCATTGGATCCAATTGGATAGATTTAAAGGTCCAGTTTTATACTACAGCAATTAGTCATTGAATACATTGATTTTGGCGATATTCAGACCACTCTATCAGGACATACCACAGGGATAGTATACACCAAGTCCAAGCCATAGTCCAATTTTCAGATAACTTTGGTTAACTTTGTTAAAACTTGAAGACATTGTCCTTGGTGTAACCCAAGTCAGCCAAGGCACCGGTGACTTCACCCTGGTCAGTGGGTGAGTTCTTGGGCCCCGAAATGGCCTTATACAAAGGAGGAGGACCACACACGAACACCTTGGAGTCTGCAGATGGGCCAGGCAAGTTCTCCTTCAAGAAGTCCTTGGAGATGTGGCCACTGTGGCCCTTCCAGCCCTCAGGGGCCTTGTCCAAGAAGTAGTGGATGTTGACCTGGTCCTTGTGCTCGGAAGCAATCTTGTCAAGGTCCTTTCTCAACAAAATGTCGTCCTCACTCACCGATCCATAAAACAAGTCCACCTTGGTCTTGTCGTTAGGGTTTTTGGTCACCTCATGAAGCAATTGGTACAAAGGCGTAATGCCCGAGCCTCCACCAATCAAAGTGATTCTCTTGAACTGGTTGGGCTCCCATTTCCACTTGACAATGGGGCCTTTGAACGACACAGTGTCATTGGGCTTCAAGTTCCACGCATGCTGCGAAAACTTCCCCTCGGGGTACGTCTTTATGATAAACTCAAGCGTGCCCTTTTGGTCCACGTCCGAAATGGGCGTGTAAGGTCTAATAACGTTGTTGCCTTTTTCGGTCACATACTTGGCCATGAGACACGAGGCCGTCACCAAGCCCGAAACATCATCGGCGCTGTTCAATTCAAACACATAATGTTTGGTGTTGGCGGAAACGTTCCATGACTCTTTCAATTTCAAGTCTATCCATTCACTTCCATCTTTAAAAGTCTTGGGGCTTTCGTTGAAGATCTTTGGGCCGGAGAAGTACGTGGCCAATCCAACGGCACTGGCGGCGCCGAAGACGGGGAGAAGGTATCTGGACGAGATTCTAGCAACAGACATTGTTGGTTGTAAAAATGGGGAGTGAGGGAGCAAGTAAGATTGGTGCAGCCGCCACAGCACGTGACCCGATCCTCACGTGCTAAGCGCGTGACAGAAGGCACGTGACGTCATTTCAATTGACACGAAATTAGAGTCACATGGCCCATAGAAGCTTATGTGAACATCAACACTTGCGATTTGGACTAGAAGTTTTCTTTGATCTTACATGCCGGGAGTTTTGGGTTACAGTGACGATTTGAAGGTGCACACGTGACCTGAACGCATGCTCAAAGTCAGGTGTGTATATCACGTGACAGCAAACTTTACGTAATCAAAGCGTAATCAAAGTCGTAAAAGTCTGTAAAATGACCCATGAACTAAAACGTGGAGCTGTAAAATGAATTGAGTCTTTAAATTGAACAGGCTGGGATCTTTCACAGGTTGTTTTAATTGAACTCACGTAATTTTAATTTTGCCACGTGACTTTTAGCTGTCACGTGGTTTTGTTATCACGTGATTTACCTCCACAGCAACTCAACTACACCATGTTATCAGGAAAATCCCAGAAAGACTTGCTCCGGCTCGCCCGGCAAATCATCCAGCCCCTCCAATCCGGCTTTCACAAAGGCCAGGCCGGAAAAGTGTGTGTTTTTGGTGGATGTGAAGACTACACTGGCGCCCCATTCTTCGCCTCCCATTCAGCAGCACTAGTGGGCGCTGATCTAAGCCATGTGGTGTGTGAAAAGCTAGCAGGACCCGTAATCAAAGGGTACTCACCCGATTTGATGATTCATCCCTATTTGTACGAGCTGCTGAATCCTGAAGTGCACAGGTTCTTATCAGAGACCAAATGGGCGGAATTCCGGGCCAAACCGCTTGAAGAGGCGCTTCAAAATCGGGAGGTGGAGCAGGTGATTGAAAAACACATCATGCCGAAAATCTCCGGGCTAATTGACCGCATGGACGTGTTCATTCTCGGCCCCGGGTTTGGCCGGGACCCTCTTATGTTGAAAACGCTTAGTCGGATTCTCCAGGAAATCAAAGTGGCAAATAAACTGGTGATTCTCGATGCAGACTCGCTCTTTTTGGTAGCACTCGACCCGAATGTGGTCAAAGGGTTTTCTAAAGCGGTCATCACGCCTAATTTAGTGGAATTTGGCCGCATCTGTTCTTCCTTGGCCATCGACAATGAAGATTCCGTGCAGACTGCGCAGAGGGTCTCCCACAGTCTTGGCGGCGTTTTGGTGGTGAAAAAGGGTGCCAACGAGGTCATTGTCAAGAATAACGACTATGTGGTCAACGATATGCAGGGATCGTTGCGTCGGGTAGGAGGTCAAGGTGATACTTTGACTGGAGCCATGGCCACCTTTTTGGTTTGGGCCAGACACTATGAAAAACATTTTTGGGAACATAAAGGCGAAATCGACCCCTCGGTTCTTCCCCTTCTTGCCTGTTATACTGCATGTGCCGTGGTCAGGCGGGCCAGCAGAATGGCCTTTGACCGATACAATCGGGCCATGCAGACCTCCAATGTGCACGAGTTCTTGGGGCCTGCTTTTGAAGATCTTTTTGGAAAGGATTGAGGAAGAATCGGTTGAAGAACCTGGTTTTTTGGTGGAACGGGCCGGAGAACCGCTTGCACCCGTGCACCGTGCCACCTCATTGCAAAAGGGCCCAATGCAAAGCACCCTTTTTTCAGGTGAATTGGTATGAAAATAGGTTCATTAGAAGGTTGGAATTCTGGACATCACCATTGTCATTTGATTCGTTTTTTTTCTTTGACATTGTATCGTTTACCACGATTCCATACAGCCACCATGTTTCTCTTGCATATAGCACCAAACATAAATAGTAAAGGATTAAACATTAGGTTTGTAGAGAGAAAATCACCATCTCTCATGACTCCAACTGTCTATATGAGAGTATATAACGAGTCTTTATCGTATTTCAGACTTGGGATCTTAAGGTCTCTTAGACCTGCTTCTTTCTGTATTGCACACTAGTGGTTGGAAGAGCAGTTGCTTCTCTTAATGAATGTTTAATCCCTAATTGAAGTTTACAGCTTAATACCAAAAATAATCCGCCACTTCTGTATTTTGTTAGACCCGGGGATAGCATATTATTCATAAGAACTCAAAGGAAATACTTCTTAATATGCTTAATGGAATCTTAGCTGCAGGAAAGTCCTTCTAGGCTTCACATAGACTTGTATCACTCTCAGGGAGTCCTCCCTATCGTAAGTTTGTCCCTAACTTTATCCTAACTTTGTCCTAACCTTCTCCTAACTTTGTCCCTAAGCTTTTCATTCTCAGAAGTATTACTGTATCAAGTAAATCTCTAGACTAGCTCTTACTAGATACTCTCCTTATTTTTGGGCCGGTTGGAAAAGAGAAATAGAAAAAATTTGGAAACTGGAGAGTCGCGGGGGATCGGCCTTTTATAGACATTTCCTCAGTCCTGACCCCGCCCCGTTTATTTGCAGCCACCAGATATGCAGGGCGGCGAACTGCGAAACATATAAAGGCTCCGCATCCCCCCTGATTATTCCATACTCTTTTTTTTACTTTCTTCCTTCATGAACTCAATACCCCTCCTTCAGGATAATCAGTCTATACCAGGTTAACTAGGACTACACTCTACCAGAACTCAAGGACAATATTACTGACAATATTACTGAGAATATCACTGATAATATCACTGATATAGTAGATTACAGGATTGATCCCAGGATTCATAGTCTACACTAAGACTATACGATTATACCAGGACTGAAACAGTTCATTACTATTACTGACAATACTTTCCATCTCGGACTGATCTAGGACTGATCTAGGACTGATCTAGGACTGATACTGGTGTACTGCGATGACAAGGATCACCTACATCACTGTTAACACCAGAATCAGGACCAACAATACCAGTACTAGATGATACAACTGATCAATGATATAATTGACTGATGATCAAACTGACTGACAATATACTAAATACTATGTCTCAATCCACTATTCTACTGGTACTGGTTCTAGGACTGATGTTTATGCTGCTATTGTAACTACTGGTAATGATGCTGATCCTTATACTGCTGATACTTCAACTGATTCTGATACTGCTGATACTGATACTAAAAGTACTAATTCTGATACTGGGGGTGATGGCTGTCAAATGGTTGGTGGAATGCGGGGGACCTGCATAGGTCGCCATCCTCGGATGTCTCCACATGAGCGAGCACCATAATTCAATCAAGTCATACGCAAAATCGATACTCTTCAAGTCTTTGTTACTACTCGAGAGACACCACTATTTATTTATAACCATCACTCATCCCAATCAAAAACAATAGGATCATATCGACATGGATGCAAGTTGTGGGCCATCAAGTGCAGTGAGTCAGCTTGCCAAGCATACGCAGCGAGACCAGACGCTTCAGAGAGAGCGGATCTCGGGGCCTATTGAAGGGGCCGGGTTTCGAGCCCACGGCGGCATCGATGGAAGGTTGAACCAGGAGTTTCACCAGTTCAACCAATCAGAAATGGGAAATCTGTTTCAACCCCTGTTTCAGCCCCTGTTTCAGAATCAGCATCAGCATCAGCATCAGCATCAGCATCAGCATCAGCATCAGCATCAGCCGCAGTTCCAGCCACAGTTTCAAAACCAGTCCAAAATTCAGAATGTGAACCAATTCAATCAGTTCCAGAACCAGGCTCATAACCAGCACATGTCGAATCTGGTTCAGAATCTGGTTCAGAATATTGGGGAGGGCTGGGTGCAGGATTTCAACCAGATGTCGATCCAGGCTCCCCAGAAATCAGACTGGCAGATGCAGTTCATGCAGATGAGACAAGGCCAAAACGCAAGGCCCATGGCCCCCATGGGTTTTCTGGGCATAAGTTCCCAAAGAGGAAATATGCAGGCCAATGTGGCCCAGCTAGACCAGCTAGACGACCAGTCACTAGCAGCTCAGTTCGACCAGGTGGAGCGGGAAATGGAAATGGAGACAAATGGAGCGGATATGGAGAAAACTATGGAAATGAATGAGGTGGAAAAAACGGAACCGAGTGCGGTGGAAATGGAAACGTCTCGCTCCAATAACGAGCAGTTTGCAGAGGCGGCACGACAGGTCCAGGATTCCATGGTCAAAGGCCAGGCATCCCAAGAGACCACCGAAAAGTTCCAGCAGTCCAACTTCCTCAAACTCATGACCCTGATTTCCGACCGCCAGGTGGAATTATCTCAAGACGGGGACAAGTTGGTGACCAAATCGGGCCAGGATATCCGGGAGCACATGAGTGACCCATTGAGGCATGAGAAAGAACAAGAACACCATGGGCCTATGCACGAGGCGCGTGAGCCATTCGAGTCTCCAAACTTTGAGAATCAGTCTATTAGTCAGTCTATTCCTGGACACTCTTTTTCTGGGGACCAGGATACTCTTCGGCACCGCCCCATGGAGTCCGAGGCCATCCGCAGCCACTTGCCCGATCCATTGGCCCATATCAAGGATGGCCAGCTTTCTGGAGACTTATCGTCTTTGCAGGCAGCCCAGGTGATCAGCGGGGGCCAGGTGCAGGCGGATCTGTGGATGGAGGATATGCTGTGGGAGCAGCCGAGGCCGGGCCGGGGCAACTCCATTCTCTCGGCCCTGGACCAGGAGTTGTTTGATGACTACAGACATGACGACGACAATTTCTGATCTCCGTGATTCTTTGATTTGAACTGATCCTAATATTGTACAGGATCTGTTGGTACTCGTCATAGAACACATGCCATTGTCATCTTCAAAGTCGTTGAAGTATCCAGATTTTGCTTGGAGACCATTAACGAATATAAGCACCAGACGTGACTGAAAAATCACGATTCTGTACTTCTTTATATCTATGCAATGGTCATTATAAAGTGGTTTGCAGTCTCAGTAGAGGGCCAATGATCTTTGGTGATGGTCCTAATGGAGGATGATAGTCCTGAAGTCATAATTCCAGCCTGGACTATACTTCTGACATATTGTAGGAATTGACTCAAAGTGCTGCTCTATACTTTCTTATGCTGTAGTTCCACTATTTCCTTACTGCTTATACCAATACCACTCCTCTATCCAGTCCATTTTATTCCATACTATTCATCACCCACTCCGCTGTCCTCATTATATTATATAGATCTTTATGGCGGCTAAACATGCCCTATGTTGAACCCCTCTAGATAAATCACTAACGATAAGTATGAAGCCTGAAGCATAATCCGTACTCCAAACTTGACATTAGCCTCTTCTTAATTAGAATAGTCCTTAAAACACAATTGACCAATAAAAAATATATTTAGATCTTATACTGTTCTGTTGCTCAAGATAAGGTTATACTTAAATTCATGGTTGTTCATCTTGTTGTTGCTAATGTTCATGGCCAAGTAGGTTGTAAAAAGTAAGGATAAAAAAAAAGAGCGGACCCGCATCTTTTATATTCCTCGAGGGCGAATCTGAAACAAGTAGTTTACAAAAAGGAATCAGGGGGCGCATATGCCTAGGAATATAAAAAGACGCATATCCGCCGTTTTTTTTTGCAGCAAAATGTCGTCAGTCGCGCGCTAGCAAAAGTCGAGATATACTTATATATATGGGTTTATTATTCAATGACTTGTTTAAGGTAAAGTCGGAGTTAATAACTTGACACTCCAGTTATCGAATTTCTTTTTTTCCAGGTTTATGTGAATAACATTTCTGTTGGTGTTAGGTTTTGAGAACGAGATATGTTTTTCATTTTGTATTTGTTTTGGGGACTGCTTAAAAAAACGGAAATAGTTGAACTACCTTCAAAAATCAGAACAAGTGTTTTTTCCTGAACCCTTCTAGATCTAAATTGAATGAACACTTTTGAATGATTTGATTGAACTTTTATGACAATTTTCTTTTGTTGTGGCTCAAAATTAACAATTTGTTGTTTTTAAAGTGAAGTACTGCACACAAGCATGCCACAGTCTCAAGTCTACACACTAATACACCATCTACAATTTTCTACTGAAATGTCGATTTGGGTGAACGAATACATGAATTGATCCAAGAATATTATTTCCGTTGATCCACCTTTTTAATCCATCCATCGATCCATTATTCAATTATTAACTACTTCTTTACATCATTCCTGCAGATTGCCCCAATTCCTTCCATTGATCCAGCACTTCTTTCTTCTTAATCATTTTCTTGACGTTCTGCTTCTTCTGGTAAAATAGAAGAATTTCAGTCTAATCTTTATTAACAATACTTTATCTCTATCTCTAAGTCTACTAATTCTGGTATCTGGTACGGCATATAGTAGAGTAAGTGGAGAGTATAGTATATCTGATATATATGTAGTGTGGAGTAAGTATAGGATATATTTTGTAGTGGGGACCTCGGAAATGTGGGGAATTGGACCGGAATTGGGCCTGGGTGCAGCCAGAACACCCGTACACCAGGCCACATCAGTAGAAAAAGGACCAACGCAAAGCACCTTTTTTTCACTGGAAACCAAACGAAATTAGGATTTTAAAAATCCTGGAATTCCGGCAATTACAATGATCTTTTTTATAGCGAAAAAATATTACTCGGTGCACTTTTAGAACTCGTGTGGTTGGTGAGTACCGAGGGCGCCAATTCCGAGGACCAATTCCGAGGGCCAATTCCGAGGACCAATTCCGAGGACCAATTCCGAGGACCAATTCCGAGGACCAATTCCGGAATCCAATCTCCATTAACGGATCTAAATTGAATCTAGAAAAAGCCAACATAGAATAGTTTATACAGTATAGTCAGTATAGTAAAGTATGGTATAGTCAGTATAGTATAGTATGGTATATTGTACAGAATATGTCTAGAATGGTATATGCAGTATGCAGTCGGAATTCCTCACATCTCGAAATTCCTCTCACTAATCCTCCATCTCTCCCTCTTTCTCCTCCAACTCCACCCCCCCCCCCCCCCCCCCCCCCCCCCCCCTTTCCCCCCCCCCCCCCCCCCCCCCCCCCCCCTTTCCCCCCCCCCCCCCCCCCCCCCCCCCCCCCCTCTCTCTCTCTCTCCTTGTATACTCCATTTTGTATACCTCTCTTTGTCCACCAAAGTTGATTATCCAAGAGTTGATCAGTCACTAGAGAAACAGTTGAGCCATTCTTCCAGACCATTCTTCCAGACCATTCTTCCAGACCATTCTTCCAGACCATTCTCATCCAATCAGATTTATCCAACCAAGCTTATATAATCAGATTTATCCAATCAAGCTTATATAATCAGATTTATCCAATCAGATTTATCCAATCAGGCTTGAACGTTGACTCTGCAATGTCATATGTCATATGTCATATCTGGAATGGTTCTGTACCTAGTGCTTCATCACATTTAGTCACGTGTTCAATAGCCACACCTCACCCTCACCTTCACCCTCACTTTTTCCTACACACTAAACTTCTCACACTGAACTTCTCCCTCACTTTCTCCCTCACTTTTTCCTCACTTTTAATACACACTTTTAATACTCACACACTTTTAATACTCACACACTTTTAATACACCCTCACTTTTCAGTCCCCCTTTTAATACACACTTGATACACACTTGATACACACTTGATACACACTTTTATATACACCTGTAATTCTCTAAAATTATACTCTGCTGTAATTCCAATCTTTATTTATTAAATCCACTTGATACAATCCTCATTTATCTTTCGATATCCTGTTGACGATGTGTTTATCTAATTCTGTCTAATTGTGTCTAATTCTGTCTGATTCAGTGTCTACTTTGTCTAATTCAGTGTCCATTTTGTCCATTCTGTCTAATTCTGTCTAATTTCGTCTAATTTTGTCTAATTTAGTGTCTATTCTGTCTATTCTGTCTATTTCTCTATGGGTGGCGGATTTAAGATTGCGGGAAGCAATGTTGGGAATGGCCCGGTCCATTTTGGGTCGGATTGGAGGAGCGCGAAAGTCCGACCTCGCCCCGTCTTATATACAGGACGATGACGAAATCATGCTTCTTGGTTTACTCGTCGGCTTGGTTTGCAGCAACGAGGCAGAGGCAAAGAGGGGGGGGGGCTCGTAACCAATTTAACAATCGAAACGGTTATTTTAAATACTCACCATGAAACAAGGGGTTTGGGAGGTTGG